>CM052669.1:3273361-3325722 GCA_028533165.1 Leontopithecus rosalia
CATTGTGGAATAACTCTGCTTCCAGACTTGCTCTTCAACATGTTAAAGGAAGGGCTTTGCAGTGTAGAAATCCTTTCCTCAAATCCTGCTTCTAAAAATTGTCTTGTTATTAACAAGAACACTGGACTTAAAGTATAATTCTCATTCAGGTACATGTTTATTATTTGCTCAGTAGAAAATGAGCTCCAACAGGTGAGAACCTTTTCTTTTCCTCACTGTCTCCACAGTGCCCAGACAATGCCAGGCATACAATGGCTGCTCAGCAAGTATTTCTTTAATGAAAAAATGGCTTCTGTCATGGAGAACTTGCTAATACATATTCCAATTTCCATCCATTTCAGGACTCTTCCCTGGAGCATTCTGATAGATGCTCACCCAGTTTACGCTGGAATCCCTCCTGTAATGGGGAAAATTCACCACCTCCAGAGATGAAGTCTGGCTTCAGCTGTGGATTAATTTTATCATTATAAAGAGTTTCCTTCTATTAACATTAAAATCTCACTACAACTTAGTATGCACAACCCTCTCTTCTCCCTCCACTATGGAAAAAAATAAACTTTATGTTTCCTCTACACGAGACAGAATTAAATATCTGAGCTCAGTGGCTTTACCACCCTTTCTCCTTCGCTCAAGCCAAATTTTTCTTCAGTGGACTAAATGTCACTAGTATCTTCGCCATGCTTCATGTCTTTACAGCTTCCTATCTTTTGGTACCCTAATGCTTGCCTACATATATTCTATTTTCTATCAAAACCTCTTGGCTGCGTGGGGTGGCGTATGCCTGTAATTCCAGCACTTTGGGAGGCTGAAGTGGGTGGATCACCTGAGGTCAGGAGTTTGAGACCAGCCTGGCCAACATGGTGAAACCCTGTCTCTACAGAAAATACAAAAATTAACTGGGTGTGATGGCAGACACCTGTAGTCCCAGCTATTTGGGAGGCTGAGGCAGGAGAAGCACCTGAACCCGAGAGGCGGAGGTTGCAGTGAGCCAACATGGTGCCATTGCACTACAGCCTGGGAAACGCAATCAGTGAATCAGTCTTCATCTATTAAAAACAAAAACAAAAACAAAAGCAAAAAAGCCTCTTACAAAATGGTACAACCTGAGCAGAGCATTTTAGGGCTGTAACTTTTTTGCCTGCTCACTGTGCTTTTATTGATGAAATTAAGACTGTGTCCCCTTATCTCACTGTTGAGCTTGCTGCCCATAAAGGGTTGTGAGTCTTTTGTCTTTTTTTATATGGTTGGGCCAGTGTGTGGTGTGCTTTTATCTAGAGTCACTGAATCTATGTTTTTCTCTCAAATTTCATCTGTTTAATTCCTCAGTGTTCACAGCTTTTGCATCTTGATTTCATCTGAAGACGTCTGCGCTTTTGCCCATCTCTCCCAGCTGTGCACGGCACACCTGATCCCTCATGCCATTCTTCCCCAAGAAGCCTTATTCGTTCCATCTCTGCGCTCTTCTCAACACAGGCTGCCATGGTCGGATCACGGGCTTTCTTATTCATTCAGCACATTTTTGTTAAGTGCTTGTTATGTGCCAGGAACGCTTCCATTTTATTGCTGGCAATTAAAATTAAGCTTTCCTACTCCCTAGATTTTAGACTTGCATTGATCCACAAATCAATCCTCTTTTGGTACATATCCAAACTAGGTTTGAGTCTTCCTCCGTGAAGTGCAATTCTGCCTACATTTCTCCAGCTTTGCTCAAATACCGGTGTACAGAGTTGAGCAGAGCAGCTCAGACAACTGGTCTCCAGGCTGGTGGCTGTCTGCAGACTGCATTATCAGCCTCTCACACGTGAAGCACAGACGTTGATACTGACCTCTTGAAAAGTTTCAGAGCAATCTGACAGAGGAATTTTATGTATGGTAATAAAAAGACTGGTTTGAATTTTGTATGCTTTTTATAATTTGTTTTTCTAGCAGTTCCTTTTCATTGTATTAGAGAAAATAATCAGATCATAAATTTTTTCAAGAAATAAGCACACAAAATCTGAACCAGTCCTTGGCCACATATTTTGAAAATAAGTGGTCCAGAGAATACCTCATGTTTCTTTTTGTTGTTGTTTGTTTTTTGCCCTTTTTTTTTTTTTGAGTTGGAGTCTTGCTCTGTCACCCAGGCTGGAGTACAGTGGCGCAATCTCGGTTCACTGCAACCTCCATCTCCCAGGTTCAAGCGATTCTCCTGCTTTAACCTCCCAAGAAACTGGGAGGACAGGTGTGCACCATCACAACTGGCTTTTGTGTTTTTAGGAGAGATGGGGTTTCATCATGTTGGCCAGGCTGGACTCGAACTCCTGACCTCAGGTGATCCACCAGACTCGACTTCCCAAAGTGCTGGGATTACAGGCAGGAGCCACTGCACCAGGCCAAGACATCATGTTTTAAACAGTCTTCCATAATTGGAGTTTGCCATTTTATGTTAACTGTGACTCTTAAACACAGGACATCAGAGTGACCAGTGGGCCTTTTTGTGCCCTTAGAAAGAGTAATTCACGGCCTGGGCCTGGGAGTACCTGTTTTCCTAGGGCCTTGATTGTTTTGCCCTTTCTCCTGTGCCCAGCACATCACCTAACACATGGCAGGTGTTCCTGAAATACTTTGAGTAAGACAATGACTGTATAGAGTCAAGTTTAAAGTACATCCAGCGTGTGTGTGTTTGTGTGTGGAAGGGGTGGATCATACATATGCAAGGAAAGTTGATATGGCATCAGACTTAGAAAACATTTACACTTTGGTCAACTTCCTTCCTTTAAATTTTGATGTAACACATTTCTGTCCTATGATTAAAAAAAATGGTGCTTGAACATGGGACAAAAGTATCTTCTGTAGCACAGGATTAATTCTTTTTATTTTTTGAGACGGAGTCTTGTTCTGTCACCCAGGCTGGAGTGCAGTGGCATGATCTTGACTCACTGCAACCTCCACCTCCCAGGTTTAAGCAATTCTCTGCCTCAGCCTCCCAAGTAGCTGGGATTACAGGCCCCCACCACCACACCTGGCTAATTTTTGTTTGTTTGCTTTTTTGTATTTTTAGTAGAGACAGAGTTTCCCCATCTTGGCCAGGCTGGTCTTGAACTTCTGATTTCATGATCTGCCCACCTCAGCCTCCCGAGTAGCTGGGATTACAGGTGTGAGCCACCGTGCCTGGCCAGGATTAACTCTTAGAATAATTTACTGCTTGACTGATCCCTGTTTCTGTCTCTGCACTCTTGTTTCTCAACAACAGCAAATACAACAACAGAACTAATGACCGTTCTTCACAAACTAGTTTATATCTCGATTTTTAATGTACATTTTACATGTGGTGAGTCATGGCCATACATCTTAACATGGAAAGCTGTGACTCCAACATCTACACATGTTAAGCACTGACCGTCCATATGCATATGTGCAAAGCGCTGAATAAGTGGTGCATTCCAACTTGAGCTCTCTGCAGAGGCTGACTGGAAGTACCATCCTCCTGGGCTGTGTCTCCCTTCTCTGCCTTGTCTTTGGGGTAATGATGGCAGGCCTTGGATGTGGCTCCTTTCTTACACTGGTCTCCTGGAAACCGCCAGGGCATATGTTTGCACATAGTACGATGAATAAATTGAGTGCAAAAATAGAACTTCAAAAATGTTTACCGCTGCTTTAATGAATTTCAACCAAGTTATCATGACATTTATCACTTCTTTTAATCTCGGGGATGGAAGTCTATCAGAAGTTATCTTTACAAATAAAAGATAGGAGAGGTTTGTGATATTTTGAATACCATATTAGAAGCCACATTCACTCAAAAATGGAATGCTTGCAATCATAAAATAGGAGTTTTCCCCTAAATCCTGGATATAAATGAGTAAGCTTCCATTTCAGTTCTTTGGACGACATATTACAAGCATAAGCTAGCAGGCAGGAACAGCTAGCTGACTGAGTGGCTATGACCTGCTATCACATGTTATATTTGTTTGCTTTACATGAGACTTTCTGGCTTTATGAAAGTGCAACCACCTCCGCAAAATTAGAACTGAGGAAATTATGACAGTCGAGAAATCAGACCTAACCGACTCTATCTTGTGTCTAACCCTTAAGCTGCGCTTGTTCACTCCTGGGTGTAGGTTGAACTGTCGGAAGAAATTCAGTTCATGCTTTCACTGTGAAACAAAATTGGTAACAGCCCTTTCCCAAAAAGACCCCCTTCTTGCCTGGGAACCAGTCTGCCTTTGAAGGACCAACAAATTAGCTACAAGATGAGAAATTACAATTTAGGGGTCATGCAGCCTCTGGCTCCAAGAGTCTGAACCACCCCAACTGCTCCTGGGGATAACATCCCTACTGAAAAATCTACAATCAGTGCTTGAGCTATATGGCAGACTCTGCACCCATGGATCAGCTGACACCACCCAGACCAGTGATCTGGTCCAACCAGTTCTGCCATTGCACCCAGGAAGAGAAGACAGCAAGAAAACTTCACTATGACACCCTATGATTCCATCTCCAACCTGACCAATCAGCAACCCCCTCTTCCCAAACCCCTACCCGCCAAACTATCTTTAAAAACTCTGATCTCCGAATGCTCGGGGAGACTGATTTGAGAAATAACAAAACTCTGATCTCCCACACAGTGGGGTCTGTGCGAATCACTCTTTTGCCATTGCAACTCCCCTGTCTGGATAAATCAACTCTGTCTAGGCAGCGGGCAGGGCAAACCCATTGGGCAGTTACAGAAGTAACCGAGGATTCCCGGCAAAAGATGGTGTGGGGAATATTCCCTCCCACCCAGGGCATCCTGTTTTCTTCATCCTGTGTGACCTCGTTCCATCACTAAAATCCAGATATTTGGTCTTAAAAATAAAATCCAGAAATTAGCTACCAAACTTTGGCAGTTTTATAAGCTAGAAGAAAGCATGAGGCTGCTCTTCACGTTGCATTTTGTGTAAGATATTGGCTAGGGTTACAGGTTCAAGTAAATTGGATGCCTTCCACTGTTTTGTTAGGGTGAGGAGATAATGTTTCTAGTGCTTTTTCCAATGATCAACTGAATGTGATGTATTTATGCATGGAATTTCTTGCCTCTGGACTTACTGGATATGACTTTTAATCCTAAGGATGGTTTTATCGTCATCTATCCAAGATTTCACGTCTTCACTGCTTCTGCCTGTGTTCAAGGATGAGATAAATGGGAAATTGAAGGTTTAAAATAACGATTTTGTCAATAAGTATTCAATATTTGATGGTGGCTCTGACTTTGAAAAATTTTAAAGTTTGTATTGAAAAAATATGGCTCTTCTTCGTCCTGCACTTTCTTCCTCTGGGTAGCAGTAAGATAACATTACTAGTTATTTTATTTTATTTTTGAGATGGAGTCTCACTCTTGTCACCAGTCTGCAGTACAGTGGCAACCTCTGCCTCCCGGGTTCAAGCAATTCTTCTGCCTCAGCCCCCCGAGTAGCTGAGATTACAGGCACGGACCACCATGCCCAGCTAATTTTTGTATTTTTAGTAGAGACAGGGTTTCACCGGTTGGCCAGGATGGTCTTGATCTCCTGACCTCGTGATCCATCCACCTTGGCCTCCCAAAGTGCTGGGATTACAGGCATGAGCCACCGCACCTGGCCAACATCATTACTTTTTAATCACAGCAATTTTTGTTAGTAACAGATTTAAACATAAATAGTCTTTTGCTCCCGAGCATCTACAATACTCTTGGTTCAGCATCTAAGAGATGTCACATCCAAATGCGGCTATCCTATGGCTGTGAGAACAGAGTTTCCCCATCACCTGTGCTCACCACGCACAGTGCTTCCTGCAGAGCGGGCTAAGTCCATGTTCACTTCCGAAAGAGAACACGCTGGCTCCTCTGCAGTAACTCTGAATTTTAGGGGTGATCTTAATTCAGTAAATTACTATTACATTTTGAACTTGAATAATGAATGTAGGAGAAACTGCAGTGCATGAGACAGGAAAGCTACTCCCTCCTCACTGATAAATACTCATCACTTGAAAATAATTTTTTAAAAAAAATTAGAAGGAGACTTCATGGAGAAAATGGGCCTGGCGATGTTGTCCTAAGATGGAACTGGAGACTGTGCCCAGGCTTCAGGGTAACGTTTTGACTTGGGTCTAACAAGGCCATATTCTAGGCGTAAAAACTTAATGATGATACATAATTATAACAAGTCTGAAGTAATTGATTAAAGAAAATTAAAATGGTGTGTATACTAAGTACCTTAAGTCTCTAGAATATAGAGGATTATTGATATTGCCATAAAAATTGTCTATCTTTTTTTAACCTTATTTTTTAAAGAAAAGCTGAACAAAGTATTTGATATTTGCTACCACTTTTGAGTTTACTTTTACAAGGTTATTAATCACAGCACACTTGAATATTGGGGGAAAGGAGATTGGAGTTGAAGTAGAAAAGCTAAGCCCAGGTCATTCCAAAATGATGAGACTTCTCTTTCAAATACAACTTTAATAATAAAGCTATTTCTGACTTGATGCAATATCAAAATCTGGTTTTCTTGGAACTCATTATACTAAGAAAAAGGCACAGAGTGAATCATAGACACGCAAGCCCACTTCCTCTGAAGATGTAGTCACCCAGTCTGTACCTCTGTGTGGTCCAGCCAGCTCCATGCCCGATGACCAAGCTTTAGAGGCGCCCTAGGCTTTCCCATTCTGGTGCACACTGCCCCATGTAGAATGAAAGGGAAAATTCCAAAGAATCCAGAGAAGTACTTTCTCTTTCATTGAAAAGAGAAAGTCTTCTAAAAGTTGCATTTACTTTTTCCTTGATGAAAAGCAAACACAAAACAGATCAGAAACAGAATCAAAACAAAACCAGAAAACCCAGGGCGACAACTTGTTTGATGTTCTGGGGCAAAATCTGAAGCATCTCAGTCATTCCTCCAGCAAATGAAGAAAAGTTTGAAAGAATCCATGGAAACAAACACTAATGCAGCAATCTGCGTGGCTGGGCTTCTGCCAACAGTGCTGCAGCCAGGCTTGGTGATAAGCATGTTGATATATCTGACTTTCTTAAAAACAAGGAAATCCTGTTCTGCTAAAAAATTTCCAGTTGCTGTGGTTCTAAGAAATTAAGCAGTCTTGCATTATTTTAGTAAAAATTAAACTTAAAACAGAAAAGGGAAAGCCTTCAATCACAAGGGGAGCTTTTAATCTCATTTATCATTTAACCAAAATAATTTAAGTCATTACTGAGGGCCAGTTAGCTGGCTAGAAAGACGAGCAGTAATGCTGTATGTGGAGTAAAGAAAGACAGAAAAGGAATAATTTGGGTTTCCTCATCCTAATCAATTTTTCTTTTCCTTTGAAAATGCTATATTAGCATTTAAGAGAGTCATGTCTTGGTTCTCCCATATTATGCTAAAGTTAATTAAAATTTAACTTTTTATCTAATTATAAACATCACGAATAACTTTTCAGTAGCTAAAAGTTGTTTCAATGCAAAGCCCAATATTTTCAGTTAATGATGATACTAACTAAATAATAGAGATGTTTATTAGGATAGTAGTTACGTGTTTAGACAAAAGTGTTACTCATATAATTCCATGCAGCTTGCTGTAGGTTTTGCTAATGAGCATGCTTTTGGCTCATATAAAGCAAATTACGATAAGAGGTGAGCCTATTTACTAAAATGACTCCCAGAAATCCCTTCAAACAATATCATATTTCTGAATGTGAAATCCTTTTATTATTATTTAAATTTTAACCCTTTTATTATTATTAATTAGTTATAATTTTAGGTAAGTAGACTTGTTTACTGACATATGTGTCTGAGTAACTTTTCAGTTGTGTTTATTTAATAAATCCCTTATGGGTAAAGAATCTTTCTGCCTAAAATGATAACTAGCCAGAGAAATGTTTAAACCAAAATTTATATATATGTATATATCTATATATAAAATAAATATTATATATGTTGTAATAATATTTACATATATGGTATTTGTGAAAGGAAAATATCTCGGGTCCCCAAATTATCCCTCATTAAACTAAAGGTAAAATTCAAGCCGGGAATGGCTTATGGCAAAGGTTATCTCCAATTCTATTCTCTCAGCTCACTGAGATCAATGCATATCTGGTTGTCTCCTTTGGAAAAGCTAATCAAAAACTCAAAAGAATGCAACCATTTGTCCTTCCCCTACCTGTGACCTGAAAGCCCCCTCCTCAGTTCCAGTGGTGCCGCCTTTCTGGATGAACCAATGTTTGTTTTACATATGTTGATTGAGGTCTCATTTCTCCCTAAAATGTGTAAAACCAAGCTGCCCTCTGGCCACTCCTTGAGCACGTCACCAGGACCTCGTGAGGCTGCGTCGTGGCAAAATAAACTTCGTCACCTTGGCAAAATCATCTTTCTAAATTAACTGAGACCTGTCTCAAATGTTCGGGGTTCACATATTTATATATATTATATACACTATATTATGTATTAGATACACTCTATTAGGTCTTTGGGAAGAGCTAAGGCAGTGGAAGAGGAGTTTTGGAAGCAGAGGGGCAGGAAATAATGGAAGTGGTACAAGAACAGCTAACACGGAAAGTTTGGAGGAACGAAGACACTAGCCCGAATACAAGACCATGGAGAGGTTTAGCTGAAGAGAGGTAGGAATTGGGACTGGTGACGCGGCGGGATACTATTTTTTTTAAGATGTTAACTAGGAGTGGTTTTTCTTTTCTCCTCTCCTTCTTTCCCCATTCTCCGTCTGCCAGCCACCCATCAGTGGGGGTCGCAGGGAGGGTCAGAAACAGCAGGTTCAGAGAAAAGCCTTTGAATTCCCTCATTGGCTTTGAGTCCTCAGGGCCTGAATCCACCATCCAGATTGTGCCAGGAGAGCCAGAGGCAAATGCGTGGGGTCCCTGCAGCGAGACGGGAAGAAGGAAGGAGGAGCGTGATTGGGAAGAGGCCCTGTGGGCTGGGAAGAGGGGCGGTCTTCCTCCGGGGGGTTCCCCCTCGGCAGACCACGCAGCCGCGGCTGTTTCCCTGCAAGCATCGTCTGTGACTCCAGCGAGTTCTCACCAGGGAGGAGTTTCTGTCTGGGTTCTAGCATCCCAGGGAATCTGGAGAGCATCATTCTCAGCAAATTGACACAAGAACAGAAAATGAAGCACCGTATATTCTCACTCATAGGCGGGTGATGAACAATGGGAACACATGGACATAGGGAGGGAGCACCACACACTGAGGTCTATTGGGGGAAATAGGGGAGGGACAGTGGGGGGGGGAGTGGGGGAGGGATGGCATGGGGAGAAATGCCAAATATGGGTGAGGGGGCAGAAGGCAGCAAAACACACTGCCACGTGTGTACCTATGCAACTATCTTGCATGTTCTGCACATGTACCCCAAATCCTAAAATGCAATAAAAATTAAAAAAAAAAAAAAGAAAAAAAAAAAAGAAAGGTTTCACAAGAGCAAGATAACTAGGTCATTGCTCGCGCCGCATAATCCAATCAGATATTCTTTTCTCTCACCGCCAAAGTGGAACTCCTATAAAGAATAATAATTATTCAGAGACAATTTTGTCTTCTCTAAAGCACATTAGAGGTTTTTTATTTTTCTCTCACTTTTCATACCCCATTTTTCGTCTTTGCTTCCAAGCCTCATATCTTTTCTTAGAGGAAAACCACAAAGGGTTCCCTGACCGAGCACTTCAGGGCCTTTTCATCTCAGCCCTCTTTACAATCCTTCAGGGAAGAATAGCTTCTAATCTATCAGAAGGAAGGAAGGTCAGCCCTCCTGAGGGGCTGTCAGGCTGCTGGAAATTTCAGAAGTCCGGTCCCCCGCCCCCTGAGTCACAGAGCAAGAGGCAGCCTCACGCACGAGGCCCCTTGGTGTGTGCAGCTGCTGCAAGGCTGCATCCTGGAGGCATGTGGAGACGCTCCTGCAGTCACAGAGCACACTGGGGACACTGCAACTTCTTGCATCCTGCAGCTCGACTTACATTTGCTTCAGTAACCTCTGAAAGGCGCCCCGCAGTTTATCAGCCTGATTCCTGAGGCAAGCTCTACACTCTCACTACTCTCTCTCTACCCCGACCGCGTGTCTCTCCATCACGTGTATCCTTCCCCCGTGAAGCCTTTCCCTCGGTTATTCTACCCACCAGATTCCACACTTCCTATGCTATTATCTACAGGCCTAACCAACCCTGTTCTCTAATTTTTAGACCTTACTAGACATAATTACTTGGGCATGTGGTAGTTACTTCAAACAACCGTCTACTAGGACACTAGGTATCACTGTCTCTCTCTTGAGTGCTCTCTTCAAAGGCATAATAGATTCATGAACAGATGGATGGATGGCTGTATAGATGCATGGGTGGGTGGATGGATAGATAGATGGATGTGGATAAACAGTTGATAGATAAATAGATTTGGATCGAGAGATACAAATGAGTAGCTGATTACATATACAGATAGATAAATAGAGATGAATGTCAGATAGACAGAGATACCATGCCTTCTTCTGATCCACAGGTTAAGAATAGCACTCAGTCTTGCTGCGGCCTCCGTTCTCAGGATTTCACAGAAAACTGCTTTCATCAACACAACAGTGCTCTCCACGTCACTAAGTCTGATGGTGTTTACTTCAGAATTATCTAATTTTAATTTCAGGAGATTTGATGCAGTTGACCACACATTTCTTCTTGAGACCCTTCACTATTTCCTGATGTTCCTTCTACTGTATTGGCTGTTTCTATCAGGTCCGTCAGAGAGAGAGATTCGTCACCCTCTTTTCTTGTCTGAGAGTCCTTCCTTCCTGGGGGACCTCATGGAAATACATGGCTCTGAAAACATTTGTGTGCAAATAGCTCACTATTTATATTTCCAGCCAAGACTTCTCTGATGAGCTCCAGACTCTCATATTCACTGTCCACCTGACATCTCCATTGAGCTAGTTCATCAGTTGTGCAAGTTTTATAGGAATAAAAGAAAGTTCTCCAGCAAAACTAGTAGATATGGAAATTAAAAAAAAGATTAACAGTGCTTTTCTAGTGTTCTTTGCCCCAGTGAACGGTTCCACCATTGCTCTGCTTCCTCAAAATTCAGGTTTACAGCTTCAAGCTAATTACTCACTTTCCTTTGTCCGCCACATCTGATCCATTACAGCATCTCATTGCAACATCAAGTGTGGTCATTTTCTGCTGCTCCAGCACCAGTATCTCAGTCTGAGATGCTGTGATCTTTCATCAGAACAGACCCAACAGCTTCCGAAATTTCCAATGAGTCCCAAGTGGCATCACCATTTCATTCACTCACTTACCCAAGCCATAGTTATTGAGGCCTGTCATGCGTCTGACATTGTTTTAGAGAGTGGACATAGCCACATATACAAAACTGAGGTGATTGTGGTGCAAGAGACAGACTGTAAACGAGTAGATGAATAACCAACTCATAGTGTTTCTGTGGGCTTGGCTGACTTGTTTGTTCTCTGCATTTCCTTTGTCTTCTGCCTTCTCATGCTTCTCCCTGCTGATGGGTGAGAAAATTGATGGCTCTTGGATGCAGTGACCTGAAAGCTTGTGATTTCTACCCTGGCGTCTTTCTACTCCATAAACCTGCCTTTTCCAGGTAGGTGCGGCCCAGAGAGGTCATATGATTTAGAATTACAGTTTGACTAGAGGAGTCTGTGAAGATCACTGCTTGACCCTTGTTTCTTTTTAGTCTTCTTTTAATGGTCTTTGTGTCTGTCCCATCCTTGCGTTTTATGTGAAATCACCCCAAATCTTTATTGGAAGCAGTTGTGGTACAACTTAGTGATAAGAAAATATTGGAGGCCACATAGCATAAATATGTCTGGTTAAATCTTTTTAAACATTTAACTGTATTTTTTTCCCCTAAACCAATACTCTACCTAAAGTAATGTTCCATGCAAAATTTTCTTTGGCAACTTTCGAAGCACTTTTTGGTGATCATTATAGCACAAGCCAGGCAATCTAAAAAGAAACCTTAGAATAGATTCTTTAGCAATTTTGTACAGATGTGTTTTGCAATGAGCAGTGGCCTGTAAGTTATCATGCATCTTTAAAGGAAGTGGTTTTGTTACAGAAATTTCAGCAAAAAATAAAAAAGACTCTCAGTCTAAATAATTATAAACTTTTTTTTTAACAGTAGAAAATAGAAACTAGAAATATCTGTATGACTTTCTTTTGGTAATATTATCAGTTTCTTTGTGTGATGAATTATATCAAACATCCAAGATCACATGTACTATTATGGAAGAAGTATGAATTATCTGCATTTAGCTCCCACACCGTAATTGCCATTTACGATACACATTTTTTTCATACATGGCTCATTTTAATAGTGAGAGTATCAGACTATAAACACCAGTAGTTTTTTAAAATTACTATCTCATATTTTGAATGAGCTCCTATTAAGAAAAAGCTTTTTGCATGCTAAAAATTTGCAACCATTTGTTAAATTTAAACCATTAAGTGGAGAAATAATAATAGTTTTAATTTTAGTCTCAGGAAAAAAAAAACATTGAATGATTACACTTACTGTGGCTAGTAATTGGCCAGTTGGGTTTTGGGGCTAGAATTCCATTTCCTTCCAGCTTTTCTAATTCCAGGTTTTATTTTTCTGCAAGTGAACGTTAGGCAGAATGCTGAGATTGTTAGTGTGGATAATGGATTCTGAGCCTCTCTTTATAGACAAGCTTCATTCACAGTATGGATAAGGAGCTGGGGAAATGTCCTTTGCTAATCTAGTTAGTAGCCCCAAGAGAAACCCTGCAAGGAAGTGCTCTGGCCAAGGGGGGCTGCGGGCTTTGTGCACCTCTGACCTGCCTCCGTGTCAGCCACAAGGCAGAACAACAGCAAGAGAGGCCAGGAAGACTCTTAGCCTGATTTATTAAAAAGTAGAGGGTTTTTTTAGTGTTCCAAGGAGATTCTACATAGAAAATCAGGAACAGCTAAATAAATTCTTATGAGCCACAGCAGAGGTCAGAAACAACTCTTGCTGGGTGACAGAGTTTTATTTCTCTTCACTTCAACTTCCAAGGTAACAACCAGCTGGTAGAAACCCCAGTCAAGGGGTCTAAGGACAGACCACTGTGATATACAGAAAGGTGTTGCCTGTGCAGCAGTGAGGAGCTGAAGAAGACACTGGAATACTTACTGTAGCTACTTGCCAAGACTTAGAGCTGGGGAAATGCAACACTGAGCAGTGGACTATCCATGGGAAGTCTGCAGAGACTGGAGAAACATTTGCATCTCCTGCCCTGAACCAGCCACTCTAATCAATGCCTCTAACTAATCACCTTCACATGATTTAACAGCAAAAAGACTTGCTTCTTTTAGGTATCTATTTACCCTAGTTAATGATCAATATCTACCTCTCTTCTATCCTCAAATTAATATATTTACTTCTCTTGACAATGGCTTTCAGAGCTTAATTACTTTCACGGACAAAATCTCTCCAATACAGAAACTTAAGTGTATAGTTCTGTCAATAACTCCGCAGTGGTGAAGTCGCACATTGTTGGAGAACCTACATGCAGTCTTTGGCATGTGGCATTTAAACAGAGACAATAGAACAACTAATCCATGGTGGACTACTTATAGAATCTGTTTTCGGTTTTTCTTTATTATTATTATTAATTCTTTTTTTGACCCAGAGGATGAAGAGCCTTGCCCCACACACTCTACTTATTCATTCTTTTTTTTTTTTCTAAATGAGTATTTCTTTGTCTTAATTTCTAATTAAAATGTAGTGTTTCTGATAGAGTTTCTTGGGATTTTGGGGTGGAAAGCTGGTGAGGACAGTTAAAGGATTACTAATGAACACTGCGGAAATCAATAGGATTTTGTTCATGGCAATCAATAAGAAGTGTCCCAACAGATACATCGGTATACAGCATAAAGAGATCATTCAAAAGCAAGGAAGTGCAGCTCATCAGGGAATACGTGGAAAATGGTTAAAAGGTGCCGTATGAGGGTTCTCCGGAGAAACAGGCCAACAGGATGTGCTGACCCAGAGGAAGAGGTCCCCCTTAAGGAACTGGTTCCCATGATTATGGAGGCTACATACCAAGCTCTGCGGTCTGTGGTCTGCAGACCCTGGATCATCCATGTGTGAATTGTGGTCCCAGCTGGAAGGCTCAAGGCTTGGAAAGAGCTGATGTTTTAGTTCAAGCCTGAAAGCAGGAAAAAAACAGTGTCCCAGTTCAAAAGCAGGCAGGCAAGAAAAATATCCTCTTGCTTGGAGGAGGTCAGCCTTTTTTTTTCTATTCAGACCTTCAACCGATTGGATAAAGTTAACCCACATTAGGGAATGAAATTTGCTTTACTCAGCCTATCAGTTTAAATGTTAATCTCATACAAACACCTTCATAAAAATACCCAGAATATTGGCCAAATATCTGGGCATCCTTTGGCTCAGTCAAGTTGACATAAAATTCAGTATCACACACATCATTCCCATCAATAAACCTCTTGGTCTAACAAACGCTTCTCTGCCACAAGAACACCTTGTTATTTCTTTGTACTTTTTCACATACTATTTCTTCTGCCTTTCTAAGTCTTATTTATCTATCTTTCAAAGCCAACTCTTTAAAGTGCCTCTTAACTTTCTTTACTAGCATAGCACTTCATGCCTGCAGGTTCATGTGCCACTAACTGCCCATCCCAGTTCTGGCATTTAGCCATTCTTGTTGCTCAAAAGACTCTCATGGAAAAGTAATGATGCCCTGTTTTTAATCTTTAATTATTTCAGTTAAAAAAAAGAGTGCTCAGCTCATATATTGCTGGTATGAATATAAGTAAATGCAAACCTTTCAAGAAAGCAAATTTGTGAAAATCTTAACTGTTCACACCCACTGATTCTGTACTTTTACTCTGGAAAATCTTCCTAAGATAATAATCCCAAAATACCTGGATACATTAGATGTATACAAAACCTTTCATCAAGCTATATTTATAATAATAATAAAACTATAAGAAATGTTCTAAATTTAAAAATACATAAATGATCAGTTATAGCATGTTACCACTAGGCAGCAAAATAACAAGTACTCATCAAAATGTTTGTAAAAGTTTCTAACAGTGTAAAATGTGCTTGTGTTAGGTGACAAATAACATAGCAGTATAATTACTTTCTAATATATGCAAAATACCAAGCAAATAGTGGCTTGGTGATAGTAAACCTACAGACGCCACCTATTTTTGTCTTTCATGTGTTCTTATTAAAAACGAACCAATAAAAAACCCAGAAGGTTAATTTGACAATTCAGCTCAGTTCAACTCCTTTTTGCTTGTTTTACTACCTAATTAATATAAATAGTATGAATTATGTTTTAAATTTAGATAATGTTATATAAATGGGATCTTAAAAATTCTTCTTACAAAATGTATTTTAAGCAGACCATCACTATTATTGTGTAATAATTCATTTCACTTGGCAAACAGTTTTAGATTGTGTCTTGTGAATGAAGTACTACACAAGGGGCCTTGTACACCAAAGATGAACCAGCAAATCCCACTGCTGGAATATGCATCCAAAGAGGAAGAAATCAGTCTGTGGAAGAGACATACGCACTTCCATGCTTACGGCAGCACTATTTGCTATAGCCAAGATATAGAATCAACCTAAGTGCCTATCAATAAATGAGAAGAAAATAAGGCGCGTGCACACACATGCACACACACACACAATGGAATACTATCCAGCCATAAAAAAAAGTAAGATCCTGTCATTCATAGCAATGTGGATAAGCTTGTTAAATGAAATACTCCAAACACAGAAAAACAAATGCTGCATGTTCTTTCTTAGACACGGAATCTAAATAAATTGATCTCATCGGAGCACAGAGTAGAACAATGATCACCAGAGGCTGGGAAGAGGAGGGGGAAGGGGGCAAGGAGAGGTTGTTCAACAGGTACAAATTTATGGTTAGATAGAAGGAGTAAGTTCTGGTGTCCTACTGCACAGTAGGTGACTAGAATAATAAATAAAATAGCTAGAAAAGAGGATTTTGAATGTTGTCACCTCAAGAAATGACAAGTGTTTGAGTGGATGGAGAGGCCAGTCATCCTTGTGTTATTTGATCACTACACAATCAATCTATGTAGCCAACATCACACTGTACCCTATAACTAGGTACAGTCATTATGTCAATTAAAAACAAAATAAAACTTATTTTAAAAAGTCCATCCACTTGGGAGAAAAAGTAATTAGAAAATCGAATCCTGAAAAGGAAGTTTTCCTGCTTTAAAAATGTACGTTGAAATTGATTCTAAGGTATTTTAAACAGTCTCTGTAAAACTGCCTTTGGTAAATACAGGGTCAATTCCAGGTCCAGTACCTAGGTGTTGCCCTTTGCCACCACCGTGGTACAGACTTATTTTTGGTGTATTCCTGTCCTTGCCCAATTTGCACCATTATGCAAAGATTATAAAATCAGTCCATGGAGGCTGGTGAGTTGTGAGGAAATTAAAACATAAAATGATAGCAGTGACTCCACATCACTCATGTTGTGCCCAAGAAGAACTCCAAAGACTCAACTCCACCACATCATTGGTTGCTTCCATCATCGGGAGCACCTCTGCCCTCAATGAAGCACAGTTCCTTTGCAGGTGGAGGCTGCAGTGTGCCAGAGATTTCCGTGATGCACTCTGGGCTGCCCTAGTGTAGGCAGAAACAGTGGAAGCCTGGGGGTGTCTGTCTCTGGCAGCTTGAGGCGAACCCAACATGTATATGCAGCATTCATGCAAATGTTGAACTTTCTGTAACACATCACATGTGTTTTACTAGAAACTAATATTTTAAGTTCTTTAACAATTGAATCCAAACCCAATTTCCCAAATATCCACCAACTTTCTCCCTTTGGTTTTACAGGTCTCTGAAATGTCACCAAGAACATCCTGGGTCTGGGTGCCTTATTGCACGAACTGCTGCTCTACCAAATTTTGGGGATCTATATTCTAGAACAACCACTTGCAATCTTGGGATGCAGTGATATCAATGATAAAAATCTCCTTGGGGGCAGGACCCATGCTGTACCTATTTTCATATAAATACCTTCAACGGCACATTAAAACCGAGGTAGAAAACGAGAGAAAACAGTGATTATGTCTTCTAAAATCGGATTCGTATTTTCAGACCTGTGTTGCTATGGCAACGAAAATGGCATTCTTTTAATTCATCAAAAATGTATTTCATTCATACAGTACTTACATTTCAGGACTGCTAGTGAGGATTAAAGGAGTTGAAGCATGTAAAACACTTAGGACAGGGCCCAGGGCAAAGAAAATACAGAATGAATGCTAATGCTATTAATACTGCAGTCTCCTTAATTTGCCAAAGATTTACTGGATACTTGTACGTGCTCCACAGTGCTTTAGACTGTGCCAAAACAAACGACCAAAGGATAGGGTACATACTGTAGTGGCACTTGTGATCTTCTGTTAGCTTTCAGGCTTGTAACATGAACAGGATGATCGCAAAATAAGATAGATTATTGTGAAAAGAGGAAGTCACCGTAAAATGGCAGATGCTTTAATAATGTGATAGTTAATGCTTGCAGAGGACTTCCTCTGCAGTAAATACTGTGTCAAGTACTACATGCATAGCTCATACAACCTCCTTGGCAGTCCTTCATACAGACAAGGAGACGGAGGATCAGAAAGGGTTTGGCTGTGACACCCACAGTTGGCAGAACGACGTTTACTTCGTGCCAATGTGCCTTCAAGCCTGGTGCCTGGAGTCTTACCCCTTCACTCGGGCACCCTGGAGTTGATAGCCAGGAACTTGCTCACCACAGCACCAAGCTTTTTGTAACAACATGGTGGTTTCCATTCCATTTGTGATACACCAGATGCATACATGGTCTGCATGCTGAAAACTGGACAAGGTTTTCTGAGCCAAAGACTGCCCTGCTCGGGTTGAGTTGGAGATCTCTGGAGCTGAGGTTAGCTCAGTCCACCGAGGTAAATAATGCTTGGCCTCTCTGTTTTCTACACTAATATTGTTGATTATTTTGAGTATGTAATTGGTAAGACGCTTCTGCCACTGAAATGAATTCAAAGTTAATATTTCCAGCATTTGCTTCAGTGGCCCTCCGTTTTAGCCTAGTCATTCTCCGCCTGGAATGTGAGTGGGATGGGTAGATGGTTTTAATACTCCCTCCACATTTCAGGACCCACTGGGCAATATTTATCATCTGAAAACTGCTTAAAAAGATACAGAACTAATAAAAGTTAAGGCTTCAATGGGCATTATGTCATCACCAAGCTATCAATGCTCTTCTAACCCACTTTCTTTTTTCCATTGCATTTTAGGTTTGGGGGTACATGTGAAGAGCATGCAAGATTGTTGCATAGGTACACACATGGCAGTGTGATCTGCTGCCTTCTGGTGGAAGACAGTGTGGCAATTCCTCAAGGACCTAGAAATAGAACTTCCATTTGACCCAGCAAGCCCACTTCTGGGTATATATCCAGAGGGTTATAAATCGTTCTAACCCCCTTTCTACCTCCAACTTGTCCTTTTGGCCTCTGGAACAAAACTCATTCTCTCGTGACAAGTGTCATGCGAGTTTAATTGTGGCTTGGTTGTTTATAAGAACCATGTCCAGGTTTCTCAGGTACGTCCTAATTTCCTACTTCTTAACCGTTCTATTTTTTCCCTCCTTGAAATGAGCACACCTTTTTCCATGTCTATTTTAAGGTGTTAATTTGGGTTCAAATTCTGGTTGATTTGTATATTGTATGACTTAGCGTTTCTGAATTTCTGTTTACATAAATGGATAGATAATAGTATCTAGATTTTAGGCTGCTCTAAGGATGCGAAGATACTGTATATATCAAATTTCTATCACAGTCTCTGACATTTAAATAACCTATTGCATGTGAATTGGTTATGACATCTCCCTATTGATAAGAATGCCTCCTTACACCTCAATCTCCATCTGATCACATGAGCAATAGCTTTCATTTATGCTGCTTTTTGTGGAGGAGAGATGGCTGGAATTGAAGAATAGACTAAGTATGTATACTGTGCCATTTAATTCCTGACAGCGACCACCCTGCAGGACAGGTGCTATTGTCTCTACCCATTAGATAAAGACGTTAAGCCATAGGGAGGGTCAAGAGCTGGCTGAAGATCCCGCAGTATGAATCACGGAGCAGCAGTGGAAATGTGGGCCATCTGATTCCGGGGCACGTGTTTTCAATCACTACCTTAGAGATGCCTCTGAGGGAATTGTATGTTTATTTTTTTATATAACTGAGCCTGTTTTATCAGCCCTCAAATATGTAGGATCTGATATGATATGCTTAGATCCTAATTTAACAATTCCATCCCTATATGTAATAGCTGATCTTTCTTTAAACCACGAACAAGATTTAATCCATGTGCCATACAAGTTTTGCAGTAATTTGCTAACTAGAAGTTAAAAAAATCTTATTGTGGCCGGGCGCGGTGGCTCATGCCTGTAATCCCAGCACTTTGGGAAGCCGAGGCGGGTGGATCAGGAGCTCAAGAGATCGAGACCATCCTGGTCAACATGGTGAAACGCCGTCTCCACTAAAAATACAAAAAATTAACGGGGCATGGTGGCTCGTGCCTGTAATCCCAGCTACTCAGGAGGCTGAGGCAGGAGAATTGCCTGAACCCAGGAGGTGGAGGTTGCAGTGAGCCGAGATCGCGCCATTGCACTCCAGCCTGGGTAACAAGAGCGAAACTCCGTTTCAAAAAAAAAAAAAAAGGATACATTGCCACTCTTATTTCCCAGGTTTTGTTTCTGTTGGTTGGCAAATCATGCAACTGTTTGGATGTGTATCATATCCCATCACAAGTTTGAGACTTAAATCAACACTGTGTCTAGAAGGAAGGAGGCGTGGGAATAGAACTTAAGGAAGATTAGCAGGGCTCTCAATGCAAGTGCCAATGGTGACAGTGGGCATTAGAGATTCTTCAAACCAAGAGAGACTGACGCCTCAAAAAAAAAAAAAAACAGCTTACTGTGCTGTAAATAGTCAAAGCTTTACTTCTCAGATTTGACACCCTAGGTGACTATATAATATTCACATATAAGGACTTAACCACATTCTCTACAATTTGTCCAATTACGTAAGAGAAACAATCTGTTTTCTAATTTTTTGGTTTTGAAGCACGGTCTTGCTCTGTCACCCAGGTTGGAGCACAGTGGTGTGATCTCGGCTCACTGCAGCCCCCACCTCCTGGGCTCCAGCGATCCTCCTGCCTCAGCCCCTGAGTGGGTGGGATTACGGGTGCACCATCACACCAGGTTAATGTGTGTATTTATTGTAGAGATGGGAGTCTCCCTTTGTTGTGAAGGCTGGTCTCAAACTATGGGCTCAAGCAATCGCCTGCCTTGGCCTCCTCCCAAGTGGTAAGATCACAGGCGTGAGCAGCATGCCCAGCCCAAAGGAAAGTTGAAAACAGTGATGGGATGGTAAAGAGCAAATCTCAACGACAGCCTCTGCTGCCTTTGCTTCTTAGTGTTAGCTCCTGAGTTGCCACTGTGGGGGCTTCCCCTCAGGCTCCCAGAGCGGCTCCACCTTCATGGCCAGAGAGAAGCAGCGCCTTGAACTCACTTGCAGGACAGCGTCTGAAAGCCTGACTCCCTGGCCCCTGGTGGGGACCGCACAGAGACAAGTGAACACTCAGGCTTCCCTCTGGGGTCAGACTGCGGCACAAGGAACCCGCCTGAGATGAGGCTGTGGGTGGGCTCCTTCCTCCTCCTCCTCTTCCCTATCCAGTTTCCCTACTTGAAGGCAAACTCTGGTCTGAATTCTGGTGAGTTCCGGTTTGTGTCCGGGAACCAGACCTGAGACAGGAGAAAAACAAGTCTTGCTAATGGCAGACGCCCAGTGCCGTCAGTTAACTGGGTTCAGTTTGCAACACCTGCTGCAAGGTGGACAGCCTTTAGATGCATTTGCTCAGGCTCTGGGCGGCTCCACATTCAGCTCCTCTTTTCTAAGGTCTGAATTTTGCATGAGTGTGTGAGCCACACTCTTCCCATCTTTGGAAACACTCGGTGCAATCTCCTTAAAGGGGTTGTCTCACAGCTCATGCTGTAGGTTTCTGGGAGACAGGGTGTGGGGTAGAATGGCCTTCTGACCCTCTCCTTCCCTTCGTTCGTGACATTGGAACAGCTCCTTTCTAATTCTTTAAAATACTCTTGTGCTTCTCAACTAAATGTAAGTTAGAGCAAGCAGAAAGCCATTTTAAATAAGTATCTAATGAGAATCTTCTAAGTAGATTTAATGTCCTGTGCTCAATGATTCAAAGTACAATTCTATATATTAAGTATCAAAAATATCTAATGTAGAGAAATGGCTGAAAGAAGAAAATAATTAGACATATTGGACAGTCCATCAACAATTCCCTGAAAGAGGCTATGTATCTATCTCAAGAAAGAAAGTTATTATGTTTCTACATTGACAAGTATGTTAGTTAGCGTTCTCCAAGAAACAGAACCAATGTATATGTCCTACTGATTTTGTGTGTGTATACAGGTTAAGATCAAAGAGACTGGGGCTGGCGCTGTGGCTCAGGCCGGTAATCCCAGCACTTTGGGAGGCCAAGGCAGGCAGATCACCAGAGGTCAGGAGTTCGAAACCAGCCTGACCAACATGGAGAAACCCTATCTCTACTAAAAATACTAAATTAGCTGGGCATGGTGGCACATGCCTGCAATCCCAGCTACTCGAGAGGCTGGGATTCAAAAGAATTCAAAAGAATTGCTTGAACCTAGGAGGTGAAGCAATTCAAAAGAATTGCTTGAACCTAGGAGGTGAAGTTTGTGGTGAGCCAAGATTGTGCCATTGTACTCCAGCCTGGGCAACAAGAGCAAAACTTCACCTCAAAAAAAAAAAAAAGAAAAAAGAAATCAAAAAGAACTGCAGTGAGTGGAAGCATCATGGGAGATGATTACATCTCAGAGGTCTCTGGAGGAGGAGAAGGTCAAGCCAGGCAGTGGTGAGCCACAGCAGCACAGCTAGGCACACACCTTCCCTTTGTCAAAGACACTCAGACATATTGGGGAAGGAGCCATATTTTCCCTCTTTCTTTCCTTCCTTCTTTCTTTCTTTCTCTCTCTCTCTCTCTCTCTCTCTCTCTCTCTCTCTCTCTCTCCTTTTGCAATTAGGCAAAACTAGCTACAGGGAGAAATAGATCTCATCCAAGTCAATAGCCAAGTGACTAGTTGATGAGAACCCTGGTGAATTCCATGAGGAAGCCCCGATGGTCCCGTAGCACATGATGGAAGGTTTGCACCTCTGCAGGGAGGTAGAGGTGCCGGTTCCAGGAAGAATTGATGTGCAGGTTGAGAACTGAAGGATGGGTAGAGATTGACTAGGAAAAGCAACCACAAAATCCAGTGTGCAGCGCAGTTGAAACGGAAGGGGTGTGACACACTAAAGGAGTTAAAAAGACAGAAAAACCAGAGGAGGTGGTTGAACCAGGAAAAATAGGAAGAAACCGCCATGTGCAGAGCTTGACAGGCTGCAGTGAGCTGGGGTATCTTGGTGGGACTGGAGCGCATGTGCATGTGGCTGGTCAGGCAGGGGGTGGCAGACAAAGGCCAGGAGTCAGAAACGACAAGACAAAAAACACCGGCTATGAAGCAAAACAGAACAAAACTGGGGCTTCTCTGTCATCAAGTGTCTGTACATTTTGATATCATCCTGGTGACCGTCAGTCCCTGAGTCTCTGCATTTTTCCTTGACATCCAAGTAAGATGACTGGTGGCAAAATTCACTCACTAACTCAGTTACAGTAAAGGACAGATATCTGTGTTTTAAAATTCCTCCACCTTTGCTGTCTGGCTCTTTCTCCAGACCTTTCTGCCCTCTCCTCCCCACTCCCCTCCTCTCCTCCTCATTTCTCTCCTCCTCTCCTCTTCCCTCTTCTTCCTCCCCTCTCCTCTTCTCCCCTCCCCTTCCCTCATCTTCTCTCACCTCCCTTTCAAACCAGCCACATCTGCAAATGAATAAATCAACAACCAGCCCACCACACTCCTACACAAAACTCCTCCATCCACCCCTCTTGTTCCATAGAGACCTCTCAGCCTCCACCCCAGAGAGACTCTTCTTTGCCTTAAGAAGCTCGTGAGAAAATTAATCACTCAATACTTTACCAAAGGAAACCGAGGAGGGCTTTAGCAGGCAGGTGCAGAGGCAGCCCGAGAGACACAGGTCATAGCCAAGGGTGGCCTGAGGTCTCTGCAGTCAGCAAGAAGGTGCAGAACGGCTGCTGGCTGCCACCAGAATGCAGGCGGCCAGCGAAGGGCTCACAGGCACGACAGCACCTCTGACCCTGTTTTCTCTGCCAGCGTCTGTTTTTTCTTCTTTTGTTTTTTTGCCTGTAGCCTTTGTGTGTTTGCAGCCCCAGTAATGGGATCAGCCTGACCTTAGAAAGGAAAGAAAAAACATTCCTGGAATAAGCTTGGTCAGTTAAGAGGCCAACTTTCTAGCAGGGCCAAAGGTGTGCCCTGAGGCCTCTCTATTCAACCACAGAGGGCTGGTGGGATGCCTGTTCTGAGAGTCATGGGCTGGGTCAATGAGGACACCAGGTTCCTTTCTCCTCTGGGATGGAGTGTTCCCAGACCCGGGCCGTGCGGACACATCAGCCAGTGTGCGGCGTTTTCACAGGAGCAGAGCACAGGTGACCTGCACTGTGGGTTTGCTGGGAGAAGGCCTGGAATCCCGGGCCAGGGTCTCGGCCGTTCCCTTCATTGCCAGGAGTTGCTCTAGGCAAACCACAATTTCCATGTTTGCACCACTGAGGGAGCAGTAGAAGACAGAATGCTCCAACGTGGTTACAGTTTGGAATCCACCTCCCCTGCCATGTTGGGGATGAACCGGAAATTCATCACACAATGAAAGAACAGCTGTGTGACCACGGTACAACACCTCACCTTCAGGACAGGGCAGCACTTGAGGTCAGCCCTGCCCCAGCTGCTTGGAATTCATTCTGCTCTGAGCTTCCTCAGCTTTCACCCTGCTCTCACCTCCACCAAAGCCGTCATTAGCTCTCCTTCTTCCCAAGTGTGTTCTGTCCTTTTCCCGAGAGTTGGGAAGTAATCAGGTATTCTGGGATTATAAAATCTCCTGCTGGGTTGTCAGCATAGGAGCCAGAAAAATAAAAGAACATGCCGAGCAAAGTGAAGAAAAAGACAAGATTTAATTACCCCTTCTGCTTGCTTATTTCAGAAGGTATTGGAAGCTAGTACCTCTGTGCATAATACGAAGCCAATTTAGCATGGTAACGTCTGCTTAAGCAAATTACAATAAGTGAAGAAAATATGGCAATCAGGAATAAAATGTTCTTGGGGGCTGTCTTTGATGGGTGCTTTAGAATAAATGTCACTAAAACAAAAATATTTCTGAAGCCTGGTTGGCGAGCATCAGTAATAAGGCAGTTTGCTGGTCAGGCAACTTCATAAATCTCAGTAACCAAGACACGCTGTCCTCCCCGCTAAATTATCCCAGCCTAGCTATGAATCAGTAGCAACTGTTGACCTGAATCATCACCAAAGACAGCCAAGTTACCTTCTACAGAGGGCAGCAGCTTTGGGAAGCTCTTGTCTTGGACAGACCCCCATTCCTTTGGAGATGTTCTTGGTCTAAACGAGAGAAAAAGAGGGTGTTTATGCAGTGCTGAAGAGCATAGTAATAATTACCCTTGATTTCCTCCACACCAAGAATTCAAAAATATCTTAAATCGTTTCACTCAACATCCTCACTGGCTCCAAATACAAAACAAAAACCTTCTAACAAAGCATAGCATTGTTTCAATGTTGAGGGAAGGACCTGTCATCCTTACCTGTAGAGGGAAGGAGGTGATTGGATCATGGGGGGGTTCCCCAATGCTGTTCTGGTGACAGTGAGTGAGTTATCCGAAGATCCCTGATGGTTTTAGAAGTGTCTCAGGGTTCCTCCTTCACACATGCTCTCTCTCACCGTGTAAGAAGTGCCTGCTTCCCCTTCTGCCACGATTCTAAGTTTCCTGAGGGCTCACCAGTCACACAGAAATGGGAGTCAGTTAAACCTCTGTCTTTTACAAATGACCCAGTCTTGGGTATTTCTTTATAGCAGTGTGAAAACTGACGAGTACACTAGCATGGGTATAAGGACTGAGGCGTATCCATGACAGCGTCTGAAGGTAACGTTCTTTCCAGAACTGGGTTCAGAACAGTTCTTTTGTTTCCTTTATTCTTGGTTGCATTCTCTTGGGTCTCTAGACCCTGTAATATTTCACTGTGACTTTGATCAGTGCATTTGCAATGAAATTTCATTACAACCAAAGCAGAATGTCTCCTGCCATTTGCTCCAGGAGAATTTGATTAATCATTTATTCTAAAACTGAAACTGAACCTGAAACAGTAAAAACGTAGGGTAGGATTTGGAATGAGAAGTGGCAGTTGTTAAGGGCTGTGGCAGAATTGCTTCATGAAGTATGCAGAATGCTTCTTATTTTATTGTTTTTAAAATTTATATTTATTTATTTATTTATTTATTTATTTATTTATTTATTTATTTATTTTGAGATGGAGTCTCATTCTGTCACCAGGCTGGAGTGCAGTGGCATGATTTTGGCTCACTGCAACCTCTGCCTCCCAGGTTCAAGAGATTCTCCTGCCTTAGTCCCCCAAGTAGCTGGGACTACAGGCACATGACACTACACCCAGCTAATTTTTGTATTTTTAGTAGAGATAGGGTTTCATCATGTTGGCCAGGATCGTCTCAATCTCTTGAACTTCTTTTTTACTTTAAATTCTGGGATACACGTGCAGAACTTGTAGGTTTCTTACATAGGCATACATGTGCCATGGTGGTTAACTGCATCCATCAACTCATCATCTAGGTTTCAAGCCCCACATGCATGAGGTATTTGTCCTAATGCTCTCCCTCCCCTTGTCCCCCACCCCGCGACAGACCCGGTGTGTGATGTTCCCCTCCCTGTGTCCATGTGCTCTCATTGTTCAACTCCAACTTATGAGTGAGAGCATGTGGTATTTGGCTTTCTGTTCCTGTGTTAGTTTGCTAAGAATGATGGCTTCCAGCTTCATCCATGTCCTTACAAAGAACACGAACTAATCACAGAATGTTTTTTAAAGAGCAGCCTTAGAAATCAGAGTATTAGAAAAAATTAGGAGTGGGAAGGAACAGGAATTCTCCCCAGGTGAGAAAGGCAGAGCACACTGGGCTTGGTGCCAAGTTTTCCACACTCAGCACGTGATCCTGGGTCTGGCAAAAGCAGTGGAGGAGACCTCAGGCAGAAGGTTGACGAATGACTTAATGATAGCAAATGGCCAGCTATGATCTGCGGACAGAACAAAGGGAAACAGGTTGAAGACAGAGCATGAAGCTTTCAGGTTAGAGTTGCATTTCAGGGCAATGTGTGGGTCATTGGGGAGGTTGTAGAATCACATCTAGCACAGTCTCTATTGTCTTTCCCCATTTTCTCAAATGCTATAGCACTTTCTATCTGTATTGCTCTTTTTAATCACATATTCAATTTTGTCTAGCACTTAAACATTTTCGGTATGTGTTTCTCCTACTGTCATGTAAAACTGGCGCATAGCCTGGAAGAGTTACGTAATTTTTTGGACAGAGCGCAGTACCCAGTCATCCATTCCATCCTTACTAAACCTCTGTGGAATAAGCAGAGCAAATATTATTTTTTCCAACTTTCAGATAAAAATATATATACCGAATTGAGCCAAGTGGCCAGTAAGGATTGAGGAGGCCGTGAGCAGGTCCTGGCTGCCCTAAACCAATGCTGCAGATCTCTTCACAAGCTTGGAGTAAATATTTGCTGGGAAAAGAATGGATCAATGTAATAAGGATCCTATGTAATACGCATTTGATGAGTGGAGACTAATTGGTTTTTTGCTCACCCTATCAGCCTTCAATATTTCATTTGTGATCTGAGATTTAAATATATAATTTTTAAAAGCATGCCTATTTTCTTGAAGACATCTGCCATCATTTCCTCAATTTTTAGCTCTCCTTAAAGTTCTGAAGATGGTAATTAAATATATATAATACAGAGAATAAAAATAAGAATCTAATCCGGCCCTGTGAAATTAGAACTGGAAACGTTTTGTTGAGTTGATATAGTTGCCAATGAGTTATTGCTCCCAGTGGAATTTTTAAAAATTACTTTTCAAACATTTTAAAGTGCAACTTTAAATACCTTAGAAAATGTACTTGTACCTCTTCTCCAGAGATGTTATAATTTAATGTACTGGCACCTACTCTCATGGCATTCTTGGACAGAGAATATGCATGTTCTTTCTAAATGTAATTGCTGTATTTTAGATATATACTTTATGCTACCGTACACATTTCTTCCCCTCTGGGTTTTCTTCTTTCAGATCCACTGCTCAGTCATTTCTTCGATAACATGTACTTTTGTCATTGTCACTTTTTCTTTCTTTTCTCTTAATCACTTTTGATCTTCCTTTCTTGATTCTCATTTCGTTGTCTACCTGCTGTTGGTATCTAGGCACTTCATACTGAATTCAGATTTTTCTGGCAGGTTATTCTGAAAGCTTTGCTATTTCCATAGAAACCCAACTCCAAACCAAACCTCACTCCCAGTTTTTTAATTGTTACATCCTATGAGAGTCTGTTCTAATTATATTTTCGGTGGTGTTCCAATTAGCAACAAATATACCTGGATCAGCCACATTATTCCAAGGTGAAACCAGGTGTTGCTGATGGCAGAGAAATGATAAAAAGAAAAGGCTCCCGTTATAAGGAAAAAAGAAGACATATGCAGAAATAATTTCTGAATTTTGAATGGTGTAATTTTTTTTCTTTTTTTGAGTCAGAGTGTTACTTTGTTGCCCAGGCAGGAGTACAGTGTACAATCTTGGCTCATAGCAACTTCTGCCTCCCGGATTCAAGCAATTCTTTCACCTAAGCCTCCTGAGCAGCTGCGACTACAGACGTGCACCACTACACATGGCTAATTTTTGTATTTTCATACAGACAGGATCTCACTGTGTTGACAGTCTGGTCTCGAACTCCTGACCTCAAGTGACCTGCCCACCTGGACCTCCCAAAGTGCTGGGATTACAAACATAAGCCACTGCACCCAGCCAAACGGTGTAATCTTTTAGGCAACATTACATACAATCTAGTTTCAGTGTAAGTAGAATTACAATGTGTAGTCTAGGGACACGAGGATTAACCTGACTTGAACGCTATTTTGTTATTATTTCTAGGCATAATTTGAAGTCAATGAAGTTTGTCACCCTGTGGTTAAAACTCCATTTTCACAGGCTTTCTTTTTCCACCCCATTCTGTGAACTCCTTCGTATGTCCTTTGTTTTCACCCTGAACCCTGCTTTTGACGGGATATCTGGTGAAGACGAGCCTGCTAGGGAAACCGCTCTAATTTATGGGTAGTCAGTGAGAGTGTGCTGTATCATTCTCTCAGGGTCGCGAGACAGCAATGTGCTTGGAAGATTATTTTAGAATAAGTGCAAATAAAAACAGACTGAAAATATAGAAGGAAACATTTAGATCACAGGTGAAGTGCACCTCAAGACAACAAAGTCAGGTAATATGGATACTACCATAGTGGGTATTTAAGGCTGAAGCTGCAGATCTGACCCAAGCTCTAAGTGAGTGGCTTCCCCACAGACATGGTGGTCATGGTGTCCTATTCTCAGTGGCCATTGATCGACATTACATAGTCATTTGCCTGAAGATTTTCTGTGATGTCATCTTCTAGAAGTTTTATAAGTTGTTGTTTTACATTTAGATCTATTATCCATTTAGAGTCAATTTTTGTGAATGGGGTAAGGCAGGGGTGTCCAGCCTTTTGTCATTCCTGGGGCACGGTGAAAGAAAAAGAATTATTTTGGGCCACACATAAAATACACTAACACTAAAGATAGCTGATGAGCAAAAACAAAAACAAAACCAAAATGAAACAAAAAACGTCTTCATGTTTCAGGAAAGTTAATTAATTTGTGTTGGGCCGCATTCAAAGCTGTCCTGGGTTTTGTGCTACCTGCAGGCCATGGGTTGAGCAAGCCTGATGTAAGGTCTGTGTCTGGATTTGTTTTTTGTGTGTGGATATCCAGGTGTTCTGGTGTTCCTTGTTGAAAAGAGCAGTCTTTCTCCATTAAATTGCCTTCGTTCTTCCTCTGAGAAGGATCATTTGTGTCGGTGTATTTCAGGGCTCTTTCTTCTGTTCCATTATCTATTTGTCTATTCTTTTACCAACACCACACTGTCTTGATCATTGTCATTAACAGCAAGTCTTTAAGTCCTTCCTAAACATTGTTCTTCAATATTGTGTTGGATATTCTGGGTCTCCTGCTTTTCAATATAAACTTTAGAATTAGTTTGTTGATAGGCACAATACAACTTACTCGGATTTTAATAGGAATTGCATTAAATCTGTCAATTAATATGGGAGGAACTGATGTCTTAACAATATTGAGTATTTCTATTCATGAATATGAGATATTTTTTCATTTATTTAATCTTTAACTACTTTTATCACAATTTATATTTTTATTCATTTAGATATTATAAATATTTTGTTAGATTTATACTGAAGGTTTTTTTTCTGGTGTTAGTGTATAGTATTGCAGCTTTAATCTCAAATTTCAATTTTTCAGTGTTGGTATTTAGAAAACAATTGACTTTGTATGTGTGTATATATATATACAAAAAAATATATATATACACACAAAATATATATATATATACACACAAAATATATATACACAAATATATAAATATGATATATATACACAAATATATATATATACAAATATATACATACAAAAAATATATACTTATGTTTGAGGCAGAGTCTGGCTCTGTCCCCCAGGCTGGAGTAATGTGATACGATCTCGACTTACTGTGACCTCCACCTTCTGGGTTCAAGCGATTCTCCTGTCTCAGCCTCCTGAGTAGTTGGGATTTCAGGTGTGCACTATCACGCCTGACTAATTTTTGTATTTTTAGTAGAGACAGGGTCACCATGCTGGTCAGGCTGGTCTCAAACTCCTGACCTCAGGTGATCCGCCTGCCTCAGCCTCCTAAAGGGCTGGGATTACAGGCATGAGCCACCACGCCTGGCCTGATTTTTGTATATTAATCTTGCATCCTGAAACCTTGTCGTAATCATTTATTAGTTCCATGAGGCTGTTTTCTGGTTGTTGTTTTTCATTCTTCAATATTTTTTATTGAGAAAATTGTTTCATCTGTGAGCAAAACTATTTTATTTCTTTCTTCCTAACCTGAATATATTTTAATGCATTTTCTGGTCGGATTTCCAGTATGATGTTGAAAAGGAGGAGTGAGCAGGGACATTCTTGCCTTGTTCTTGATCCTAGGAAACTGTTTAGTTTCATCACAAGGTTTTTAGCAGATGAAATTAAGATTTATTGTAAGCATTCAACTGTGTTAAGTGTTCTGGGTAATATACATTTTATGCCTATTCCTAAACCATTTACACTTTGGCAAAAAATAAATATAATAGAGAATATAACACACGCAATGATGTATTCTCCCTGCCCACCCCCATCATGATACTCTTTGGTAAAACCCTCTCGTACTCTGATGGCAGCAATCAAAAACTCTTTGCTTTGCTCAAGCTGCCTGCACCTTCTGCCCTATAATCCATGAATCTCATCACCTCAATACTTCTAAGATCTTTTACTCAATTTCTTCATCAAGTGTTTCTTGAATGTTGCTGGCTTTTCTCATCTCCATTTCAGAATTCTTTTTTTTTCTTCTGTATCTTTATTCTCTTACTGCTCATTTTCTTCTCTCTTGCCTTAGAGGAAATAATCCTTCTGTTTTCCACCTATATGTCCTTTAAGAACTTTACTTCATCCTCAGAATCTTTATCCACCAGTTATTCTCTTTTGTGTTTTCTTTTTTCCCTGTTATATTATTTCTCCCCTATAAAAAAACCAAAAACTCTTTTCCTGACTTTATTTTTTATATTTTTCAGTATAACAAATCTTCTTCCACATCCAGCTCCATAAAGTGTTTGGCTATTATTTTCTCACTGCAGCCACTTCTCTTATTCATAATTTATCTCTTGATAAGTAATATTTTCTCCCGTGGCTCTACTAAAATCACTTATCAAATTGGTCTGTCTCTTCCCCAAAGCAAGCCAGTCTTATTGTCTTTGAACGTCTGTGAATTTGACATGACTAGACATACTTTGATTCCAGCGTTCTTCTGGGTACCTTTCCTTTTTGAGGTTTTTATCAAAATACATTTTTATGGCTATACTTCACTATTATTGCTTCCTACGGCTTTCTTTTTCTATATTCTTAATGTAGGTTTTTGCAAAATTTTGACTTTCACCTGCTCTTTGCTCTTTGTCTCAACCTTCCTTGACGTCAGGATGTCCCAGGAAGAAGACTGTATTCATCCTCCCTCTGTAGATAATTCTTTATGCACATTCCCAGCTCTGGGCTCCTGGGCCACAAGGTGTCCCTTTTGCTGTCTTTTTGAGGTCCACACAGTGTGATGATTGTCTGTACCCTGAGACTCATCACAGCCGCAGCCACATTTTTCCTTCAGGGCCTCCTCTTTATCCTCCCACCCCCAATTTTCTTGCTCCTACGAATAGCCCCTCCATTCCCTAGAACACGAGCTGAAGACATTTTATTCACCTTTGAATTTGTTCTTCCCAGTGACTTGCTGCCTTGGAATACTTCAAACCTCTAATATCCCTGCAGCCTTCAAAACGAATGTAGTTTGTCTCTGATCTTTAAAACGTCACAATACTGGTATTCCACTCCGTATGACTTTTTCAGTAGTTTTGAAATAGAGACCTTTCTTGTTACATTACAAACTACTCTAAAATATGCACAGATTCTTAATCCTTTTTTATAATTTCAGTGTTCATTACTGAAAGCATATGGCAGGTACTCAAAAATATTTGCTAAATTAAATGGAATTAAACTGCCTTTGATTTCCTTTTCTTAATCATATCCTTTGGTAACTGGAATCTCATATTAAAAGAAATCAGCAACATTTTTGCATTTTATCAACTTTTATATTTTTATTCTCTCTGAAGTCTTAATTAAGGAAGCAGAATGTCTTGCAATCAATTAGGAAATTAACGAAAGCTGGCAACTTGCCACTGTGTTTGGCTGTTGGAACTATAAGACAAAAATTTAAAAAGTAAACTAAAAAGAAACAGCCCCACTATTATTAAAGCCTAAGCTATGTGTTAGGAACTTAATTTAATCATGCGTGTATTACAGTGTTGCTCTGGTGGAAAAGGAATTTTTACTCAGCGTTTTCAGTTTTAGTCTCCGGTGACTCTCAGCATAGATACCTTTGGGGTCTGAGCGTAAGGGATATCATGCTTGTTCTCAGTCGGTCCGATCAGTGCTGAAGTAACAGGTCTGAAAAGTGTTACTTCCTATTGCTTCATGTTGGGAATAATAGATATGTTAATTGCCCTGATCTGGTCACTAGAACTGTGGACCCCAGTAATGTGCATAATGATTATGTGTCAGTTAAAAAACATTAGAAAGCAATGTGTTTTTAAAATGATGGCATTAAAATTTTTGCTCTGAGTTGTTGGATAAAGCTACGAGATTCACAGAAATCTGGTGATGGCCTGGTGTCGTGTCCAAACATTCTGGAAGGCACAATGAAGAGGGTCCAGGCTCTGCCTGGACCGCCTGAGGAAGTGTCTCTCGGCGTGGGGCCGGGGAGGGCATCAACTCAGACCCGGCCACGCAGTCTTGTTCAACAGCCAAGAAAAGCTACTCACAAGCACAGATGGCCAACGCTGGCTTCTGGGGCACAAGTCCACAGCTGAGAGAGGGGTCCTTGGAAACCAAGTTTTATAAAAACGAGCTAAGGGCCGGGCGCGGTGGCTCACGCCTGTAATCCCAGCACTTTGGGAGGCTGAGGCGGGTGGATCACGAGGTCAAGAGATTGAGAACATCCTGGTCAACGTGGTGAAACCCCGTCTCTACTAAAAATACAAAAATTAGCTGGGCATGGTGGCACGTGCCTGTAATCCCAGCTACTCAGGAGGCTGAGGCAGGAGAATTGCCTGAACCCAGGAGGCGGAGGTGGCGGTGAGCCGAGATCGCGCCATTGCACTCCAGCCTGGGTAACAAGAGCGAAACTCTGTCTCAAAAAAAAAAAAAAAGAGCTACCTGTGAGGAGGCCCTCTGTGGGTCCCACATCCAAGTTCCAAGACGGTAGCTCTCAAGCCAGGCTCAGACGTGGGCTTTGGTCTCAAGTTTTGGCTCCAAGTGTGCTTTTCACATCATTGTCCCAAGCAGAATTTAACTGTATTTCGTCTTATATTTAATTATTTGTATAGTCACCTTTATTTTAGAGAAATCAGACGCCAAGCGTCCGGTTGAGATGGAAGGTTCGTAGCACGGGGTTTTGAATAAAGGTATGGAAGAGCCTCTTTGAAGTGCGGTGGAGGAGCAGAGGCGATCCATGGGTGCTGGGAGCCAGCTGCGTGGACGGTGCTGGGGTTCGGCTGAGAGGAGAGGGAGCTGATTGCGGGAAGCCAGTGGTCTGGGCCACGTCAGTCTTTCTACGAGAACAAGCAAAATGGAAGAATCATTATTGGATTTGCCTAAGTCTGGGGCTTTTGTGTAGAGGTAAATTTATATGACATTCACGGGAGGTACTTCCTTACTTCCTATTTTCCTGTCCCAAGAGTAGAAGTTATCTCACCCAAGGGTACACTGCTACTGGCGGGTCTGCACAGGAACGTCACCTCTGTGTCCTGGTAACATTTTTGAAAAGGAGAGGGTATAGATATAATATATTTCATTGTGTCTACTATGTAAAGTCATATCACTATGATAGTTATTTATAGAAATACATAGAACTCTGAGCATAAAGCCATTTAATTTCTTGGTTTTGTGACATGAACAAACAGTGCTGAAAATTTCCAGGCAGAACTTTAAACATAAGCTGAATACCAACATTTAAAAAATCATAAAATTTCAGATAAAACTATGGATTTCTGGCTTCTTTTGAGAAAGTTGTGTATCTGGCACACACGCACTGGGTGGCTGCAGGTGGAGGGTGTTTAACCCCTTCTCACTGGGCTGTCACCCATAGCGGTCCTCATCACTGAGCTGAGACCAAGCTCCCGCTCTTCACTGCACACACTGTCCAACTAAACCCATGGTCTGCATGCTCCTGTGGGCCCCAAGCATTTACACTCCTGGTTTATGTCCTAGGAATCACGTGGGGTTACCACGGTATCTCAATAAAGTCTCAGTCATTGAAGGATGGGTTTATTTGTAGGTTGAGGAAAAACAATTGAATGGAGCAACAACCAACTGCAGCTCATTTGGAAGAAACAACCTCTTATGTGTCCACCTGACTCAAAATTCAACAAACAGTTCTTCCGCACAGCACGTATTTACCACCAAATTGTCTCAGTTGAATGTTCTTTGTCTTCAAAAATATTGCACACAGACAGTATGTCATTGCTGGGGAGATAGAGATAATTAGGTGTGGTTTCTGACTTTACTTTTATTAGAGTCACTAGAGATTTTCTACGATTTCTAGTGGTTAATCTAGAGATTCACTGTGATTTTGCATCAGAACCCGTGTTCCTGCATAGACTGTGGGAGGTCTGTGAGATTTTAGGAAAATTCTGCTCATTTCATTGAAGGTCATTTATTTTTTCCTCACCTGAAAAACAGAAACAGGTCCACTTGTCTTAAGTGGTGGTAGGGACTGAGATCATATATATGTGAAGAGTCAGGTGGAGTAAGTGCCAAAGGAAAAAACTGCTCATTTTTGTCTTCCTGAATATTATTGTTGGGATAATTCCTGGAAAGCAGGTAATGGATCTTTATGTGAGGAGGCACTAATACATACGTTTAGATCACCTCAAATTATTTTGAAATCTAAACACAGTGAGTAAAAGAGCACCTGCATACAAACACATGCATTTAAGAAATATGTAGATAAAGAAGGTTCCACGGGGTTTCATCTAAGATTACAGTAAAAGATGGGCAAACCCGCCAGGCACGGTGGCTCACACCTGTAATCCCAGCACTTCAGGTGGCCAAGGTGGGTGGATCATGAGGTCAGGAGATCGAGACCTTCCTGGTCAATTGGGTGAAACCCTGTCTCTACAAAATATACACAAATTGGCTGGGTATGGTGGTGGCAGGTGCCTGTAGTCCCAGCTACTCAGGAGGCCGAGGCAGGAGAATTGCTTGAACCCGGGAGGTGGAGATTGCAGTGAGCCGAGTTCAGGCCATTGCACTCCAGCCAGGCAACAAGAAAAAAAAAAAAAAGATGGGTGAACTAAGTGAGAGCAAACATGAGCTTTGGGGTGTGGGCCTGAGCGGCCTGGGCCTCCTGGAGGTGAGCTGAGTCCTCTCGCCAGAATCTGGGCCTTGGAATGTGTCCTCGGAAAGACTGCTGAAGGAGAAGGCTGAAGGGCAGCTGGGAGTGCGGGTCACAGAACACACGGTAATGAAGCCCCGTGAAAAGCGTCTATCTTCACTTTATTTTTTAAGGTTGACCTTGATTATCTTCCAGAGATATTGGCTAAGACCTCGTGATGAAAAACTATGGAATTCTTCTTACATTGGTTGCTGAACCCTTACAAATATCCTCCAAGGTAACCGCTTTGTATTTCAGCTCCCTCTTATTCTGATTTATAGAACTGGACAGTGATGGATGGGTCGGCGGAGTGACCGTGAAGGTCTCTAATCCTACAAGCGTCTTGATTTCCAAGGGGACTGGCTGGGCCTGAGGGCGTGTCAGGTTCCCAGGCCGACACTTCTCCCAAGGGTGCTGAGGTGCACGTCAATAACGCAATTACAAAGTCTTTGGTCCTTGCTGTCTGTGAAGTCCAAATTTTAGGAGAGAAGCATCTACTTTTGATATGTTTTACCAAGTTAGTTCTTTGAAAGTCGGTTGTGGGAAATATGAGATAAAATACTTAATGAGATGCCTCCTTTGGAGCTCTGCTAAAGAAGATCCAGACCATGACACCCCTCCTGAAACTGAATTCAAACTCCCAGGGCCTGCCTTAAGCTCTTTAGAGGTCACTGAGTCACCAGATGTGATGTTGTGAGTCTGGGCCCTGGTCCCATGTCCCTCACACACAGCAGCATCGGGAGCAAGGGCACAGGCTTTGGGGACAGCCCGGCCTGCGCTCACCTTCTGTATCTGCAACTCTGGATGGCTTTGCTATTTCAACTCTTTTGTGGAATGTTTAACTTTTCTTCTGAAAAGTGAACCCCTCAAAGGAAGGGGCCCATTTTTCAATCTTCAAAGCTTTGGATATTTGATATTGGGTGAGTTCCTGAGTGATGGGGGAGTGAGCTGCCTCTTCTTGTCGGGGTATGGGGAGGCCGATTCATGCTGTTCCCGGTAGTCCACTGTGCAGCTGGCCAGTGGGGCGCAGGACTCACATGCAGTCCCGCTCACCTCTGCAAAGACATCGTGATGCTAGCACCACCACATCTTCCAAAAGTCAGGTTTTGTTTTAGGCAGAATCAAGAACTCGCCAATAAAGGAGGTGGAAGAGGTGAAATTCCAGCTTGTGAATGTCTTGGGGGCTGGTGTTTGAGAAATGGCTGATCATGCCCACCACATGGTGACCCCTATGCATTGCAATAATAAAAAGTGAGGGCATATGGAAAGACCCTCAGGTTCTTGGCAAAAAATGGAAATGCTCCAAGAATGGCCCAGACGGGAGCCAACAGTAAATTGGGGCACCTGGCTTGGTCCACGTTGGTGAAGTAAGGAAGAGAGAAGACATGTGCTGATAGCCAGATAACTGCACATTAGTTGGCCCCCCACCCCGCAAAATAACATCAGCTTTCAATGCCTCATCCACAGAGAAGCACTATAGCTTTTCCTTTAGTTTCTTTGTTGTGTCTGCTTTTTATCTTGTCACGTAGCAGGAATAGCATTTGTGGCTTTGCAGTAATATATTTACAGTAGACAACATTGTAATTGTAAATATTGCAATGGACAATATATTACAATGTCTCCTGCCATTTTCAAGTGTCTCAGCATCACGATGACATTTGATCACCTCCAGATGACATTTATTGCTTTGTTGAGTCCAAAGCCATGAGCCTCATCTGGGCCTATTCTCGATTCTACAGAGTTTTAGTTTTCACCAAGACTTCTGCTTTCTCTCCTCTATTGCAAATGTTTATTTTACTTCCCAGCAATATGCAGGGAAGAGCTCGCTCCCAGGCTTATTTTAAGTTGCTTACTACTGTGTGTTCTGAGAGGGCTTTCCTTCCTCTTCCGTGGGGCCAGTGCCATGCAGCAACCTTTTACTGTTTACGGTAAATGAGGGCACATGTACGTTTTGGAACCAAACCTTCTGCAGCAAGTTTGGTTAGCTCTTGAGGCAAATTTCAAGCTGAATTTTTCTTTAATGGCATGTATGTGAAAAGCTACTTACTCATGTTGACAGGGACCACACTCCTGAAGAAAAATGCTCATCCCGTTCCTGGTATCATCAGCACCACAATGCAAATGGTCATTTGGTCATAAAAGAAAAATCTCAACAGTGAATCTTAAAGCACCACCCCTGGGTGCAACCTTATCAGTGTATTACCTTGTAAAACACACTGATCACAAATGCACAAAATCAGGTGATTGTTAGGCAAACCGATGCAACTGTGACCCGTCGTGATGTGTCATACACTGATGATGACACTCTTGTCATTAGCATCAAAGGCATAAAAATTTGTCTGAAACATTCGGAGTTGGTAAACAGCTTGCTTTACCTCATTGCGGAAGTATTTGTTCATGTCAGTGATAACTGTATACTAATAGGCTGAGCTTCTTCTCCCCGCTTGGAATGGGAGGCCTGTGTGGCAGAGCCAGACGTCTAAGCATGTGGCTGATTTTCCTTAAATGGTCCCTGTGGTGAAGAGGGCTGCCGGGGGCCAGTGCAGACCCCACTGCAGTGAGTCTGCTTGCTGATCTTCACCCACGTTCTCCTGGAAACCTGCTCAATATGTCCTGAAAGCCATAGAGCTCAGTGCCTGGGGAGGAAAGTGGTCTGTATCCCCCAGGTTTTCCTTCGGGCACCTTATCCTCTCATTTTGGACTCACCCTCATCTTCACCAGCACATCGGCCCCTCACTTGCCCTGTAGCTCCCCCCTCGCCCGTGCACAGTGAAGTGGCTCCCGCCACCTTCTCAGAACCTCGACCTAGGGGCTCCCATGGTAAGTCTCCAGGAAAGGTGGACCAGGGCATGGCACCGACATTGGGATGCCTCTGCAGGTCGCCTGTGACAGTGAGAAATCATCAAGGTTCCTGTGAGCCATCCTCAGTTGGTAGCTCATGGGTTATGAGTCTGGAAATTAAGGCAAAATGTTAGAAGAAAAACGACAAAACACAGGATCCTGGTGAAGATATCGGGGCTTCCAGAGGTTAAAATAGTCATTGCTGCTGTGGTGAGAGAGCCGTGAGGAGTGATTCTGATCAACGTGGCCAATATTGGCCTTAATTCACAAGTGGCTAAGGCAGTTACTAGTGAAGGATCAGTTTATTCAGGTGGCTCTGTGACTTGAGGTTGGGTAAAGGGGCCTTTGTGTGTGGTGAGAAGCAGCAGCTAAGCCCCCTGCTGAGCACTCCATGTGTATGCTACCCTGTTTCATCCTTAAAACAACCCACCCTGCAGTAGGCAAATGGAGAATGGCATCATTTGCCTAGCACAGCCCAGGACGTAAGGAGGAGAGCCAGGCATCAGACCCAGCCATGACTCTAAAATGTGCTTCTCTTAACTATGATCCTTTGCCTGTAGTGGCGGCTGAGAAGGCTCGGGCGTGGCCACTGTTAGCTAAAGAGACAGATGCTCTGGAAAGCAGCACGCATTGTGGAGTCATTACATAGCTAACAGGACTTGACAGTGTTACTCAATTACTTCTCAGGAGTTTTTGAAATGAATATTCTTACTATTCCCTATGTTATAGGTGCGAAAACTCAGAGAAGTAAATTAATCACAGCCATGATGAGAGAGGCTCCTGCTCTGTGTGCTTGCATGCTATGGACAGTAAGGCATACACCATTTCCATTTTTCCAGAAAATGTCACTGGACAGAGTGGCTGGTTGGTCGCCAACCCCATCTTCTTCCTTCCAAGCTCAGAGCTGTATTCCAAGAACCTCCTACAGTTAGGCATGACATAGAACTGAGTCCTGTCTGCCTGATGTAGGAAGAAGGAATGTGAAGCATTTCCAGGTTTGGGCCAACAAACGCCCCATGAGAAATGCCACATACTTTCCTCATCTGCTGCTGGTGTAGTAGAGCTTGGTGAGTGGACAGCCACAAATGGATGATGCGGAGGAAAAGAGGGAAGATGCCCGGGTCCCCGAGTCACTGCCTGGAGGGGAGCACCTGCTAATTCAGAGCCCTTGCTTCAGACACGATATGAACAAGAAACACATTCCACCATTGGGATCTGCTGAGATTTTGGAGTTGTTTATTATTGTGGCCATCTTCCTTCAGCCAATGCAGCCACACAGTCCGTCATCAGTGATTTGAAAATAAGAGAGTCAGATGCAGGCTTGTTCCCAACCACCTCACCGAAATAAGCAAAATAGAATAAACAGTACAGTCATGAGTTGGGTGAAAAAAAGAGAATGTAACTAGCAAACTAACGTAAAACCAAAGCATTATATTTTCCTTCAACATTAGAAAACTTGTCACTAATAAAGGAACAATAATGATTTTTCACAGTTTTAATTCTATGTATGAGAACTGAGCTTGACTGCGTTTGATCTCCTAACACCCTTGATAGTAAACAACGCTATCCCAACGTTACAGATGAGGACACCCGTGCTTGGCAAGGTTAGGCAGATCGGCGATGGTAATACACTAGCAGAAGAAAGAGCTGTTTGTAAAACCCTGATTGATGCCTGATGGCAAACAACAAACATATACACGGACACTTTGGGGACATTGGTTTTTTTCTCTTCTCTTCTTTCTCTTCTCTTCTTTCTCTTCTCTTCTTTCACTTCTCTTCTTTCTCCTTCCTTCTTTCCTCTCTTCCCTCCTTCCTTCATTCCTTCCTATTTTCCTTTCTTCCCTCCCTCCCTCCCTTCTTTCTTTCTCTCTCTCTCTCTCTCTCTCTCTCTTTCTTCTTCTTTTTCTTTCTTTCTCTCATTCTGTTGTCCAGACTGAAATGCAGTGGCATGATCTCAGCTCACTGCAACCTCTGCCTCTTGGTTTCAAGCGATTCTTTTGCCTTACGCTTCTGAGTAGCTGGGATTACAGGCATGAGCCACCACACCAGGCTAATTTTTGTATTTTTAGTAGAGATGGGGTTTCACCATGGTGGCCAGGCTGGTCTCAAACTCCTGACCTGGTAATCTGCCCGCCTTGGTCTCCAAATGTGCTGGGATTACAGGCATGAGCCACTGCGCCTGGCCTGGGTGACATTTCTGACCTCAGCTGTTACCAACCCCAGCCCAGGAAGAGTTTAATGTACAATGGGCCAGGAGAGAACTATGAGGAAGCGGAATCCACTCCAGACTGTGGCTAAAGAGTCGGTGGTCTGTAGTGAGGAAGGCCTTTCCTGAGGAAGTCAGATGTGTGAGTGTTTGTGCACATGTTCATGTGTGTGTGCGTGTGGGTTCCCTGTTCACAGTTGTGAGGCCCATGTGCTGTGTTTGTGCGTGGGTTCATGTGTGTGTGTGTGTGTGTCCCCTGTTCACAGTTATCAGGCCCACGTGCCTGTGTTTGTGCACGTGTTCGTGTGTGTGTGTGTGGGTCCCCTGTTCACAGTTATCAGGCCCACGTGCCTGTGTTTGTGCACATGTTCATGTGTGTGTGCGTGTGGGTCCCCTGTTCACAGTTATCAGTCCCACGTGCTTGTGTTTGTGCATGGGTTCATGTGTGTGTGCGTGTGTGTCCCCTGTTCACAGTTATCAGGCTCACATACTTGTGTTTGTGCACGGGTTCATGTGTGTGTGTGTGTCCCCTGTTCACAGTTATCAGGCCCACGTGCTTATGTTTGTGCACAGGTTCGTGTGTGTGTGTGTGTGTCCCCTGTTCATAGTTATCAGGCCCACATACTTGTGTTTGTGCACAGGTTCATGTGTGTGTGTGTGTCCCCTGTTCACAGTTATCAGGCCCATGTGCTTGTGTTTGTGCACGTGTTCATGTGTGTGTGTGTGTGTGTGTCCCCTGTTCACAGTTATCAGGCCCACGTACTTGTGTTTGTGCACAGGTTCGTGTGTGTGTGTGTGTGGCCCTGTTCATAGTTATCAGGCCCACATGCTTGTGTTTGTGCACGGGTTCGTGGGTGTGTGTGCGTGTGGGTCCCCTGTTCACAGTAATCAGGCTCACGTGCTTGTGTTTGTGCACGTGTTCATGTGTGTGTGCGTGTGGGTCCCCGTTCACAGTTATCAGGCCCACATGCTTGTGTTTGTGCATGGGTTCATGTGTGTGTGCGTGTGGGACCCATGTTCAAAGTTGTCGAGCCAATCTGTAAAATCTCTGTCCATAGTGCTGTTTAGTTTTTCAACTAATTTATATTCTGAAGGTGTCATCTAAAAAGCAAAACAAAACAAAACAAAAAGAAAACTTCTTCCAGGACTGGGAGCCATGCACTCCCAAACTAAATTTATGAAAATCCCTAGAATAGGAATTATTAGAGTCTGCTCCACACCTACCATCTTGATAGGAATAGGAACCAAAATCCTAACTGAAGAGGAAATGTGTTTGCTTTGGATGTTTCTAAATGAAATATATCATTATGCTGTGAGTAAGAGCCTTAGGCTATGTGCTAAGAAGGTAGGGAACCTAACCTAAATGTCCCTTGTCCACATGGCGCTCACAGGTCAGTGCAGCACATGCTTTATAATATAAAGATGACACAGTTGTTTGAGGACACGATGTTCGGACTGCAGCCATCTGCACCAGTTAACACGCTCATGCCATGAGATGTCCTCATTCATGTGTTGATGTCTTAATAACATAATAGATACTATTTTAGGGTGAAAGCAAATAGACGTGTACTATTTAATCATGTTTTTTATAAAAATGTTTTATTTAAAAATAGATATGGGGTCTTGCTATGTTGCCCAGGCTGGTCTCAAACTCCTGGGTTCAAGAGATTCTCCCACCGCCTTCTCCCAAAGTGCTGGGATTACAGGTGAGAGCTAACCCATGCCCAGTCAATCTCCATTTTATTTTTATTTATTTTTGAGATGGATTCTCCCTCTGTCAGCCAGGTTGGAGTGCAGTGGCATAATCTCAGCTCACTGCAGCCTGGGCCTCTCAGGTTCAAGTGATTCTCCTGCCTCAGCCTCTCAAGTAGCTGGGATTACAGGTGTCTGTCACTAGCCCAGCTAATTTTTATATTTTTAGTAGAGAGGGTTTCACCATGTTATCCAGGCTGATCTCGAACTCCTGAACCTCAAGTGATCCCCCCACTTTGACCTCCCAAAGTGCTGGATTACAGGTGTGAGCCACTGCACCCAGCCAATTATCTTTTTTTTTTTAAGTAGGTGAGAAAATAGAGGACGCCCTAGAAACCAGCCAAGGCCATTTTATCCTACAGACAAAATTATGAATGAAAGCTGGACACACTCACACTCACACCCACACCCACAACTATTCCTAAAGAAAATTAGAAAGAAAAATCTCTAAACCCAGCGCCTCTAGATGAGATATAAATGGACCCATAGAAAAATAAAACAAGGTCATCTACGTTAATGATCAGCGCCAACTCCTCCTTCTCTCCATGGTATTTGCCATACCAGTCACTCTTTGTGATACGAATTCCTCACACTGCCTCAGTGAATGAAAGTAATGGATGAAAATACTCACCAACAGGAAGAGAGATGAACTCAGGGCTTGGCAGTGTGTACCTGTAAAAGGCAATAACCAGAACAAAGAGGCTGCCCTAGATCTTCAAGGAGAGGCTTTGAATAATGTACGTGACTCTACTGCGGAAGTCAAAAAGGAGTGTTATCCAGGCGCTGGAAGGAGGCGCTTAACATGCATTCTCTGCCTGGTGACCTGATAGGGAGGAAGGAATCTCTTACTTCACAAGAGTGTCCCTCCTGTAAAACACGGCGAAAATCCTGAGCAGCACGCATACTTATCTCAGTAAATTATTTAAATCATAATGAAAGAAAGAAGTCACAACTGAGTCAACTCAATTTCGTATATTCTAGAATCTGTGATCCTAAATTGAATCTAGATCTAATATCTATAGTAGAATCCAGATCTGGAACACAGCTTTGGGCTTTCAGAGAACACTAGAATGCAAGCAAGTGAGCAAAACACACCAGTCAACCAATAAATTAATTATGGATAAAAAGCCTGGCGAGGGGTGATGGTGGGAAAATTCTGGACCTGGTGGAATTGCAGCCAACCCAGAAGTTCTCTATTCAGAGGGGGAGGAAACCTCCAGTTGGACCTCGATGGCTCCCAGGGGTGCATTTGTTTCTTACCCTAAAACAGCAGAGAGATAAATTATGAAAAATAAGAATACCTGAAGCCAGATGGGGAGTACAAATCTGAAGACAGCTGTGATGACCTATGGGCCACAGGGGTCCTGGAGGGCCAGGACCTGGCCCCGGACTGCCCGACAGACCCTACACAATGACGGTCACCCCTGTGCTGTCCCATCTGGCAGCCGAAGCAGCTTATCCTTGAGCATTGGGAGCATGGCCAGTGTGGCGGTGGGAGGCTGAATTTCAAATCATATTTAATTAAAACTTTTTAAATGTAAATAGTAGACACAGGTAGCTAGTGGCTACTAGATCAGAGAGCATCGATACAGACTAATTCTACTATATTTATTTTTAATTTAAAACACAAATGTCATAATTTGTATCATGAAACTATGATGTACAAAGTGCTCCAGAAAGCACTTGCCTCACAATACTGCTGTTCTGTGGTGGCACAGACCTGAAATCCACACATTCTTCAAGCTTTTCTTCCCTATTTCTGCCAGTCCTGATGCTCTAGCTCTAGAACCAAAACAAAGTTATGGTATTGTCATGGATGATGTTTAGGGAGATTGGTAGGAAATAGAAAACCATTTGCAGAGCTAGCTTGAGTTAAATCTGAGATATCTGTAGCAACCCAAAAGTGTGCGTGTAGACACTAAGAAATCTATTTCTATGTGTTAGAATTCAATAACGCAATGCATGCTGCACTGCAGGTAATTCTTTACTTGAAAATAGTCATTTTTCTACTTTTTGCTCATATAAGAGAATTCATGGTCTTTCCCTCCTTTTCAAGCCTTCTCATCTTCCTTCTTTTCTTCCTTCTCTTTGTTCTTTCTTTCTCTTTCTCCTCCCTTCCTTCCTCTTTGTTTCTTCTCTCTCCTTTTCTTCTCTCTTTCTCCTCTCCCTTTTCCTCCCCTCCTCCTCCCCCTCACTTTCTTTCTCCCTCCTTCCCTTCCCCTACCCTTTCCTCATCCTTCTTCCCCTTTGTTCCCCTCAACCCCTTCCCCTTCTCCCCTCAATCCTCCTTCTCCCCCTCCTCTTTCCTTCCCTTCACTCTCCTCCTTCTTCCTCTTTCTTTCATTTCCTTTTTTACCTTCTCCCCGCTCTTCCTTCCTTCCCCTCCCCACTTTCGCCTTCTCTCCCTTACACTTCCTTTCTCCTCCTTCCCTTCCACTCTCCCTTCATCCCTTCCTGATTCTCTGTGCTATGTTTGGGATGTGGAAATATACCTGTGGCCATTGCTTAAAAACGTTGACTGCAGGGGATAATTTATTTTCGCTTTCAGGAGACAGTATTGAAAAACGGTTTCCAGAGGCAGCTTCACCAACAAGAATGGTTTTGGGTCCCGCGCTTCGCTGCATTTCACATCACGCTTGGTTAGAATTGCTGTGCTTGCCGAGGACTTGCTAGCTACCTGATGTGGATGTGGGAACGGCCGACTACGGGCAGGTGCAAGCAGGACGTTCTCTCTACGTCACCAGCAGCTTAGACGGTTCCATCTCCAGCACAGCGCTCAGAAGTGACTTGGCAAAGCTTGCCTTTTTCCATGGATGTGACTCTCTGAAGTGGCTTCTTCCTCTCGGTTCACAGAGGCTCAGGAAGCCCTCTGGGGGATGCCAGGGAATGGTGCCCTATCCCTGGTCATGTCAGGTGGAGCCTTACCCAGGGACTCCTTTCTCTAAACCCCAGGTTTTTCTTCCTCCTTCCCTCAGCCTCCTCCCAGGGTGTTGGCTGCCAGAACCAAAGACCTGAGTGCCTGGAGTTAGAAGACACCGAACATTTGTCAGAAACGTTCTTGTAGGGAAAGGAGTGAAATAGAGAGCTGATAGGAAAAAACGTTTAATAATGAATAAGTCAGGTTCAGGACCAGAATTAGCAGTGGTTTCTGAGTGAGCCTCGGGATTGGAGGTGGGGGAGAAACTGTCATAACATCGCACATCACTGGTTTCGGTGACTTTATTTTCCATCACTCCTGATAATCGAACTGATATGGAGCAAACCCTTGCTGAACCTCCATCAAAGCCGCCAGCAGCTGCAGTTACTGCAACAGGATTTCTGCTATTTAGAAACACTTCACTACAGTTCTTCAGAAAGGCTGGTAAAGGTGGGTCCATGTTGACCACACTGACCTATGCAGCATTCAAATTAACGTGACATTCTAAAGCCAATGACTTCCTTATTTACTGTGGTGACATGCGGTGTATGCTAATAATCTACTAATTACTGTACTTCCATTGGTACATCTGTCCATCTTTTTTGTGTAAATATGTATCTTGTGGTTTTGTGTTGTGTCTGGCCCAAAGTGAACATACTTATATTTGTTGAATGATAAAGGTTTGAACTTATCATAGTTATTATTACCAAACAAATGGTCTTTGTCATTGGCCTTTATAGGCACATCCATCTTCCTTTATAACTTTGTCTTTTGGTTTATAAAAATATTGTTTCTTATGTTTTAATACCTCGGAGTGTATGAAACCAAAATAGGATTTAATTAAGATGGATTTGTTATCCAGGTCTGATACCGTCAACACGGTCTTCTTACAGTCACGTGGGATGCACGGGACGGACATGACGCGCCCCATTCACCAGCAGAACGCAAACAGATTCGGGGATTTCCCAAAGGTGCATCCCTCGATGATGCAGATGTGGGGCCGGCCCGGGGCGAATGTGCCCTCAGTGCGGCTGTGTCTGCTCCTGGGAAACTCAGCAACTCAGACACAAAGGTCAGAGCCCATTCCTTCCACACTGTACTTTGTCTAAGAGGAGACTGCAACACATCCCACATTTAAAAGACTTAAATGCTCAGATGTCCCGCCTGAAGAAGCACAGAATCATTTTCCCTGCTCCAAGTCTTTATCTTTAAAAATCACACTTCCATCTTCAGCGTTACCGGATGGCCTCAATTGAATTATGATGAGCAGTTTTAGGACACGAACTAATATAGTATTTTCTAAAATGTGTGAAATGCATCTGTCATGCATAGGTCTAGCAATCACTAGAATGTGAGCAGGAAAGCTGTGGTTTTTATCTGTATGGGCTGATCTCTGCATTTAATTTCATTAGCCCGTGGCGTGAAGAACAACTTGTTTTAGCTTCACACATTTTGGTCCTAGATGGAAGAAAGCCATGCATTTCCCCTCAGTATCATAGTAGAGTACAATTTAGGTTCGCATGGCATATTAGACTTTCACAGTATTTTTTTTTCTAAAAAGAACATGTGTGGCTATTTCAATGGGGCATGATGTCCTTACACATGGCGCCTGTGTTGCTGTGGCCCTGACAGCATCACTCAGGGCTGCTGTGTGGATCTGTGTACTCTGAGCTGTCACGTGGGCATCAGAAACACTGCACGCACATGTGCACACACACACACACGCAGGCCTTCTTTCAAATTAAGTAGAATGTTGTCTGCACTGAGGACACATGGGTTGTGTGTGTACAGAGCTGGAGAGCAGAGGTCGGGTGCGGGGGCTCACTCCTCTAATCCCAGCACTTTGGGAGGCCCAGGCAGGTGGATCACCTGAGGTCACGAGTTTGAGACTAGCCTGGCCTACATGGCGAAACCCCGTCTCTACTAAAAATACAAAAATTAGCCGGGCATGGTGGCGCGTGCCTGTAATCCCAGCTACTCAGGAGGCTGAGGTTTGAGAATCGCTTGAACCTGGGAGAGGGAGGTTGCAGTGAGCCAAGATTGTGCCACTGCAGTGCAGCCTGGCGACAGAGTGAGACTGTCTCAAATGAAAAGAGAGCTGAAATGACGTAGACACAAACACAACAGCTGGATCTCTATGACGTATATTTAATAAAATTAAAAGTAAGTGAAGGTAGTCAGGATAGGCCTCCTGGAGAAGCAGATGTCAATTGTGCTTGGAAAAAAGTCATGGAATATACCTTGGGCTTTAGGTCCACTATGGTCTGAACGTTTGTGTGTCTTTCAAATTCATAGGTTGAAGCTGAACCTCCGATGTGAGAGTGCTAGGTGGGGGGGCCTCCGAGAGGTGATTTGGTCATGAGTGTGAAGCCTTCATAAATGGGATTAGTGCCCTCATAAAACCGTCCCCAGAGAAAAATCCTTTGCCCCTTCTACCAAGCGAGGAAACAGAGAGAAGGCACCGTCTATGGGCCAGGAAGCCAGGCCTCCCCAGACATGGGTCTGATGGTGCCATGACAGTGGACGTCTGGCCTCCAGAAACTTGAGATGCAGCATCTGCTGTTGATAAGCCTCCAGACGTGGCATTTTGTTACAGCAGCCCAAAGGGACTGAGGCCACAGCAAATGGAAGGTGAGGCTCCTCAGTGTGTAAAGCTTCATCACTTTTGGAGGGCGATTAGTGAGATGGAATTACTGGACGAATCGCACTTCACACTCTGGGTCACGGTGGGGCATTGTGCTCTGGGCACTTTGTCACAGGGTTGGCCTCTGTCTGCAGCCTGAGGTCAGGACTGGGGACCCCAGGAGTTTCTGTGAGCCTTGGCCTTCCATTGGCCACCGGAGAATGAGCCACCCAGAGCCTCATACCATTTCACTGTGGGGCGGCTCAGGTACAGGCACGGTTTAGTTGTAGAGAATTTTTAATCAATAGTTAAACATTGTAAAGTCCCAACTTGAGCTTCTGTTGACAAAATTTAATTTTCTAGACACTGGTCCTTCCTCTTCCACAGCCACCAAACTCAAGCTGGGAAGGGCCAGTGTCACCGGGCCCCGTGACTGGCATTCCACATTCATACTCCAGGAGAGTGACCGCCGATCGTCGTGAAGCAGGATTCATTTCGTGATTATAACAATATTTTTCGGAATGTATGTTTATCCAGCCTGGTAAAATGCAATACAGATTCAGAGGGACATCTGCTTTATCCTGAACTCAATTGCAGGAAAACTTAGATCCCTGCTGAAGGGATCTGAGTTCATGGGTAAGTCCCACAGTCTCTAAGGGAAAGAGCCAAATCCGTGCTCAAAGAGCTCCCCTCACCCCCAGCTGTGACACTTGGGCTCACTTTGCTGTAAGCATGCAGGTTCCTTGTGGTCCCCAGGCCCTCCGAAGAGGTTCCGCCTTCAGGGTCTTCTGTGACTTGAATGCCAATAATCCTGTCTGGCAGGAAGAGTAACCTTCCCCTCACGTCTGATAACAGACCAGTCCATCTACGTGAACCTTGTTTTGTTACCCAAACCCTGCCTGTTTTCAGGATGAACTTGGGGTAATTTTATTTCCACTTAGCTCTCAGGAAATGTTACTGTTCAGAGCATTTCTACTCAAAGACGTTCTTAGTAAACAATCCAGGATGTTTTGTTTGATTATTTTGTGATCATTTTTTAAAACTCGAGAATATCAGTCTTGTTCAGCAGCCTTGAAAACCACAGCGCCTTGAATAGGAGTTATTTATAAGGTTAGAATGAAACTTTGACTCTCCGGCAATTTGATGGGATAGACATCAAAAGCCCAGTAGACTGTGAGATTCTTCATGTCAGGGCCTGGAATTTGATGCTTTTGCTGCCACCAAATAGATGAAAGGAGGATAGAATTATTCAGTAGGATTATTTGACTGAATGACCCCAACCTTGTAGGGAGGATCTTCTCAGGAAGCAACTGAGTGGCAGAGGCTAAGAAATGGTGAGGGAGGGAGGGTTGACATAGTGAGAGCACACGCAGAGGTGGGTGAAAGCCTGCAGGGGCTGGTCTCATCCCTGGTGAATGGGCTGCCTGTTTGCTGGTCACGTCGGACAGTATCCACCATACCAGTGCTTACTCAACACTGAACACCCTCAGGTCTGCTAACTGCATGGCTTGTGAATCACGAGAGCTTTGGGATTTTAAAAATTAGTCACACGTCTCTTGATGTAAGTAATGTTTTCTATTATAATCTCAAGACACACATGAAGTGGTGCACTAATAAATAGAGTCACAAGACAGTCACATTTCCTTGATGAACGCTCAAAGATAGTTGGAAGGAAATCTGAGGATAAAATGCAGATCAACGTTCCGTTTTTGCATTTGACACTCTTCATGTTATTGAAATAAGATCAAACAGTGATTTCAGAATTGTGACGATCTGGTAAAAATGCCAGGCGGATGGACTATGGACACTGTGGTCTGCAGGTAATGAGAGAACAGAAATGATTTTTTAAATCTGCTGTTTCTTTTTTTTTTTAATTTTTATTGCATTTTAGGTTTGGGGGTACATGTGCAGAACATGCAAGACAGTTGCATAGGTACACACGTGGCAGTGTGTTTTGCTGCCTTCTGCCCCTCCACCCATATTTGGCATTTCTTCCCATGCCATCCCTCCCCCACTCACCCCCCCACTGTCCCTCCCCTTCTTTTTTATTCCCCAATGGATACTTTGGTGATAGAACTCAATTATATTTCATTTATTTTTAGATATGTGGGGAATTTTCACATTTTATGCATTTCTTTGAAGAAAGTATGCTTCTATATCAGTGGCTCTTCATCAGTGAGGGAAATTTTGCTCCCCGAAGAGGTATTTGGAAATGTTTAGTGACATTTTTGGTGTCAGAACTGGGAAAGGAATGGTTCTGACATCAAGCAGGTGGAAGCCAGGGATAGAACATCCAACAGTGTGTAGAGAAACCACCCCCCACAGGAAACATTGCCTTGTTGCAGATGATGCCAGTAGCACTGGGATTAAAAGACCCTGACCTGCATGTGAGTGTGTGTGTATTACATGTATGTGCATATACATACGTGCACCATACATCTATAACTAATATATACCTATAGCATATATATGAAATCATGTGATGCAATATTGCATGTATGCATACACGTACATATCTATGTATACAGTATACATATATGACTAGTGTATATATATATACATATGCATATTTGGAAGAGGGGGAGAGATTAGAAACCCCATTCTTCAATTGTCTATGTGTCCACAAGCAAGTGCTGCATAACCAAATTTAATTTCCTGCATAACCAAAATATCCTTAAGTTCCAACATAGTGAGAATTAAGGATGAAAAAAATGCAACATGTTCTCCAATTTTTTTTAATTAATTCAACAAAAGCCCAGACAAGAAAACTTAAAAAAGTACGAGGCAAGTGTTTGCGATCAGAATCTCAAGACCCTCCCCATCACCTCCGGGGACTCTCACTTTCTGAGCCTGGGATGCTTCCCTTTTAAAGTGGGGCAAGTAGTGATCATCAAAACGAAGAGAAAAATGTAAGTGGTCACTTTCTAAACCCAAAAGTGCTTTAGAAACAAAATATTCCAATAATCAGGGAGTGACCAAAGTTCAAGGAAAAAGGCTTACTGGGAAATCCAAAGACTCATAATTTTACCGAGTAGTAACACAATTTGGGATTTTTTTCTATTTATTCATGTATTCATTTAATTTTTGAGGCGTGGCTCACTCTCCCCCAGGCTGGAGTGCAGTGATGTGATTAGGGCTCACTACAGCCTCAACCTCTTGGTCTCAAGCCATCTTTCCATCCCAGCCTCCTGAGAAGCTGGAACTACAGGTGTGTGCTACCATGTCTGGCTAAATTTTTACTATTATTATTATTTATTTTTAGAGACGGCTTGTCTTGAACTCCTGGGCTCAAACGATTCTCCTGCCTCAGCCTCCAAAATGCTAGGATTACAGGTGTGGGCCACGGAGCCCGGCCTGATGTTTTTTCTTCTACAGTTGTTGCTGAAAGACTCTGGAGCTCCTTTTTAATTTTTCAGCAATAGTTTCAAAAAAGAAAATTTATTTCTAGAAATAATATTTACAAACTCTGCCTTTATTACTGTGTTTTATTACTGCCTTTATTACTGCCTTATTACTGATTTCTGGTTCCTTTAATTTTGGAAGGACCCTTTATCTGCCTGGAGCTAGAAGCCTGTAGTGGTGCTCCCCATCTTTGGACAGATGTTTAAAAGAAAGTAGGGGAGATTTCAAAATGGGTTTTTATGGGCCAGACACCATGGCTCACACCCGTAAACCCAGCACTTTGGGAGGTCAAGGTGGGTGGATCACCTGCGGTAAGGAGTTTGACACCAGCCTGGCCAACATGGTAAAACCACATCTCTATTAAAAATACAAAATTAGTTGGGTATGGTGGCAGGTGCCTGTCATCTCAGCCACTCCGGAGGCTGAGACAGGAGAATCTCTTGAACCCGGGAGGCAGAAGTTGCAGTGAGCCAAGATGGCACCACTGCACTCCAGCCTGGGCGACAACAGCAAAGCTCTGTCTCAAAACAAAACAAAACAATGAAAGGAAACAAAACAAAGTGAATTCGTGATTGAAAAGTAAGGAAACTTGACAACAGTAAATTAGTGTTCCAGCTTTCCTCCTTCCGTCTCAAGGGAGAATGTATTATCAACAGTTACTATCACTAATGCTCGCAATCATTGAAAAATAAAATTGGAAACGGCATTCTGACACAGTCCCTGCTTACCCACGAGCACAGTCACTTGGTGTAGCACTGAGGTTGTATGCGGGGTCTGTGAGTACCAGGGTGCTCTGCACATGTGACCACACCAGAGCCTGTGCTCTGAGATGCAGCTCTCAGGGCAGAAACTCACATTGCCACGGTGTCAAAGTTCTCTCTTTTCTCCATGTCCTCACCAGCAGCTGTTGTCTTCTTGTTTTTTTTTTTTTTCTTATAACTGCCATTCTAACTGCTGTCATACAGCGTCTTATTGTGGTTTGAGTTTGCATGTGTCTGATGATTGGTGATATCCAGCATTTTTTCATATGCTTTTTGGTCATTTGTGTGTCTTCTTTTGAAAAATGTCCGTCCGCGTCCTTTGCCCCCTTTTCAGTGAAATTATTTTGTTGTTGTTGAGTTATTTGAGTTCCTCATAAATTCTGGATATTAGTTCCCTGTTAGATGCATAGTGTGGAAATACTGTCTCCCATTCTATAGGTTGCCTGTTCACTCTGCTGATTATTTATTTTGATCTACAGAAGCTTGTTGTCT
>CM052669.1:3325822-3363304 GCA_028533165.1 Leontopithecus rosalia
TGAGACAGAGTTTCGCTCTTGTTACCCAGGCTGGAGTGCAATGGCCCGATCTCGGCTCACCGCAACCTCCGTCTCCTGGGTTCAGGCAATTCTCCTGCCTCAGCCTCCCGAGTAGCTGGGATTACAGGCACGCGCCACCGGGCCCAGCTAATTTTTTGTATCTTTAGTAGAGACAAAACATGGGGTTTCACCATGTTGACCAGGATGATCTCGATCTGCTGACCTCGTGATCCACCCGCCTCGGCCTCCCAAAGTGCTGGGATTACAGGCATGAGCCACCGCGCCCGGCCTTCTTCTAGTGTTTTTATACCTTCAGGTCTTACATTTAAGCCTTTAATCCATCCTGAGTCGATTTTTATAGAAGGGAAGTTTCAAAAACCAGTTAAGGCATGGATTAGAACCCAGAAGATTATCCACAGAACTACTAAATGGGAAAGAAAGAGAAGAAATCAATAGCCCAGAGTGAAACCAAACTCAGAAGGAACTGATTAAAGGTGAGAAGAAAAGGGAGCCTGTATTGTAGGTATAGTGGCTCAGGTGGCCCTCAGCAGTGAGAGAGGATTTGAGCTGGGTGCCCCTGAAGGCAGGATGGCTGAGGCCAAGTCTGACCACTGGAGGTTTAAATTGTGTACCTCTGGGTCCTTGCCATATAAGGCCAGATTCCTAAAGGAAATAAGGTGCCTGGACATTGACTTGGTCTACTGTTCATTCTCCAGTGACCTTCTGGTGAACACCCAAAGGGCAGAGGAAGAAATGGGAAGATGATTTTTCCAACAGTGGACACAGTCACAAAGCAGAACAGGTTGGCCGTTTACATTTTTGCTGTATCTTTAGAGATTTACTTGAAATAAATAGTAATGGTTTCTGATGATCCATCAGAAAGGGAATAAATACTAAAAAATCTTCACTTCTAACTTGTCAATCCCTTCAATTTGTTATTATTCCATCTAGGCCTAGATAAATAATCTCTGTAATCAGAATGTTTCCTTCTGATTATAGAAGTCATTTCAAAATTCTATAATTTTGAAAGGGGTCATTTTGAAAATTCCATAAAAATAGGGCAATTTTACCACAGCTCAAAAACACCGAGAGTTTCTTAAATTGGCATCAATATCTAAGTGTTTGACAAACTGAATATTCTTCCTGCTTTAAACCAGAACATTGAGGGGTCTATGAAGACCATTTTCCATGAATGTTGGGAATGACCATCCCATTTTCTGCTTTCTCTTAAATGTGATTTGTGGCTGTCTCTTTACTGTATACCTCAGTGAAATCAAATAACCCTAATTTAGATAAATATACTAGTCTAGACCGTAATTGTAACTGGAACTGAAGATAGACTACTCTATACTACGATTCAAAGATGTGAAATGGTACACGTAAACAAACGTGCATCCTAAGTGTCGCACAGGGAGAAATGACACCGTATGAACAGCAGAGGACTTGCTGGTTTACGGAAAAAAGGACTGCATTTTAAGGGATCAAGTCACACAGAGTCTGTCGCTTGCGTACGTTTTGCAGTACCCAAATGGTGGTTAAAGAAAAAAGACTAATCTGGAGATTTACACGGTGGCTCTGGACATTTCTTATTTAACTGGATTACCTTTGCTTAGAACTCAGGAATAGAAAAGTTAATTGTGTTCTAAACTGTGCTGTACTTTAGTGGGGTGATAGGTCATGACTTCTCTATCATTTGTCATATAAACCCTAGAAAAGCATGTCCTGGGCAAGGCGAGATGGCTCACGCCTGTAATCCCAGCCAAGATGAGCAGATTTCTTGAGGCCAGGAGTTTAAGACCAGCGTGATCAACGTGATGAAACCCCATCTCTACTAGAAATACAAAAATTAGCCAGGTATGGTGGCACACACCTGTAATCTCAGCTACCTGGGAGGCTGAGGCAGGAGAATCATTTGAACCCAGGAGGCGAAGGTTGCAGTGAGTCAATATCTCGCCACTGTACTCCAGCTTGGGTGACAAAGCAAGACTCCATCTCAAAAAAAAAAAAGTAAATAAAGGAAAGCATACTCTAAGATAGCCTTAATATTAGAGGATATAGGGGAAAATGGACTAGTTTCTACAGGTTTGGAACAAATTAAAATAGGAGCACTTCTTTTGGCAGATAAAAGGAAGCTAAAATTTCAGGTCATGATTATACAACATAAAAGCGCCTTCTAAAACAGAAAGTCTTTACTAGACAAGATAGAATGCAAAGCGGTTTTTATACATTTAAATTGTTTTTCTCTGTTATTGGACAACAAACAACCTGCAGTTTGGAGGGTCTTTTGCTGGTAGATAGAAAAGACTTTTGCTCAGAGGGTTTCATTGGAAAGATCCAGGAAAAAAAATTTCCTCTATATGACAATGTGGCCTCGTCATAAATGGCTCAAAATCAGCAGCTGGAAATATTCAAGCCAGCAAACAGTTAGTGAATGGCACAGCTGCACAGTCAGGATAAGACTCTGTGTCTCCTCTCAGCAGCCACCAAGACTAGGAGGGATGCTCACCGACTGCCCACAGGAGAGAGCTGCAATCTCAGCTGCAGAGCTCTGTCAGGACAGACTAAGCTGCAGCTTCTCATGAGCAAATGGATGGCTTTCCTGACAAAACTGGGTCGACTCTTATCAGGGAGGGCGAGGGGTCCGATGAAGTCAGCCACAAGAGATTGTCTCGAGAGTCTCCAGCTTTATCCTACTTCTGCCAAATTTGCGTTCTAATTTATAATATAACTTCTAATTATTTAAAGTTTATATATTCTCTAAAACCTCAAGTAAATTTGATTTTCAGAGACGAGATATATCTCTTCCCCCTCCCCCACAGTTACATTTCTTTTTTAAAATAGAAACTTCTTATCCCTTGATTTTCCAAAATTATCATGATGAAATCAAAATCTATAAATATATAGGTGCTAAGTGAACGTGTAGATATACAATCTCCAACGAACCAAATAGAAGTCTTAAAGGACTGAAATAAGCAAAGCGTCTTTTCGTTTCCTGCGTGTTCTGTTCTGAACGGATTACGAATTTGGCTGAATCTGACTTGAATGGACATTCCTCTTCTGAATGAAGACTTTGGCAACGGATGAGTCAGCGTTTCATGTGACTAATGGAATGCCACTTAGCAGACACTAGGGCTCAGAATAAGAATGTCTTGCAATCAGCGAGCCACTCCAAACTCGAAATCCATTTCGGAGAGCAAGTTGTATGGGCGTGAGACTCGGCAGGCAGAGACACCGTCAGCCACCATTGTCACCCGCACATCGTCTGCTGCCTAATTACACCATAATTAGATCAGGGATAATTACCTTGATTTCTATTATTATTGCTGAATCTTAGAATCATAATGTTAGAAGGGAATTTCATTCTCATCAATTTTAACATCCTTATTCAGAGAACGTAAGAGAGATCGGGGAGTGTAAGTGACCTGTCCAAGTTAAGATTGCACAGATACTTATTAATACTATTTAAATTAATTAGATCACTAACGAGTGTACTTAGTTGGGAAGCAATATTGTGACTGTAGAATATCCACATGCACCTATGTATTAGCCTGCGCAGAAAGAACACCAGCGATTTTCTGTTTTTTTCTGGCATGCTCCTATTATGCACTGTCTGGCTCCTCAAATGGCTATTTCTGCACTGATTTCCATTTTAATCCGGTTGGTCTCCATCGCAGGGTAGTTCTTGAACAGCAGAGCCTCTATTGCATGTTTTTTCCCAGAGTCTCTGGGCAGTGCCTCAATCCTGATGGAAAGGTAAAAACCCTGCATCCAACAAGTAGTGAACCCTGGGGTTGTGACATCAGCTCCGGGTCTGAGTCCACTCCGGGGCAGCCTGGCTCCAGCATCCCAGGGAATTGTATCACTCCCATTGGGCAGCTGCGGTGGCCTCTCCCACATGGCCCAGGTCCACTACTCCATTAAAGGTCGCACAGCCCAGACAAAAATAGGACACAGCAGTGTGTCAACAAGCCAGGCTTTCTCCTTCCTTCCACCTAATAAAAGGTGCCTCAGGTTGTTGAAACACAGTCCATTTCCCCTGGGAATAGAACAAGAATGGCAGGAATTTTAGGGATGCTGACTTTCAAGGAATACCGCATGACAGGCATCAAGATAAACCTGACCTGATGAAGAGAACACAAGCCAGAATCTGGGAGTCAGGAGCAAAGTGACTCAGCTTCCGGGACAGGCATGTAATGAGGTCATGAAGGAGGAGACTCCCTGCAGGGCCAGAGACCCCTGCTCCCTGGGCTGTTCTGTCTCTTTCAGGTGAGAGAGAATACAGGCAGGAAATGGTACTTCCCAGCAGGGCCACCCCCTACTCCCGGGGTGCGTGGCATCTTCCAGCATTGGGTCCGAGACTTTAGATCAGGCTTTATCTCAAAGACAGCCACATATTGTTTTCTCAGTTGGGGCCTCCCACGAGGCCAAGAACTATAACAATTTTTGCAAATATGTCAGTTACTTGGACGGTATTTTAACAGGCTGTTAGCGGAGGGTGGGTAAAGCGATGTCTAAATGAAAAGGGAAACTCTTGTTGCTATTTTTAAAAAGATGTCTCCTGAACAGAATCTGCCCAGCTTGCCCAGGAGGGCTAGCCTGGGTCCCCTCTCCTCAACCTGCTCCTTTTTGGTAAAAATATTGAGAGAGGCATATTGTTTTTATGATTGGCCATATGGCTCTAATAAGTTTAGAATCAAGGATACATCTTTTGACTCATCTACAATAAGAATAAGAAATTTAAATGACACTTAGATGTTTTAGGTTAAGATTCTGTCCCTTTTGCATAAAAATGTTCACTTGAATTTCTTTTCTTTTTTTGAGATGGAGTTGCTCTCTGTTGCCCAGAGGGAGTGCAGTGGCGCAGTCTCAGCTCACTGCAACCTCTGCCTCCTAAGTTAAAGCAGTTCTCCTGCCTCAGTCTCCCAAGTACCTGGGACTATAGGCATGTGCCACCAATTAGCAACCTGGCTAATTGTTTCTATTTTTAGTAGAGAGGGTTTCACTGTATTAGCCAGTATGGTCTTGATCTCCTGACCTCGTGATCTGACTGCCTCGGCTTCCCAAAATGCTGGGATTACAGGCATGAGCCACTGTGCCCAGCCTGAATGTTTTATTATAGGTAAAATCTTTCTTTCAGTAGCAAAATATTTAGGGTGGGGGTGGGCAATATTATCACGGATTTCTTTTTTTAATCTGAAAAAAATAGTTTCACCCTTGCTACCTTGATACTTCAGTCCATGCTAGATAGTTAGAAATGGTCAGTGCAGAAACATCTTCTCGGAATGCGTTTGACTTGAGATCTGTCCAGTGAGTCAGTTTTCATGCTGATCATTTTCAACTTTCGCTTTCATGTTTAATTAGTTTTACTCAAACATTAATATCAATCGGAGCCACTAGGCAAACACAATCCGGTGCAGTGTAGACCTTGATGATGGGAAATATACTAATTTTTCAAACGTTGAGCTTTCCCTTGTTATGAGGATTCAATTCATTAAGCTGGCAGCCACCTCCATAGGCTTTCTGGAGGGACTGGCCACAGGATGCATGAGTGTCCGGAGGTAGATGGGGAGACTTTGGGGTAGTCACAGAAAAGAGATCGGCTACCTGCAACAGATGCATACAGACTTTCAACAACAAGTTAACTTGCTCTGGACATACCAAGAACCTTGGGGGGGGCGCTCCAAGAATAAAATCGGATACGGGAACACCAAGTGGGATAGGTGGGAATGGCTATGGCAGCGCATTTACAGCCGCAGTGCATGGGCACAAACGCAGGAAGAGCCCACACCTTCACTGGGAAAGATGGGCTCACTCACAACTCGCTAGCACTGCAGACCAACAGCACCACAGAAAGAAGGCTCCACGGTTGCACCTGTGATACCTGTGATACATGTCTTAAAGATACCACCAGAGAAGTGGCCGGGTGCGGTGGCTCAAGCCTGTAATCCCAGAACTTTGGGAGGCCGAGGTGGGTGGATCACGAGGTCAAAAGATCTAGACCATCCTGGTCAACATGGTGAAACCCTGTCTCTACTAAAGATACGAAAAATTAGCTGGGCATGGTGGTGTGAGCCTGTAATCCCAGCTACTCAGGAGGCTGAGGCAGGAGAATTGCCTGAACCCAGGAGGTGGAGGTTGCGGTGAGCCGAGATTGCGCCATTGCACTCCAGCCTGGGTAACAAGAGCAAAACTCCGTCTCAAAAAAAAAAAAAAAAAAAAGATACCACCAGAGAAGTGAATACAGCTGTATCACAAGACACTGCTGAGGAGAGAATAAGAAGGGAATATGTATTTTACTTCTGTACATGTAATTTCCTTTTTATTAAAATCCTTGGTGATTTTAAAATAGCAGGTTCCTAGGAGAGTGGCCACATGTGCCTTGGCTCACGCTGCTGCCAGGGGCTTGTGGGCACTGAAGAGCACTTTCAGGTGAAACATCTGTGAACACTGAGGGCTCCAACCCCAATCATTTTTGTTTTGTGCAACCCACGGCTCTGCCTATAGTCCCTGTTCATGTCTTAAAATGGATAATGACTGGCTTTCCCCTTTACTCATTTTATAGCAAAGATGTAATAAATTATTGAAATTGGGGGAACTGGACCACTTAATTTGCACTCGCCAGGGGCAGGTGCTAGATGCTATAAGTCCGCAAGTGTTTTCTTATTGTATTCATATGAAAGCATTTGTCATTCTCTGTAAGTACACATTGGAGGAGACATTGCTTCTAATTCCATATTGAAGTGTATAAGACACCAATGACCAAGTGACCTCAGCAAAGCAGAGACAGCTGGAGTGGGAAGTCTTCTCTTCTTAGAAGGAAGCTGCAAGGAGACAGGTCCAAAATAAAGATGAGGAAACAGCCTGCATTCCTGAGGGATTTGTTTGCTTTTTAAGTTTTAAATCATGGCTGGTTCTAAAGGTTTCCCTGCTGGAATTGCACTTTGGGTCTCTCAGATCTGGATGGTTCTCTGAGGCTGATGAGCCTGTGGGTGGTAGCAGCCCAGTGCCCCTGGTGCAGGCAGATGAGGAACTGGCGCCTCACTCTGGGAGTCAGGGAGATGGGTTAGTTGGTGAGCCCAGAATCTTCAAGCCCACTGTTGGCCCTTGAAGCTTTTCTTCATCTTATCACAGGGACTTCAGTGAGGAAGGGGCCCAAGGCAAAGATGGTGGTCCCCACTCCTGGCTCCAGTGTTCAAATACCCACTGGTGACATCATCTCCGTGTCTGTACAGGGCATGGGGTGTGTGGTTAGAGCTGGAGTTGGAGGGAACAGAGAGGGAACAGTTGTAGCTTCCAGTCCCTTACGCTTCTTGTCTCAATGCCCAGAACCTGCCCCTGGGACAGGATTGAGCAGGTGCCCGTGTGCGCAGAAGTCCTTGTGGGAGAGCCCTTTGGGTACCATGTTTGCGGCGCGATCGTCTGAGATCCCTCACAGCCGCTTGGTTCAGCCTCTCCCTCCTCTCTCTCCTGGCGCACATCATCCCTCATCACTGGAAGGAATTACAAGTATTGTGTAAACAATCACAAGTATTCTAGAAACAATGAGCATGCAGCTTTGGCCCATCTATTTGTAAGAAAAACGTGGGGTTTTATGGAAATGAGTTAAGCTCTGAACGCCTGGCACTATCACAAATATCCTCGGTGCAAAGCATCAAGTTTATGCCTCCCTTCTGTGCTACAAAGGTAGTGTGTGCAACTCACTGATGGGATTCCCATTTCATTTTCTAAAGATCTGCTGATCATATCAGTGAGATTGTTTTCACCAAGACATATGACATACAAAAAAATGGTTGCTTCAAAAGCATCTAGCAGCTAATCAATGATCTTCCAGGTGACAAAATGTTAACGACTTCACTCCTAATTATCACTGCATGCTGCACACAAACATCTCTCAGTCCATTACCAATTTTATCCTTGACTCCTAATGAAACACAAGTCTCTTGGACCGGCTTATCACATGGCATAGGTGCCACAGTGGTTGCTTCAGGGGAGATAATTTCATTCAAGTGCTTTGCAGTCTGTATTCTTTGGGCCTCCCAAGGTTCTGACGGTGATGGACCGATATAACATGTATTAGTTTTCCAACATGGCATGCTACAGGGACCACCATGCAGGGAGTTAAAGGGCTATTGAGCTGGACACTTGACCATTGGCTGCATTGAAAAATATTGCACAATATTTCTGTTCACCAAAGTAGAAAATTGCAATGGAAAACCTTTATTTTTATTTATTGTTAGTTTATTTATTTTTAAAGACGGGGTTTCCCCATGCTGGTCAGGCTGGTCTTGAACTCCCAACCTCAGGTGATCCACCTGCCTTGGCCTCCAAAGTGCTTGGATTACAGGGGTGAGCCACCACGCCCAGCCGGAAAACCTTTAAAAATGTCAATCTTGGGGACTGGAAGTACATATATGACTCCTTATGAAAGTAGGGGTGGTGACTGAATAGAATTATTTTGTTTTTAGAGAACTATGATTTTCTTTTTGTTTTTTCTTCCTTTCTAACATTTTACATAAAAATCCAAGTAATAGTATTCCATCGTATTGCCTTACAGAAGCAAATTGTGGAAAGTCAGAACATTTATGTATTTTCACTTAAAAATGAATATTTTAGTCAGCACCCAATGCAACAAATGCGTATTAAAATGGCATGTCAGCTCCACACCTTTGCTGATGTAGCCACATGGAACCTAATGAATTGATAGATCATGCATTTCATTTGCTCAGCAAGTCTTAACAGAGGTGCTTGAGTGACCTGACAGATCCCCGCCCTAAGCACTGGTCCTCCAAGGCTTGTTCCTGTCATGATTTGGACATCACGAGAGAAGACCGTCCCAGGAAACCAGAGACATTGAGGCTTTACATGTCCACCTCAGATCCTAGATGAGGACTGCCTGCCGGAAACGGTGGTGTGAGGAGTGTGAGGGGAGAAGTCGTCTGAAGGAGCTTGGACTCCGTGCTGTGTGCTCTAAAGATGAACTTTAGAAATTGCGCATCAGCAGTTATAGCAGAAGGAGCGGTAGGAACTGAGAACATCTCACATGGCTTAGTGAGACTGTTATACACCAGTTCAAGCTTGTGTCCTGCACGATAAACTTGATTTGCTGATCTCTGACCGCCCAAAGCAGAGCACCCCTGCTCAGCAGCCTCTGATGTCACTGAGGAAGGAAGAATGGCATTGGTGACATCTGCGTCCAGCAGGCCAGGCTCGAGAGATTCCTGGCCCTAAGCGCAGATCCAAGTCCAGACGCTTGTAGGAAGCCTGCTCCCTGCTGCTGGGAAATCCCAAACATAATTTTGCAGGCCTCTGAGATTTAGATAAGAGGTTGTTTATTTAAAGGAGTATCCTCAAGTCCTCTGATCGGCACCACAAATATTTGACCAGACAATGATATGCCATAGTTAACTTGTATCTAAACACTGTGGAATCCATATTTATTTTAGTTTATCTCTTCCATCTGTTAATATACTGATGCAACAGGAAGATGCCCTCTTAAAAGGAAAAAAAATCTTTGAATTAATTTTTATTACTTAATTAAGTCCACTTTAATGGAAACAATACCTTATTTAATGCTGTAAGTTATTCTTTATAAAAATATTCTTTTCTTCATTTTCAAGCAATTAATGTTACCCACAGAGTTCATGTTAAACTTTTATTTCAAGAAATGAGCTGAAGGGTTATTTAATTAATTTCAGTTATTTGCTGTTATGTACTCTGCTTCTGTTTCTAAATCATAATTGCTGCCTACAGATAGAAATATTTATTATAAGCTAAGCAATAAGCTGCACAATGTGACCCATTTTGATTGTATGTATCTGTTGGAAATGAATGGGATATACTGCCTAATTTGAAGGAAAGCTTGCTGATTAAATTCTAATAATAGGGAGTAGGCAGGCACTAGGAATAATAGTCTATGATAAATACAGAAGAAATAAGAATTTTAAAATCATTGTAACTAAGTTAGTCTTAGTCATTTTAGAAAGGGTACCACTGACATCAATTTCTAATTTGGTGATCACGTCAAAGCAATTTCCTGTGTCATTGTTGATCTCTTTAGAAAAATGTAGAAAAAAATGATTTCAGCATATAGTTTCAAGGGTGAATTATTTCCTTAATATTTTTGTCTTTTGGCTGGGTGAGGTGATTCACACCTGTAATCTCAGCATTTTGGGAGGCAGAGGCAGGCGGATCACCTGAGGTCAAGAGTTCGAGACCAGTCTGGCTAACAGGATGAAACCCAGTCTCTACTAAAAGTACAAAACTTAGCCGGGCATGGTGGCATATGCCTGTAATCCCAGCTACTCGGGAGGCTGAGGCAGGAGAATCACTTGAATCTGGGAGGCAGAGGTTGCAGTGAGCTGAGACAGCACTATTGCACTCTAGCCTGGGCAACAAAAGCAAAACTCCATCTCAAAAAATGTGTGTGTGTGTGTGTGTGTGTGTGTGTATTTTATTTTTTACCCCACATTAATTTAAGCATGCACATTTTAATATGTCAGACAGAAAATTGAATGCTTTTAGTTTTTTCTCTTCCCCTAGCCCCTACGTAAAGAAAAATATCTGCTTTTTGTAATATCTTCATATGTTCAAGGTAAAATAATTATTTATTTCCAGTCATCTTTGTACACAAGGATTTATATGTTGACAAGTTGAATTTCTGCTTCGTCTGGAGGGCTGCACGGTGTATCTGAGAGAGGATTTTTGGGAGGTCAGAAAATCAAGTTGGAGGGATGATTAGTGTTTTGGGAGATTGCTACCTGTTTTCAGTCAGACCATTGCCACTTTTTCCCCCCATCTGGATACTTCAGGTAAATTGCTAAAATGGTGCTGCATAAGACTTTTCCTACCAGGAAACCAGTAGAATTAATTAAACAGGGATCCACAGGGAGATTCTATTCTCACTGGTTGGTGTTTTAAATCTGATGCCCAGTATTAGGAAATCATAGTTCTATACTTTTAGGAAGCTGAGCTAAACATGTTTGGAGAATCTTATTTATCTGCCATTTAAAAGGGTTTCAAGTCAGCTAAGTGCTAAAATCGGAACAGTGAGAAGAGGCAGTACTGAGGTGTAACCCAGGGGTCGAAGCTGGCATCATAGCTGGCACTGAGCGTTCAAAATCAAGTCCAATGTGCTGGAATGAAGCGTCGCTCGGACATCGTATATACTTCATCGTACAGAGTTCCACATTATGCTATCCAGTGCATAGAGATGGAGGTAGTCAAAGCAACACACTTTTGTACGTATTTCTATTTCTGTGTTGAAACAGAGTGTTATGAGCTTTAGTAGCGGTGGTATTAGGCCAAAAGTGGGCCTGCAGGAGGAGGTGTGCTAGGCAAGTCTCTCTGCTGCATATAACTCAAACCGGATCATGTAAGGGTTAGGAAAGGAGTGGGCTGGGAGAGGCACTGACGTTAGGGACAGTCGGATGCCAACAGGAACGACACGCTGATTGATTACTCAGATTGTGATTTCTGGATTGGATTTTCTGTAAAACTACATTGGTTTGTACCTGCCAACATCCTTGGTCTCCTGAAAGGGCTTCTTTATTTTTTTCTATTTTTGAGATGGAGTCTCTCTGTGTCACCCAGTCTGGATCTCTTCTCACTGCAGCCTCCACATCCTGGGTTCAAGCAATTCTCTTGCTTCAGCCTCCTGAGTAGCTGGGACTACCAGCATGTGCCACAAAGCTGGGCTAATTTTTTTAGTTTTTTTTTTTCTTTTCCTTTTTCAGTAGAGATGGGATTTCACCATGTTGAATATGCTGGTTTTGAACTCCTGACCTCAAGTGATCTTCCCACCTTGGCCTCCCAAAGTGCTGGGATTACAGACATGAGCCACTGCACCTGGCCAGGACTTCTGAGTTTCAATTTGGAAATTTCAGAAAATCACAGGGCATCTTCTTATCAGGACATGGCATTGTGGCCTGCAGTGGACAGCCACCTTGGGCTTATGTAACGTGGCATTGTGGCCCTGCAGTGGACAGCCACCTTGGGCTTGTGTAACGTGCTTACCTTTCCTCCAATTACTATAGCCAGACAGGGGGGAAGGCAGAGGGTGACGTGGAGGGTTGACTAGTCCAGTCTGGGGTGCCAGGTCACCCTTGTGAGAAGCAGAGCCACTCTCTCCATTTCTCTCCTTCACTTTGGGTCCCGCCTGGCTGCATACTAGGAATGTCCCCTGGACATCTGAGTGTCACTCATCTCCCACCAGCCTTACCATGATTCACCATGCTGTTTCTTGCTCTTGGCCTTGCTTGAGTGCTCTCTGGCCTCAATGTGCTCAGTGCACCACATGAACTCCCGTCTTCCAGGTGTTTGCATGCAATCATCAGAGGCGTGGAGAACCTACCATGAGCCAGACCCTTTTTCTACCCATTTCTGTGCAGTACCTTGTTTTGGTTTTACAATGTTCCTTCTGGGTAGGCGCACAGTTTATTTACATTTTATAGATAAAAATAATGAGGTGCAAAATATGAGTGGTTTTCCCAAAGCTCCAACGTTGCACATTTTGGAGATAGGCCTGAAACTTCGTTGGAGGGGCTCAGAGCCCACCTCCTTCTCTTCAGCATCACTATGCCCCGTGGCTGGGCCAGCCCTGGTCCTGGGTCTCTGGGAAGGAAAGCCCTGGGTCTCCACTTGCCTTAAATGCTAACTAGAAATAGTCACAGAAGATCCCCCTTCTGTTGGTTTCTTTTCTGCTGGACTCTGACATAGTAAAAAAATTCACACACAGCTCATTTTGAAAAACCAAATCAAACAAAACAAAAGTCCTCTTAGTCATAGCATCAAAACTTAAAGCTAGAGAAGGGCTTAGAAATTTGCCCTGACTTTATGCAGGAGGTAACTGCTGCTGGGAAAACTGAGTAACCCCCCTCCACACACACAGATGGCTTCTGATGGAGCCAGAACAGCGCTCCTACCCCAGGACCTCAGCACTAGGAACAAGTCCTGGGCTCTGTTGGAATACAGCGTAGAATAAGTCCCACAGCTGGGTGGGTCTGGGGCACAGGGGGAGATGTGTGCTGGGGGGCACCTGCCAGATTCAGAGATGGACCCCGGATGGATTGAGAAGAGGTTCTAAGAGAGAAGTATTGCTCTAAGGATCCAGCATAGACAAATGGACCCTTCCTGGAAAGATGATTGGCCCCAGGGCTGTCCCCAAATCTCAGGAGCAACCCAAGCCCATCTCTCCTTGCACGAGGGCTCCGCTCTCACTGCCCAAGGATCGCTGGACTTTCTCCTCCAAAGACCTGCTCCTGGAACACAGCCCCTTCTCTCCTTCGTGCTGAGACCCGCCTGGCGTGCGCTGGAAGTGTCCCTTGGAAAGCAGTTTGCAGGCCCTATGCTCGCTCTCTGTGCTGAGGATTCTCTTGATTCTCTTAAGACCCTTGCACCCTGTCCTTGCCACTCCTGTCTCGTTCTCATCCCTCCACCCTCTGACCCTCCCCGAGGCCCTTTCTCCCCCTACTTTAAGGCTGGGGCCCTTTTCTGAGCACTTGGCTCATTGCAGAACAAAACAGAGCCCGTTTTGGTGTGAGCCTTGGCAGTTCTCCTAACCACTCTCTGATTTTCCATTTGAACCCTCATTTTCCTCAGCCTGTTTCTGCAATAAATGATCACTGTTTTGAGACAGCAGCGCATTTGGAACCATTTGGCCCATATTCTTGAACGCATCCTCTTTTAGAGTGTGGACTTTCATCGGAGCCTGCCAACCTGAACTCCTCAGCCCCCACCTCGTCCTGCCGGGAAGTTAGAAAGGTCAGGAGAAGTGGGTTCCCCATCAGAGAGCCTGGCGTCTCCACTGTGGACACACCATTAACGTAACCTGACCTCTGGATGAATCAAGTCCGTCAACTTAGCAGGCTCTAAAACCCCTTTAATTCAAAAACTTGGAGCCTGCATTTTATTTTCCTTAGATGCCCATGATTTTTTAAAAATAGGCATTCTAAGGCTGGGTGTGGTGGCTCATGCCTGTAATCTCAACATTTCGGGAGGCCGAGGCGGGTGGATCACTTGAGCTCAGGAGTTCAAGACCAGTCTGGCCAACATGGTGAAACCCTGTCTCTACTAAAAATACAAAAATTAGCTGGGCATGGTGTCACGTGCCTGTAATCTCAACATTTCGGGAGGCCGAGGCGGGTGGATCACTTGAGCTCAGGAGTTCAAGACCAGTCTGGCCAACATGGTGAAACCCTGTCTCTACTAAAAATACAAAAATTAGCTGGGCATGGTGGCACGTGCCTGTAATCCCAGCTACCCGGAAGGTTGAGGCAGGAGAATCACTTGAACCCGGGAGGTAAAGATTGCAGCTGAGATCGCATCACTGCACTCCAGCCTGGGAGACAGGGCAAAACTGTGTCTCAAAAAAAAAAAAAGGGTTTCTAATTTTCCGTCCAAGATCCTTGCACCGTTCAGCACACTTAGCCTGGGGTTCACTTCCCACACCCGATCTCCAGGTGATGTCTGCTTCTCCAGTCCGTTAGCCTGAAACAGAGACTGATTCATGTGTCACACTTCAGCTCCCCAGGCCAGGACTCTGTCACTCTGGGGAGGAATTATGTTTTCACTTTTTGCTTCATTCCTGCTGTAGAGAACAGGCACCCAACAAAGCCCAGTGTAAACAGACACTGTTCCACGCACAGCAATGTCAGTATTTATTCATGATTGCTTTTTTCCTATGTCTTCATTCCCCCCCTGTTTCACTGATGCCTTTCAGTTTTCCCTTTTAAGTACTTTGGGTGATAATTAAAGGCAAAGAGGACTGTTGGGTTATTCATCACACCTGAAGTAAGAAAAAGTTACCTGCAGGCAAAGGAGCTGGATGCAGGGTCACATCTAAAGACCGCTTAGCTGTGCATGGGCAAGAAAGAACGAAATGCTTTTGAAGAGAGAAATGTTATTCTAGATTTCCACTAAGAGAAGTAATGCTGAGCGCTCCTGCTGGGGAGGCTTTAGCAGAGGTGACATGCCTTTTATTTGGAATGGCTAGCACACACATGAATGCACACACGACCTTCTGCCTTAGTTTCAGGATATGGAAATTTCTTCTTCACATAGTGTAGGTACAGCTGCATTTGCACATATTTACTAGGCACCTACCACATACAGCAAAATATCCGGAAGAGTAAATTGCAATCCTCTCCCATTCTGAAGGCGCTTCTGACATTGTCTGTATTTATACTTTCATTAGGGTTAGTGAACAGCAATGTGTTGTTGATAATTCTAATGTTGCTCCTGGACATGTGGCGTTATTTTGAGAGATTTGTACCCTCCATGTAGGGCTGGAAACATCTGTTAAGACTAGAGCATATCAGTTAAGATTATATTTTCCTCCTCCTAGTTTCAGTCCAGAAGGTTACATCTATGCACTATGTACTGCAAGTTTCAATTAGCTATCGTTAATTTAATTTATTTTCTTTTGGATACCTAGTGAAACTAATACTTAAAATGATAATTCCTAATATATTTCTAACGTGGTAAAAGTTAAAGCTCCTTAAGTGTATGTGTGCCTGTGTGCATGTCTGTTAAAATGTTATAAGATTACTGGATGCTAAGAATGGTGTTTTCAGGCCAGATGCAGTGGCTCGATCCTGTAATCCCAGCAGTTTAGGAGGTCCAGGCAAGTGGATCACTTGAAGTCAGGAGTTCAAGACCAGCCCGGCCAACCTGGTGACACCCCATCTCTACTACAAATACAAAAATTAGAGGGGTGTGGTGGCACATGTCTGTCATCCCAGCTACTTGGGAAGCTGAGGTAGGAGAATCGCTTGAACCTAAGAGGAGGAAGTTGAAGTTGTAGTGAGCTGAGAGTGCCATTGCACTCCAGCCTGGATGTTAGAGACACTGTCTCTAAAATCAGTCAGTCAATCAATCAATAGAAATTTTTAAAATGCTGTAAGATTACCGCTAAAACTTGTATACAAAGCATATTATTAAATAGAAGTTTAAACATTCCCTCTGAGTAGGTTTTCTAAATCTCAACAAAGTGAACTTCATCAGAAATAATAGCTTCAAGAAAGAAAATCATTCAAAATAGTGATGAATTGTTACTTAATTCAACAAAATAATACATAGCCCATCATAGAAATATATAATGAAGCTATTTTTCTCATTGATTACTGTTTTGGGAGAAGTGACAAAGCTATTCAAATGAATACAAAGTATCTGAATTTTCAGGCAGTTCTGCTGGGGAAAGGATGTTTCAGGATGCTTTAGAACATCCATCTCCAAATGTTTGCCACTGTTCTATCCTGCTGTTTTGCAAAATACAAACTCTCAGTTGTTTTTAATGGACATACAACATTTTCCTTCCTATGCTGAAATGGTTGCAAATGATGCAAATTTCGGGATACTATGGACAGATGAAAATTAAACTATGAACTTGTTCTAGGAAATGTAGTCAGTGGAATGCTAATTATGAAGTGGTTTGATGCTGACCATTGCCTATTAAAAGAAATACACAAACAAGCTCTTCAATTGCAGGAAATTGGACATGATTCCTTTTCCTCTTTGAACTTGTATTCCAATTTTATTCTTCATAGGTTTTATCTTAATGTAATCTTTCCTCAAAACATTCTTATTGATTGTTTTGTAATTCCTTCTGTGAAGGAAATACATACATTGAAAATAAAATATTTTAATTTTGCCCATGCAGCTCTAAGTGTTAATTTTTCTATATTGAATTGTTATAATTAATTTTTGTGCAAGGCTGATCCCAATTACAAACATATACAATTTTATATTTTGCAAATAAAGATTTACAGTTTAATTTGAAATTCCTATCCTAATAAGTTAGATAATTTTTTAATTAACCTACGTAATTAGTGCATAATTAACAGAATGCAGTAAGTCTATTATCAAACCTACTACTGGTAATTTTTTAAAACGTAGTCTTTGAGAAGATTTGAAGTGTTATAGAATTTCACTGACATAATGGAAGCATTTTTTTGAATGACGTAAATATGTCAATGATCTGTTATTTTAAAAAACGTAGTCTACCAGCTGACAAATTGATCAGGTTCTCTTTGAAACCTGATAATCAGAATGATAGAGAGGCTGTGTTATCCACTTATCAATGCCTGTAGAATGTCTGTATTATGGGTTAATCGTGTATGGTTTGCTGATGTGTCTTCATGGAGCTTTATCTCTATTTCCTCTGTGATATTATAAAGCTTGCAGAGACGGCCACATCTTCTCCTTTTTTCAACCTCTATCTTTCTTCTCATCACCCTCTTATTTTTCTTCTTATGTTTTAGCTCCACTTGATATTTTTCTAAGATGCTTTCACTGTTGAGCATTTAGTAGTGTTGATTATCTCAAGCATATGGTGGGTTAAGTAGCTCATAAAAGAGAATTACACTTGAAAAAAAAACCTTTATAGAAAAACACGCATTAGTGTTCTTGGTAAGTTCCAGCAGTGATGCTACAATATATCATATTCACTTTAAAAATATTATATTCAGTTTATTATTTAATGTGAAAATCAATTTGTTGGCTTGGACCAAAGCAGAAGTTCCTGTTACAGTCACAGCATGGAACTCTTTTAACTACTCTTGAAAGCCCCACCATGGGAAGCAGCCATCTAGTTAAATTCCATGGCATGGTCCACAAAAGCCATTCTGTCTAGATACAACTTTTATGTCAACCAGAAACTTCAATCTGACTTCACAGGAAAGGGACCCCGCTAGTCTCCAAATGCCTCATGTTAGTATTGTGCTATGCTCCCACATCTGCCTGGCTATGCATCTGGCCAGGGACGGCAAGCCCATCCTCCCAAGGTGAGGATGATTTGAGAGGTCCAGTTTGGCTCCGAGGGGATGGAAAACGGCTCTCATCTCTCCTTGCTTTTTTCCCATTGAGTCTGCCATCCATATCCCTCCAACCACAATAACTTGGGAAGTAATTTTTTCTCTTAATTTTGCAGATCTTTATTTGTGAATTCCATATTAACTGAAATAAATACGTCTTGTGTCCTCATTTTTGTTGCTTTACTTATTTAAAGAGATCTGTATGTTAGTAATTTTGCCTTTACTTTTTTTAAAAAAATAAAGAGGGTTTAACACGGTGTAATCTATTTCAGGGAACTGCAATTGCATGTTTCAGGAGCCATAAAGCAGTAAAGTAAAAAGTGAGAGTGAAGTAACTCCATTTTCTCCATATATTTTTTGAAAATGAAGAAGTACTTAGTCACAAATGTTACTTTGCACTATGGATGAATCTTGTTTGGTAGGGCCAGAAACACACAGTTTTGAGGAGCCCCTTTAAAATGACAACATAGCAAAAGCATAGGCCAGGCACATGGCTATTGACTGTGATCCCAGCACTTTGGGAGCCCAAGGCAGGCAGATCACCTGAGGTCAGGATTACGAGACCAGCCTGGCCAACATGGTGAAACCTGGTCTCTACTACAAACGCAAAAAATTAGCCAGGCATGGTGATGCATGCCTGTAGTCCAAGGTACTTGGGGGACTGAGGCAGGAGAATCATTTGAACCTGGGAGGCAGAGGTTGCAGTGAGCCGAGATCATGCCACTGTACTCCAGCCTGGGCTACAAAGCAAGACTTCATCTCAAAAAAAAAAGTATAAAATAAGTTAGAAAGTGAAATTTTATTTAGAATGAAAAATAAATCAAACATATTGCAATCTTTATAAAAGTATACAAATATGGAAATATTATAATATTCAGAAAATTAACATAATTTTTTAAAAATTAGCTGCCTTACCTAACTGAAGTACTTTAAAAATTATAAGAATTCTAGTTGAGCAGCTTCTCAGGCACAAAAGTTTATTGTGTCTTTTTTAAATAAAATAAATAGGAAAATTTAATTTTTCTGAAGAATGCTTGATAGAATATTTTATAGTTTTAAAAAAGGTCTTTGAATTTTACAACTTATTATTGGTAATGGCATGTAAATTTAAGGCTGTTGTTCAATTTCTGAAACCTTCTGTCAAAAAACATATAACGTAAGAAAAAATAACAGTTATCTGTCATAAAAATACGTAGCTTATGAGATTGCAAGGACTTTCAAGATTTTATAAAAGGTTTTCATTTACTTATGATTAATTAGATTGATCGATGAGACTCATTAACCCATTTACCAAAAACATCCCATTTCTGATGGCCTTATGTATTTCACTTTAACTTAGTGCCAGTATTTTATGTAAATTCAGAAAGATTTTAAATCTCTTCACAATGTGTTTCTGTTACACTCCTCCTTCTTCTTCTTATTTTCAAATAATTCTACAGTTTCTTCATGGCTTCCACTGGAAATTTATTTCTCAGCTGTAATGAATTACTGCTTTTGGTTTAATCTGCAAAAAAAATGGGCTTTTACATTTTAGTCTCATTGTCAGACAAGGTATTTTATTCCCAACACATATCCTTTTGTTTTGTTTTATATTCCATTATTTTTGTCTGTATTTCTTTCATGTTCTATTTAATAAATACACTTAAAAATGATTGAAGCATGTCCATCCTATGTGCATAAATAAGGAGCTCATAATTTCCAATTTCATTGAAACTTTCCAAACATCCTTCAAATCAGGTTATAATGGTACATTCTGGTTTTATATATCTTTCAGATAAACTTATTCCGTCTTATTTCTGTTTGTTCTTTTCTTTAAGTCTTCAAATACATACCATATATCTGGGAGTACTTAAAACACTGCGAAATCCAGTTACTAAGGCTTGAATACTATAACCCACAGGCCATTTTGTGATATTTAGTTTAAAGAAAAATCAACTGTTCACATGTGTTTAAATCTAGGAGACAACCCTGAAATGAAAAAATACTTTCAAAATACTGAAGAGTTGGATGACTTCAGATGCTATTAAAGGACTTACTTTCGAAACAAGAGTGAGAAGCTAAGCTAGGCTTACCATAGCCTGCCACACCTGGCGTCCTAAAGTCAGGTTATTTGACATGAGTGTGGCAGGGGCACACTTTCAAGGCATCCCCTGTTATTGCTTGGGTAAGTGATCACTTATTAGCTTTGGCAAAGAGCCATGCAGTTATATCCCAGTGAAACTCAAACTAAAAGTACCTCTAACGCAGTCTTCCTGGAGCTGGATCCAAAAATGCCTTAAACTTTATAGCTTCACAGTAAAAGTGCATTTGTTGCATCTTGTCCCCAGTTAAAACCTGCATAAAGTCATATAGTTTAGGAACTAAGCCCTCAAAACTCATAAACAAGCTGCGATGAGGCCAGAATCATCACTTCTTTAATTCTCAAGGATCTTAGGGTTTCAGATTAATGACCCCACATTCTTAAACTACTCGGGCTGCCAGAACAAAACAGACTGGCGGGAGGATTTAAACAACACAAATTTATTTTCTTACAGTTCTAGAGGCTGGGAAATCCAAGGTCAAGGTGCCTGAATTTGGGTCCTGGGGAGGGCTCTCTTCCTGGCTTGGAAATAGCTGCTTTCTTGCTGTGTTCTCATGTGGTGGAGAAAGAGAAAGTGAGACACTAATTCTGCTGGATCAGGGCTCCACATTATGTCTTAATTTAACCTTAGGTACTTCTTTATTCTAAATTGTTACATACGGGATTATGGCTTCAACATATGAATTTTTGTGGGGGCAGGGAATGCTGTTTAATCCATAGCCCCATGTATATCATAAATGTCTGTAATAGAACACTCTAAAAGCCAAATTAGAGATATTCCAATTAATAAGTTTGATTCAAATTTGTTTCCTTGGCCTGGCACAGTGGCTCACCGCTGTAATCTCAGCATTGTGCAAGGGTAAGGTGGAAGAATTACTGGAGCCTAAGAGTTTGAGGCCAATTTGGGCAACATAGCAGGATCCTGTCTCTACAGAAAGTTTTTTTTTTTTTTAAACTAGCTGGATATGGTGGCACACACATAGTTTTAGATACTTGGGAAGATCACATGAGTCCAGGAGTTTGAGACTACAGTGAGCTGTAATCCTGCCACTGTATTATAGCCTGGGCAATAGAAAAAAAACCTGTCTCAATAATAATAATAATAATGATAATGATAATAAATAGAATTCTTACCTTGGTTAGAAAAAAAAGTAATGCACCCTCTTACATGCAAAATACACTCAACTCACTCTCTTTCCAAGTCTCTTCGGTGCTGTTACTGAACTTCAGCAGCTTAGGTTCAGCCTCTCTTGATCTGAAGCCCTATGAGCTAAAAGAGCAACAGAATACTAATGTATAATTGTGCTGGGGCACAAAAGAACCACCACGCACATTTCCATTTACTACACAGGCACATAGCAGCACTGCTCCACAGCAATTCTGCAACTCCCAGGACACATATTGGTGCTTTTTAAGCAGGTCTCAGGCTGTGTGAGTAACTCCACATGCCTTCTGTCTCTGCCTTCTCGGATCTTAATTTTCCTGAGTCAACTTTTTTACTCCTCATGAAATGTGGCCAATGCGCCAAGCTGACTAGTTTCCTCGGCTGCTTCTTACTTACTGAAATTTAGAGGTCTTAAGAAACCATTTCTTTTTAAACTGACTCTTTCCTTTTCAGTCTAAGCTAGAGGTTTATCTGTAGCTACACTTGTCTTGAAAAATCATGTGGATCTCCCATGAATCTTATTGAAGTGTATTGCATCTTACCAAAGCCATCCCTACAAATGTCTTGAAGATAACCATTTTGACCTTGAGATCCCGTGGAGACCACTGCGAAAATGTAGTATTAGGTTTCTTAAAAACTTTATTGTTTGAATGAATGTTTTTCTCAGACTTCAACTTTGATCTTTCAGAGGCTTTGGAAAGCATTTGAAAATCACACCTGGCTTCAACTTTTTGCCATCTGTTTCTGATAGTACCCTGTGTTTTCTCTTTGCCTGGGGGTTATTTCTTAATTTTAGCATTATTTATCATCAGGGGAGGCTGATAATTTTCAAAATTGGGGAGTCCTTGTTTATTTTTTCAGTATCTGATCTTCCTTAGTTGACTTCTGTCTTCTCCCAAGAAGCAGCCCAAAAGCATTTTGAAAACTGTATCTGAAAATTTTAGCCAATCACCAGGTTTATTAGGTGCATTTTTTATATTATGTCTTGTGCCAATATTGGTAAACTTTCACCACTACGTAGCAAGGATTTAGTTTTCTTCCATTTTCAACACCATTTCCTTCACTGTACATTAAGCCTTCCCCTGTAGCCTTTCATAGCAACCAGCAGATGTTTATTTCCAGTGTTTTCATGGCCCCCCTGGGTGTCACTTACACCTTCCTCAATATTTTTCCAACTCCTCACTGATTGTGCATCCATTTTTGCTACCAAAATCTGCAATAGTTATCTCTTGCTGGATAAAAAATTGCCTCAAAATTGAGAGGTTTAAAGTTTTAATACACAATTATTATCCTCCCAGTTTCTAAGAGTCGGGAGTTTAAGATCAAGGATAGTTGTAGTTTCTGAAGACATTGCAGTTCAGGAGGCCACCGGGGGCTTCAGGACCTGAAGAACTTAGTGCGGGTGGAAGATCAGCCTCCAGGGCAGCTCCTCCCGTGGTGGCCGATGCGTGGTGGCTGCTGGCGAGAGGCCCACTTTCTTCCCACACTGAAGTGTCTTTCCAGACCATGTCATCCAAGAGACAGTAACATGGACGTGGCCTTGTTCAGAAGCCACTTTCACCTCTGCCAGACTCTACTCAGAGGAAGCAGGTCACTCAGTCTGGCCTACTTTCAGAGGAAAGGAAAATTAGGCTTCATCTTGGAAAGGAAAAGTGGCAAAGAATTTGTATGTGTATATTCAAACCACCACGCAGTAGCCGCACGATTTGTGAAACTGGCAAGTTTATAGCGAGGGTGAGATTCACAAATGATCTGAGCAGGCCCCTGCCTCCAGTGCTCTGTGATTCTCGTGGATTTGCCAAACCCCATGGAACATCTTCATCCCCATGATCGTTTCCCTCATGATGATGAAATGGCTGCAAAATTCCCAAGAATTGCACATGCATCTCATACTATCCAGAAGAAGAGAAAGAATTCTTCTGCTAGAAGTCTGCATGAGACTGGAGAAATAGAAGTTGTGGAGGAGACAGAATCATGCCTAGTCATTTCTGGTCAGGGAACATATACCATGCCTTGAGCAACAAATAGACGAACTGTTTACTGTAGTCTTTGGAGGGGGGGTCTTACAAGGTGAAAACATACCTCGTCTTAATTTGTAATATAAAAATGCTGCAACCTGAGTCTAACATCCTATTCATAGGCTATACTGGCTCCATGTGATTTTTGTCTGTTTGGCCCACCATGCAGCAGAGCCAAGAACAAGGCCTGATGCAGAAGAATGAAGAGGTGTTGAAATATTCAGTGAAGGAAAGGGCAACCAGAGGGTAATAACCATTGTATGAACACAGAAGCAGTGCCTCTGGTACAAATAAGTTGTTGATTATTGGCGACTATCAGCCTGTTGATCACTATGAGGCAGGGCACTTTCAGCCTTGGTCCCTCTGGTCCTGCCATTCTCCTGGACTCTATTTTTGGTTCTTCCAGCTCCAGGTTTCCCACCTCCTCCCGATGCGAAGCCCTCTGCGCACCTTATCTTTCTGGAGCAACTCATCCAGACGCTTCCTTCTCTGCAATAGGAGGAAGTGACTGCATGTGTTGAGACCCTTTGCCAATTGCCAAGAAATTCTATTTCTGTCCCCTTCATTCATCAGTAAGAAATGTGAAAAGCAGCAGCAGCTCGTCAGCATTCTCTGAACATCAATAACAAATTAGCTTGTTGATGAGGTCATGTTGATCCGCTGCTATCTGGCAAATGAGTACTTTTTAAGAAAAATAGATAAAGCAATGGAAATACACTGCCTGAGAGTACCTCTGTGATTCAGATATATCTGGAGTTTCTGAAATGGTAAATCATGTTTCTTTCCCATTCGTTGAACTTTCTAAGGAGAAAGGAAATTTAGAAAATTTGGAAAGTTCAGACATTACAATAAAAATCAGATAATAGTTCCAATGCATGGGGGAAAAGGAACGAAAACTAAAATTTTAATCTTTTGATTGTCACTACGAAACATTAATTAGGAGGGGAGTGAAACCGATCCTAGTGTTGGGATATGGCAAGTCAAATTCCATTTCTAAGGAAGAAAACCTAGTGTATCAATCCCTCAGGGTCTCCTTTAAAAAAGACAGAAGTTTCTATACTAGTCTATGGATCAAGTTCAAGTCATTACTTTTCAGTGTCAGAATTACGATCAACCAATCTGTTCCCAAGTTCCCTGAGGTCTCTCTCCTTGGTTTGTGAATAGTGTCTCTTCCTTATGCCTCTTCCTATCATCCTTCCACCACGGATGTGTGTGTTTTAAGCTCTTCTTACAAGGACACCAGTAACACTGGATTTAGGCCCATCCTAATTAGCTTATTTTACCGTAATTACCTGTAAATAGCCTATCCCCAAATACAGCCACACTCTGAGGTATGAAGGATTAGGACCTTTGGGGGAACATGGTTAATTCAGTCTATAACACCAAAAATCCTTCCAAATTAGAGTGTTTTGAAAGTGAAAGGCAATCTCTTGTCTGAGTCCCCTACCCCACCTCTCTAACCAGGTATGGAATTTTAGTAAGCCTGTTCTCATGTGTCCAACATGGACCAGAGGTGCCTGGACACACTGTAAACAGCATCCTTTACTCATGAAGAAGAAGTGCAGCAGCCAGAAGAGGCTGTGGGAAACAGTCCATAGCCCTGGAGCTAGGTCCCTTTGCATGAAATATTTATTTCACATTTTTTCCGCCTTGAGAGAAATGGAAAATTATTTTTTTTCTTTATTTTGTTTCAGATGTAGAGGTTCTAAAATTTTAAATGACCTTAGTTTAGCCAGTGGGGAAAAAAAGTTAAAAAGTGCTTTCTTCCTTCCTTTCCTTTTCACTGTTTTTTTTGTTTGTTTGTTTGTTTGTTTGTGGGTTTTGTTTGGTTTTGTTTTGTTTGGAGATGAAGTCTTGCTCTGTCACCCAGGCTAGAGTCCAGTGGAGCAATCTCGGCTCACCGCAACCTCTGCTTACTGGATTCAAGTGATCCTCATGCCTCAGCCTCCCAAGTAGCTTGGATTACAGGTGCCTGCCACCACACCTCACTAATTTTTGTATGTACAGTAGAGACCACGTTTCACCAAGTTGGCCAAGCTGGTCTCAAACTCTGATCTCAGGTGATCTGCCTGTCTCAGCCTCCCAAAATGCTGGGAATACAGGTGTGAGCCACCATGCCCCATGCCTGACCCAAAAGTTCCTTTTTAGATCAAGGAAAATAATGGCTTGTCATTAACATTGTAATTTTTTGCATTAAAAAACTCTCCTCCCATGGATGGAAAATATTTTAACCCCCTTCCCACCTTTACAAATTATTCAGATGAGGGAAGCAGGCAGGGTATGGGGCATCTAAGTTAGAGCAGTTTCTGGCTCTGATGAGACTTTTACATATGACAATGGCTCTGAGCTTTTGGAAACTGAGGCTATGGAACTGATTTTCTAAGACCACATGTTCTAAGTAACAGATAAAACAGCCGAGTCTCCATTTGGCCTGATCACTTGTTTCTCTTTCCTTCCATCTTAGGAAATGCAAAATGATGGCGTCTAACAAGTAGGAAACATTTTAGAAAGGTACCTACTCTCAATTCATTAACTAGCAAGATTGAAATAAATACACGCAGTATGTATTTTCTGATAAAGCTCCATGGCAGAGAGAGAAGGGAGCAGGCCCAGGGCGCACAGGCATCTGGCAGCCACACATGATCGGCTCTGGAAAGTCCCAGAATATTTTAGGGTATTTAATATTTTGGTTGGCAAGTAAATTTTTAATAACATTATTTTCTTACATGCAGCAAACCATCTTTTGATTTTTAAAGCATGACTTTCTAGAAAATAGCAGTTCATTTAAAACAGCTCATGGCTAGGTGCAGTGGCTCACTCCTGTAATCCCAACACTTTGGGAGGCAAAGGTGGGTGGATCACCTGAGATCAGGAGTTTGAGACCAGCCTGGCCAACATGGTGAAAACCCATCTCTACTGTGGGTGTGGTGGCGCATGCCTGTAATCTCAGGTACTTGGGAGGCTGAGGCAGGAGAATCCCTTGAACCTGGGGACAGAGGTTGCAGTGAGCCGAGATGGCGCCACTGTACTCCAGCCTGGTGAAAGTGTGATATTCCATTAAAAAAAAAAAAGAAATAAAAACTGAGATCAGATGACAGATTCAAAATATAGATTTTCAAAATAATTATTAGCTATTTCCATTCAGATGAAGACTATTTCTAACACTGATGTTTGCATCTTTTTATTTAATGGGTGATTTTATAATATCCAAATAACTGGTTCAAAATAAGGTGAAAGTTTAAATCTAAGCATCCTTTCTGCAGATCTATATACTACATTGTTTTAGGCTATTTTTTACTTTTTGTGTTTTAAGAAACAAATTGGGGTGTAGTATCTCACTAAGCTATTTGGACTTGTTCCCACAAACACTTGTGTAAGAGCCTACCAAGCAGAGAATTTACAGGGAGAACTGCCAGCCTCCAACATTGAGATGTGAAAAACCAGAGCTGCAAGTGAAACTGGTCCTTGCCCTTTGTTTTCATTCTTCTGTTTAATTAGAGGAGGCACAGCTGTGGATAATTTATATTCAGTATCATGCACCCTATTAATTATCTTTTTATTCCCTGCAAGGCCCTCAGACAACACCCCTGCACTGGGTTTGTGAGAGTAACTTCCACCCTCCCAGGAAATCGAAAGCATTGGCCCAGCCTTTCCAGAAGCTCTGCCATTAGCTTGGAACATGAAAATTGGCTCAGCCAGGAGAATACATTATAAGGCCCCAAACTCCACCAAATCTTAAGGCCTCAGAACATCAAGATAAACTGAGTTACAATTATTTAAGTTACATGAATGAACAAGGCCCTGGTAAGTATTTACTATCTCTTCTGCACTATAAAAAGTAGAGAAAGAAAGACTTGCCTACTTTCAAGTTGCATTCAGTATCTGGGAAGATAATTTTCAAAGGAAATCTTTAAAACACCTTATCTGCAGAGGGATGTTTTAGGCTCTGAGCCCCTTAGAAGAAAGGCAGAGTTTGTCTCGTTGACAGCTGGAACCCAACCTGTGAGATACCAACACACAGAGTAAGCATCTGATAGATAGCTGCTGGGTGGAGGTTGCTGCTGGGGTCCTAATAATGAGACTATTACTCTTTTTTCTTCTTTTTTTTGGGAGAAAATCTTGCTCTTTAATCCAAGCTGGAATGCAGTGACATGATCTCAGCTCACTGAAATCTCCGCCTCCCAGGGTTCAAGCGGTTCTCCTGCCTCAGCCTCCTAGTAGCTGGGATTACAGGCACTGGCCACCATACCCAGCTACTCTTTGTATTTTTAGTGGAGATGAGGTTTCACCATGTTTGCTAGGCTGGTCTCGAACTCCTGACCTCAGCCTCCCGCAGTGCTGAGATTACAGGTGTGAGCCACCGTGCTTGGCCCAAGAGACTATTACTCTTTACAGTTCTGAGCTGTAGTCTTTCTATGATTGTCAACAACTTTTGGAGCAAAGATTCGGAGAAGATGTGAAATTCTGTATGAGATGTTTGTTGTTTTGCAGACTGACTTCACACGCAATGATGTGGAAGTATGTTTCATTTAAAGATCAAATGGTAGGTATATAGGGAATGGAGAATTCTCAAAATAACCAAAGATTCCTTTAGGATTCTGCTGATGGTTTGTGACCAGAACCTCTGCTTCCTTTAAGAATGGCAGACTAAACAGACCCAATAGGATAATTTATTGGTTCTGTGGAAAGAATTCAAATCACATATTCCAAGCAAAAAATAATATCGTTATCATTATGCAGACCACTGAGTTCTGTTATTTTCCTTCAAATTACACTCTAAGTGTGTCTTTTTGGTGGCGTGTGCAACTGTCACCCTTAGATCATTGCAACATTCTCCCAGATGAATGGCCTAGTGCTGATTCTCCATATTCTTTTTCATTCTATGCACTACAGCCAGACTAATCTTCCTTAGAAATTACCTTCATCTGTCTCCTTGCTCAGATATTTCCAGTAGCTCTGTGCACTGCACTGCATCAGCCTCTGTGTCCTCCAAGATTTGATTCTGCTTTTCTGGAGAACAAACTCCTCCCACCATCCGAGTGCCTCGCAGGCTAGTCTGATTTATTCCTGGACTCATCTGACTTTAGCCCAAGAGGACCTTACTTGCAAAAGATGTCCTATCTCTTCTTCTCATCTAGGGCGATATGGTCAGCTTAGGCAATTCAGTCCAGAAGGTCTTCCTGAATCCTGACACCCCAGCTGTCACTGCTACTTCTCTCTGAGTTCTTAATCCTTCAAGGGTGAGGTCATAAAACCTAGATTCATCTTTACCATCTAATTGTTTCATAAATGTGGGCCTTGGGACCTAAGTACATGGTGAGCTCTTAGAAGGCTAAGACGATGGTATTTTGTCTCTCTTCAATAACACTGATCAAGACGGTAAAAAAACAAAACAGAAACTATGACAAAAAAGCAATACTTTTTAAAGTCTTAATTTGATACTTAGAAATTATATACTTAACCAGTCTTGGACTAATATTCTCAGTGATCTAAAACAGTCTACATTCAACAATGCGGAAGCCCAAAAACCTGAAAGCAAATGCATTGATTTTACAGCCTTGTTTAGGGTTTTTGTGGGTATAGAAATGTGACATTACATAAGGACATGGATTTCAGGGATAGAGATCAGTCACCAGCACACCGGGGAACACGTTTTGTCTCATTCCATGATTCATCAAAGAGCTGTTAGAATCCGAGGACAGGCACACGGCTGGTGGCCATTCACTGCAAAGAAGGAGAAATGTTCTTTCTTCTTTTATTTTTACATGGCAGGGTCTAATTATGAGAACAGTAGCCATTTCACTCTAGAAATCCCTAGATAGTCTTATTTTATTCTCTAATCACTAGCAACATTTCCGATGGTATTAACAGAGTCAAATTAACCATGATTGCATTTTCACAGCCCAGGAGCTGCACTTGCTCGGGACATCTTTTGGGGTGCTGGGTAAGAGCTTCTTATTCATTCTGCCTTCCTCTGTTGTCTGCTATTTTGTGAAATTTCACCGAAAAATTTGAACATGGCTTTGGAAATCCACCACCTCCATGCTTAAGCTTGAAAGCTTTCAATATGTGCATACAAAGCGAGTCCTCCTGGGTAGTTTGGAGCAAAAGCTGGAATGGGGAGCCTAGGAGAAGTCTGAGGATGAGGAAGAACAGGTGATGTCTTCCGTGACCAAGTTTCATTGCGGGGGCATTTGTTCATGGGAGCAGATTTTATGCACCAGATCAGACTTCTCTACAGAATCAGCTGAGCTGGCTGAGCTGATCCTGAGTAGAGTAAACGATGAATCCAGTTGATGAGGATCAGCAAATCTAGTCCTACTTCTTCATTCATACTAATCCTTGGCTGGGCTGGGAGGCCTTTGTTTGCCCTTATTTTCGTGGTAGGGAAATCCGTTACCACGGTCCTAATCCTCACACCTGGATGCGCGTGGTGCATCTGGCGGGCTTGCCTGGTGTGTGCCTTAACTGAGGGGGCTTTGCCTAGAGTCTTCTGCTATCTGGATGTTTACCCTGACTTGCTTCTGTTTAGTGAAATGCGTGACATGTGAAGCAGAGACCCCCCGATTGAGTCAAACAGCAATTTGAGCCTCCTTACTGTCAACGTTTATAAAAGCACAAGGTGAACCATTGCAGAGAATTAAGGAAAATGTCACTTGTTACGTAATTCAGAAACTCACACATTATTTTTATGCGGTGGGGATACATTGCAGGGAGTTGTACGTGTTAAAATCACATTTTTCCTTTGAACAGTGTTAATCACATTGCAAGCCTTTGCACTGAAGCATCATAGTCATCACTGGGGCAGTCAGGGACCCTATCCCCATTTTACAGATGAAAAGACTGAGATTTGAAGCTCTTTGTGAGCTTCCTAACAACTAACACTCGCTAAGTGCTTCTAACGGGGAGGCATTATTCAGAATACTTACGGATATCAAACAGTGAATGCAATCCCAAGGTCAAACTATGAGGTAGTAGGTTCTATTATTATTTCCATTTTGTAGATGAGAAATTAAGGCACAGAAAGTCTAAGCAACTTGCATATGCTCACATAGCTAGTAACTGGAGCCGAGTCACTCCGTTTTCACAGCTTTTCAACCACTCTGCTGTGCTGTGTTTGTCATTTTGATTCTATCACTAATACTCCTTGCACTTGTCTGTTTACACATCTGCTCTTCCTTTACAGAATTTGATCTACTTGAAGGAGATTACTTATTTCATTCACATTTTAAAATTTTGGTGTTGACACAATGTCCTGGCAAAAGGCTGGTTTTCAATCTGTGCTTACTTGAATATATAAGAATAATTAACCTGCTGCCAGTTTCCTACAAGTAAACATTCATGCTACAACTTGAAATCAGCCTTTTGAAATGTGATTTCAGGGTTTATATTTCGGTCTAGCATAGGTCAAGTTGTTTTCTGAACAATGTATTCCTTGTCTCAATTCCAACAGTGGGTGTGGGTCAGGTTTTGCAATGGTCAAGAGTAGCTCGATCACACACACATTTTCACAAGCAAATGCAAATCTGTTTCTGGCGATACTGTCAGTACAGGCCCTCCTTTGACTTCCGCTCTCGTTCTCCTCCCCAGCTCCCAGCTCATCTGCTCGAGTGTCTCTGTCCTAAATAACTTGGGAGTTACCAGTCTTCTTTAAGGATCTAGTGTTCTGAAAGGTTTTTAAGAATTTTATAAGGTTTTTACTTAATCGACTTGAAAATTTATTACTAATAATGGCAAGTAAATAAGAAACTCTTAAAAACTAAAAGTTGTTTTACTTCCCATTTCGCTTTCTCTCTCTCTAGCTGTTTTCCTTCACTAATGTTTCCAAAACACACAACAACAGTCTACATCACTCTCATATAAACAGTTCTCCCATGTCACTGAGAAAAAGAGCTAGATCCCGGGAGGAAAAAGGGATACAGGATATAAATAGAAAATTCTTAAAACAGGAATTTCAAAATGTCAACAAACAGGCAAAACATCAACAGCGCTAATATGACTGGTATGTTTCATATGCTTTTTTATTCTTTCTGCAGCAAATTGCTCAGAATAGAAACTATGGCACAGCGGGTTCCGCTGGAGGCTTCCTCTCAATGATTTGTAGGTCCTGGGGGGTTTTGTGTCTGAATATCAGTCAGAGAGGAAGGAGAGCTAAGATGGAGCAGTTAGCTGCCACCCTCGTGGCCATCACTGTAGTGCTCTGTTGAATGCTGTGTCCACTGAGGTTGGAGTCCCCATCCTGCTCTGGGTCCTGGCCCCCCACTGGCTCCAGGGATATAAGCCTCCCAGTTCACAACCAGGTTCTCAGGCACTGCTCCCTGAAGTGGGACACTGGGCTGTGGCAGTGACTTCTGAAGCACGTTCCAGCTTCAGCCATGTGCCTGGATGACACCAGCTCTCCCCACATACCCTTCCCCAGCTCTTGTGCTGAGCTTGGCCACTACCTTCTTTTTTTTCTTTTTTTTAATGGAACGCTTCATGAATTTGCGTGTCATCCTTACGCAGGGGCCATGCTAATCTTCTCTGTATCGTTCCAATTTTTTTTTTAGTCTTGTGCTGCCAAAGCCAGCACGGCCTCTACCTTCTTTCCCAGCTGCTAAGGTTCTCTGTTTCTCTTGGTTGTGTGGATGTCAGACCTTGGTCTGATACCTTCACCTGCCCTGCCCTGTTCTACCTTGAATAGGTTTTTGTATTTTGAATCCTGGACCAGGGATAGGTTCTTGGTACTTGTCTTTTTTTTAGAAAACGTTGCATTCCTATTTCAAGTGAGCCTGAGCCAATGGCAGGACTCAGCATCACGCTGTGTTTCAGGGTGGGAAAGCCTTGGCCGCAGCACAGGGAGTCCCATTCAATATCTGCTGTGATGACGCTGTCTCCCGTCACATACAGAAGCTGCCAGCATAATTTTACAAATGCTGCATGGTTGCACCCACTTATACTGGCAATCAAAAATACATAAATTACCACAACAAAGAGAGTATTTTTGTCTAAGGAATGATCCCAAATTACAAAAAAAAATATGAACAAGTGGCTACACTCATGCATCATTTATGGGAGTGTAAATTATGTATGTGTATATATTGTATATATATTTTATATATATTTGACAGGGTCTCACTATGTTGCCCAGGCCATTCTGGAACTCCTGTGCTTAAGTGATCCTCCTGCCTCAGCCTCCCAAGTAACTGGGATTGTAAGTGTGAGCCACTGTTCCCAGCAAATACAAAATATTTGGAATGAAATTGGGAAGCACAGCTGAAAAACTTCGGCAAGGTGGACCATTTGATTGTACAGTCATGTTTCTTAGAATTTATCCTATGGAAATAGTAGTCAAGCTCACAAAAACTGACAATAGTCACTATGGAAAAAGAGAAGAAAGAGAAATAAAAATCGCTAAAACCTACCAACAGGAGATCGGTCAAATAAATCATGCTGTATCTGTGCAATGGGCTATCATGTAACCATTAAAATGGTCGTCTATTATGGATCTATATTTATTGCCATATAATAATAACCATAATATGTTGTTACTTGATAACAAGGTAATACACGTGAGGTAGCATATCTCATTTTTATTAGAAAAAAGCTGGACACAAAAAAACATCAAAGAAAGGGATATGGGAAGGGAAGACAAGAAGCTCCTGGTGCATACTTGGGAGAAACACAACCTACGTCATCGTAACTAATTCGCAGTGTGCTATCATTGCAATTTCACTTATCTGTTTTTCTATATTGATTATATATGTGTATACGTGTGTGTGTGTGTGTATATATATATATATATATATATATATATATATATGCATATTTAACCAAGATACTGTAAGATTATTTTTGATACCATTTGTGTGGTTGTGGTTCCCAAGTGCCAGGCTCCAGAAAGTTTTACAGTCATTTTTGGTTAACGTCTCACAAAACTGCCTGAGGTTGGAATCACAGTAACTCCGTGCTTCTGTAAATGAGGCGTGCAGAATTGAAGTGATTTTACAAGTTCATAAATCTAGTGACCAGTGGAGCTGGTATTTGAACCCTGACCATCTTGTATGACCATGAATTATTCTCAAAAGCAGAAAAAGAGATGATAAAAATATAGAAAAAGAAGACAAGAAAGTATTTCTCTCATTATCATGACACAGGACCATACTTAACCTCTTTGTTCATAAAATATTAAAAACAAACAAATGCAAACTTAAATAAGACGTTGCTTTATTTTTTGCTTTTTGTTTTCTCTTTCCACCCGGATCTAGAGTATTTCACAGTTAATTTTCTGGTTATTAAAGATACCGTCAAGCTGAACATTCTTTCGTAACAAGGGATAATCAGCTGATTTCTGTGTTTTTCTTCTTTGTGAAAAACATGCCTACAGAAACTGTTCTTTCCAAATCTACTCATGAACATATTGAAAAGAAGGTCTTCTCCCTCGATGATTCAAGATACCCAGGAGTCTGAATGGCAGAGCTGATCAGATGGGCTTGATCAGAGGGGCTTGGCTCTAGGAATGCCTGGTGGTTTCCATAGACTGCAGAAGTAGATAGTGTCTGTATCAGTCTGTTCTCACACTGCTATATACATACTACCCGAGACTGGCTAATTTATGAACAAAGGAGGTTTAATTGACTCAGAGTTCTGCATGGCCAGGGAGGCCTCACGAAACGTACTCTCATGGTGGAAGAGGAAGTAGGCACCTTCTTCACAAGGCAGCAGAAGAGAGTGTGTGTGTGAAGGAGGAACTGTCAAACACTTATAAAACCAGCAGGGATCTAGCGAGAACTCAATCCCTACCATAAGAACAGCATGGGGGAAACGGACTCCATGATTTAATCACCTCTGCCCCTCCATGCATGGGAATTATAACGAGATTTGCATGGGAACACAGAGCCAACCTGTGTCAATGTTGATTAGCTATTGGCGGAATCTACAACAGAAACCTTAGTGTAAGAACCAGATATTTACATTTCCAACTGCACAGAGAACACTGACAGATGCACGAAAAGAAATGTTTCTGCCATCACGAGCTTTCTGCCATTCTGGAAATAACACACACAGAACACACACAAATACACATGGAATAGCATCCCATCATTCCTCCCAGAAGCTCTTAAGGCTCATATCATCACACACACATGCATGCACACGCACATACACTGTTGCTGGACTGTCAAAAAGCAATTTAGGGTCACAGTTCCACCACCGTCACCTACACAAAAAGGTCAAAGTCAGATGTAGGCTCAGCATCAAAGCTGCCTTCATCTCCAGGGTATCTCTGATGACAGTGGACGGTCTGTGGGAGGAGAGGCCAAGGCTCAGGCCCACCAGGCAGGGTCTGAAGGAGACTTCAATGGTTGCACCTTCAACATGAGAGTGAACTAGAAATAACACACCTGACAGAAGGGAACACCATAAAGAGGTGCATTTTGTCATCCTGGCCCTGAGTGTAGGGAAGTGAATCAACTAAACACTCCTGATTGTAAGCAGACGCTGGCCCTCACATCACTCTGTACGTTGTCTGAGTAAATACCCAGCAAAATTTTTGGTTCAGTGGACCTTGAAGACAATCATCAAGTTTAAAATAATATACTTAAAAGAACCAAATACAGGCTGGGCGTGGTGGCTCACGCCTATAATCCCAGCACTTTGGGAGGCCGAGGCGGGTGGATCACAAGGTCAAGAGATCGAGACCATCCTGATCAACATGGTGAAACCCCGTCTCTACTAAAAATACAAAAATTAGCTGGGCATGGTGGCGCGTGCCTGTAATCCCAGCTACTTGGGAGGCTGAGGCAGGAGAATTGCTTGAACCCAGAAGATGGAGGTTGCGGTGAGCCGAGATCGCGCCATTGCACTCCAGCCTGGGTAACAACAGCAAGACTCAAAAAAAAAAAAGTAGCAAATACGATTTTTGTTTTTTACAGAAATACACTTAGAACCCAGCCTCAGATAATTCCTACAGTGGCAGGTTTCAAAGATGATGAGCTCATAGCTACCAGATACAACACCTCAAGGGAGAAGGCACAGTGAGTGAGACACAGCAGACGGGACTGACCACAGAACCAATCCTACATGGTCTTAGACACTGTAATGTCTAATGTATGATTAATACAGCTATAGTATATTATATAATCTTATATATAATATAAATCTATCATATTTGTAAATACCATATATTTAATTATATTAAACATTTATAAATATTTTATAATATATGTATAAATAAATATATATTACCATTATACATTGTTCGAATTATATATTATGTAATTATATATTCGTATAAATTATTGTCATTATAAATTATATTACTATTATAAATGATATATTTATGTAATTATATATAATGTATTATGTTATAAATAATAAAAGGTAATATATTATATCCATGCTTAATAAAGTTAAATACAGGAGTTGACTAAAAAACATAAGCAAATACTGTGGACACTACAAAACAGTCAAACAAATCTGAGGGGAAAAAATATAAGTAGAATTTTTAGAAATGACAAGAAAAGTGTTTGAAGTTAAAAAATAATAATTTAGTTTCACTTATGAATTACATAGTTGAAGAAACAATTAGTGAATTGGGAAGTAAATATGATATAATAAAACAAATTGCAGTGATAAAGCAAGTAAAATTAAAGAGATCTGGTGAAGAAGTGAGGTTCTGAAATTCATGGACTCAGATTTCCAGAAGAGAATTTGAGTAGTTAACATGTAAGGAGTTTCCAGATTTGTTGTGAGACACCAGTTCTGAAGTCCAATATCAAGTAGAATACAGTAAAAAGAAAAAAATCAACAGGTAGATTACTAAAATACCATTTCAGAGAAGGAGCAGTTACTTAAAGCCCTTGGTAAGAAAATACAGATTAGTTTCAAAGGAATGTCAATAAGAGCTCACTTTAATTCCCAGATGCAACAAGGAAAATCAGGAAGAGTCAAAATTACTCCCTATTTGTGTTGAAACATATCAATAGTCAACCTGATTGAATGCTCACTAAAACTGTTTTTCAAGAATGGGTATAAAATTAAGACGTAAAATCAGAGAGCATTTTCCAACAGAACCTAAATAAAGAAAAATTTCAGTTTATGGAATTTAAACGTTATAATTAAGATACAGAACACAAATGTTATAGACATTCAATATGCTTAGACCCATGCATTGTAATGGAGAAGGGAAGAGACGGAGATTAAATTTTGACTTCTGCATGGAACTATTAAATAATACTAAACACTAAAATAGGGACTGTAAATTCAATTTGGTGGAAAAGTTTTAACCGTAGGGAGAGTAAAAAAACCTTTAAATTCAAAAAATGTCAAGAAGGAGGAAAAGTCCAAAAGAATGATAGCACACAATGAGAAGAATAGAAAGCACAATATGAGATTGTAAAATAAAATTCAGAGATGTCAGCAATCCAAAAGGTTTTGATGGAAGCACAGGCTGAGCTTCTGTAAGGAAGAGAAGAGGAGTGTATTTCTCCCTCTCTGGAGAATCCCCATGAGCGGACCTGGCTGGTGGATGACTCTGCACCCTCTTCTTTTGGGCTGCTTCACTGGCTCTAAGGTGCCTGCTCAGCTGTGACCATTCCTGGGTCAGCAGGAACAGGTGAAGATGACGGATACCCAGGAGCTCCTTTCTCAGACTGAGACCCAGTCACCCCGCAGCAGCCTGTGTGCCTTTGCTGTGTTCCATTTCCCCCAGCTCACACATAGGTAGCTACTGGGACACACTCAGTTCAGGGAAGGGCCTGGGAGGAAGTTCTGTGAGTAGAAGGAAGACATGGAGAACAGAAACTGTGGGCAACTGACATGCTTCCCTGCAACACTGAATGGGAATAGACCCAACATTCTGGTTGAAAAGCAAATATTTTCATACTGGATTCAAAAACATCTAGCAAAATGTTATTTACGAGAGTCACATCCAAATTCTAAGAATTTAGAAAATTTGGCAGTTAAAAGAATTTTTCTTCTTATAAACTGATTATCTATTATCTATCACTGTTATAAATTGATACACGTGTATATAAACATTATGTAAATACACACACATGCACACACATGTGTGTGTATACACAAACAAAAGAAAGCTGATTTAATCCTCTTATTATTAGGCAAATGAGACTTAAAGGCAGAAACCACTACTAAAGATAAAGAGAGAGGGTCACTATATTACATAAATGTTTCAGTTTTCTCAAAGAAAATATAAGGAAGCTTACATACACTTATTTTTTTTTTTTTTTTTTTTTTGAGACGGAGTTTCGCTCTTGTTACCCAGACTGGAGTGCAATGGCGCGATCTCGGCTCACCGCAACCTCCGCCTCCTGGGTTCAGGCAATTCTCCTGCCTCAGCCTCCCGAGTAGCTGGGATTACAGGCACGCGCCACCGTGCCCAGCTAATTTTTTGTATCTTTAGTAGAGACGGGG
>CM052669.1:3363804-3470614 GCA_028533165.1 Leontopithecus rosalia
CAACCCGTGGGGCCCCTCCACTGGGAATCCTCTGGTCCGTGAGTGACGAAAATTCGCCCGAACATGTGGCGTCCTCTCGTTCTCTGGGTTTTCACCGGGAGCTACAATCCCGAGCTGTCAGCGATCAGCCATCTTGGATTAGGTCTCTAATGGACAGCATTTCACTCTGTCCCCCAGGCTGGAGTGCAGTGGCACGATCTTGACTCACTGCAACCTCTGCTTCCAGGGTTCAAGTGATTCTCCTGCCTCAGACTCCTGAGTAGCTGGGATTATAACCGTGCACCCCCTCACCCAGCTAATGTTTTTCTATTTTTCATAGAGACAGGGTTTCACTATATTGGCCAGGCTAGTCACAAACTCCTGATCTCAAGTGATACCCACCTTTGCCTCCCAAAGTTCTGGGATTACAGGCATGAGCCACCCCACCCGGCGAGGGAGTGACAGCTTTTAGAGGCTCTGAGTGGTTGACCCTGGTCTTAACTGAGTGCTTTAAATGGACTTTTGATCTTTGTCAATAAAATTGCAAGTGTGTATGCGCAATTGACATAATAATAATAATAATAATAATAATAATAATAAAACCTAAGGAACAGTAAAGACTTTTTTAAGAAAACATTTTGCTTGAAAGTCTTCTCATCTGATCATAGAACAACAGTGGTTAGAGCTGGGGAATAATGTTCGTTTCTGTCCCCGAGCGAGTGAGTGCCTGTATCATGTGACAGAGCACATCTGTGGCTCAGGGGCTCTCCGGCCTCCCGACGCCCTCAGCTGTTTTTATCTATTCTCCTGGTCCTCTAGAGACTTGACTGAAACTGCAAGGCAGACACAGTCTGAGAATTCTTTTATCCCTTTCTCAGCTCCCTGAGCCATCTCTACTTCTAGGTTAAGAAATAGCATGTTCTTTTCCTTGAAGTTTTAAAATTCCATTTTGTTTTCATTTTATCAGGAAGACTATTGCAATGCAAAGAAGGGCAGTTTTCTTAGATATTCACTGCCTGTCTCCACTGGCCAGATAAATGCCAGTCACGTGCTGTCATTCTGTGATTTTTCTTCAGGACTACTGAGTGTGGCTCTCTGAGTTGATAAGAAGAAACTTAAAAAGGGCCAGGCACGGTGGCTCACGCCTGTGAGCACTTTGGGAGACCGAGCAAATCCCAGCACTTTGGGAGACCGAGGTGGGCAGATGATGAGATCAGGAGTTCGAAACCAGCCAACATGGTGAAACCCTGTCTCTACTAAAAATACAAAAATTAGTCGGGCGTGGTGGTGGGTACCTGTAATCTCAGCTACTCAAGAGGCTGAGGCAGGAGAATTATTTGAGCCTGGAAGGTGGAGGTTTCGGTGAGCAGAGATTGTGCCACTGCACTTTAGCCTGGGTGACAGAGCAAGACAAGAAAGAAAGGAAGGAAAGAAGGAAGGGAGGAAGGAAGGAAGAAAGGAAGGAAAGAAAGAAAAGAGACTTAAACGGGAATTTGTTTGTCTTTAGAAACTTCTATCATGGAAAAGCCCTTAGGTGAAAAGTAGAAGGAGCCACTCCCTTCAGTAATGGCCCATTTCTCCTCGGAAATCACTCTACTTTCACTTGAGAAGGCCCTGGCCCCACAGCTCTAAAAGCCTGGGAATGTACACTCTAGGATTTCCTCCCAGCATCAACATGGCATGGTTTGGGTAACTCCTTGCTTGTGCCATCGGTAGAATGGTGTGTCCTACATAGACATAGGTGATACCTTCAGTGCAATGAACTGAATGTTTATGTCCCTGCAAAATGTATATGTGAGAACCTAATTCCAATAGGCACCTGGGGCCTTTGGGAGGTGATGAGATTATGAGGGTGGGGCCCCTTGAGTGAAATCCATGCTCCTATAAAAGAGACCACAGAGTGAGGCTCCACCCCTTCCACATGGGGAGAAAGTGCCATCTGTGAACCAGGAAATAGGCTGTCACTAGACATCAGATCTGCCAGAATCTTCACCTTGGACTTCCAGCCTCAAGGAATCCACTGAGGATACACATGTGTTGTTCATCAGCCACACAGCCGTGGTCTTTTGTTATAGCAGCCGGACTGGACTAAGACTGCCACAAAACCGCTTCCCTCCCGGCTTTCCCTCAGCAGCTCCTCCTTTCCTTTCTCATCATCAGCATCTGCTCCAGCATTGATGTGGCAGCTTGCCTTGTGCTTCCTCTCAAGATGGGGTAGAATCAGAACTTCGTGCCTACTCCCTCTCTGACCACCTCCTGTGGGCCTCAGCTCCTCTGCTGACTGAAGAACCAGTGCAAGAAAGATGATGCCCAACCCCTGGGAGAGTCTGGCAAAGTCAGAAGTGAGAGTGCAGGTGGCAGCCGTGGACGGACTGGCCTCCGAGGAAGCACCGAGGTCCTAGGATTCGTGCCCTGCACAGCAAGTGCAGCAAGCCCATGAGCTGCTGTCGTGAGCCCTACAGCAGAGTTGCCACGCAGAGTCTTAGTTTTACTTCCGTGTAAAAAACTGTTAGGTTATTTGACAGAAGGTAGACTAAAAAAGAAATTGCTACAAGAACGAAAACCTAAGTGCAGAGCCTGTGTTTATAAATCTTTAACCCAAACTTTCCCATCTGAATGTGATTCATGGATAAACATGAGATGTGAGTGTGAGTCAGGCTGGTTTCAGCGAACTATAGAATAAGAACGGTTTTCATTAAAATAGTGCAGGGTGATCCTTTTTATTAAGTATGCAACATTGTATTATTTAATACTCTATTCGTTTGAACTTTGGAAGCTCTGATGATTGCACCCTGCATTTCTAATTAGCATCAATAGAGCAACACTATTTTTCCCCTAATTTCTTTGGTGATGATACCATCTATATTTATGTTGCTGGACTGGGTGAAGGTAAGTGGCTAAGAATAGTGGCCTACAACCAATGAGGGGTGATATTGTCCAATCATAATCCAGGAGTTTGGGATTGAGAAAAACCCAGGCTCAAGCTCAAGACCCAGAATCAAGATCAAATTCTGCTACTTACTAGCTACCTGAACTTTAGTAAACGTTTTTCTTTAATGGCCTCTGAAAATAAGACTCATCAGATCCAACAGTTCATACCTGTAACCCCAGCGTTTTGAGAGTTCAAGGCAGGAGGATCAAAGCCAGGAGTTTGAGAACAAGAGTTTGAGGACTGGCCGGATGTGGTGGCTCGTGCCTGTAATCCCAGCACTTTGGGAGGCCCAAGAGGGTGGATCACTTGAGGTCAGGAGTTCAAGACCAGCCTGGCCAACATGGTGGAACCCTGTCTCAAAAAAAATAATAAAAGGAGTTTGAGGGCAACATAGTGAGACCCTGTCTCTTAAAAAAAGACTAAAAAAAAGACCCACCTCCCCACCTCACTGGTGGTTTGTGTTTCAGATAACAGAAGGAACAGTGAATGCTGAGTCATGAGGAAAACACCACAACACCATGTTGGCCAATGCACAACGTTCACTGCCAGGCAGAACAGAACGTTTTAGGATTACGAGCCAAATCAGCACACCTCTTCTAAGCTGACACCAACAGTGCTTTACACCATTTTTTGTCATTATGACAAATGCTACCGCAAAACAAAAGATTCTTACGTGGACAATTTTAGCATTTTCTTGTGTTCAGTATGAATACTACGCAACGTTTTGGTAGACCAAGGGCCCCAGATATTCATGCTCCCAGCCATCATGTCAGCTCCCTTCCCCTGGGCAGTTGTCCTCAGAGTGCCCCAGCTCCCACCCACAGCCCTGGGGCTCTCAGAGACGCTCACAGCAGGTGTCTGCCCAGCATCTGAGGAACTAGTTAAGTGGGATCTGGCAGGGAGGTGTCCGGAGAGTGTGGAGTGGGGCAGGGGACACTCCATTTTCTTCTAGTGCCACTCCGTGCAGCTCACAGAAACCAGACTCATAGTACTTAAAGCAGACAGGCCCCTGTCCTGTCTGGTCCTGCCCTGTGCAGTCTTTGAGTTTACGGCAGCAGCTCCAGGCAGATAGTGGGCTGAGCACAGTCCCTGGAGATGAGGCCCCTTTGAGAAATTGCCTTTGAGTCCAAGAGCGACTCCCTTTCTCAGCTGGTAGCTGCCTCGTCTGATACCATCTCACTGCAGAATTGACTTAGTCGGGAAGCCCTGTCTGAGCACACGGGCTTCTGGGGAGAGGCCTCCAAGCTACGTGATTCCTCAATAAGACATTAGTTGCAGAGCTTCTCGAGTTCCTGTTTGCTCGTCCATGAGCTGCAGACAGTAAGGCAATGGCAGGGTTTCCACGAGGACTGAGGGACCCCAACGAGGGCACGGCAGGTGGTGCTGTCTAGGAGTTTATTCCTCGCCTTGCCTAGGAATTTATTCCTGTAAGTTCATTTTCTTACCCACTTTTAAAAGCCACCATTTCTTTGTATCCTTGTCACTGTTACTATATTTGGGTCACTCTTCTGTGGGCCTCGAGGACCTTGGGGATGCTTGGATTTCCTCCAATATTTCATGCCATGACTCACCTGTGTATGTGTCAATGGCCCACTCAGCACCCCACCTTCAAAATTTATGAATTTCCTCCACACCCACGACATCAACCTTTGTCTTACTGCTAGAGTCCACTCAAAGGACACACCCTACCCCCCCACCCGCCCCTTACGAGGAACTCCTGTCTCTATCTCAGAAGTTCCTCTTGCCTGGGACACACACCTGAACCTCTTCTCCCTGCCTGCGTCCTCATCCTGGGAAAGCACATTGCTCCTTTTCACTGCACAGCCAGTCTTTCGGCCACCCCCTCCTCATCCACCAGCCTCCTCTTGTCTTGCTTCCCTCTTTCTAGTTCTGGATAGGATGCATTTTAAAAACCCACTCCCACTTGCCCTTTCATATTCTCGCCAAAGGATGTTTACTCAATGATGACGCTCTTCCAGATACTCTTTCCACTTCCTTCTCGTTCACCTTCACATCCACCTAGAGGGTTTCCCCTCCTTAGCTTAGTCACTCATGATACGCCCATATTTTATGAAGTCTAAAGTAATATCAGTAATAAAATGCACCACGACATTATGCACCACAGAGGAAGAAAACATGCTGCCAATTAAACTAGAAAAATGCCATCAATCGTCAGATGCATTCTGCTCTCAAAGCTGTTAAAATATGAAAATATATGCATCTTATGATATACAAAGTACTGGCATTTTTTAGATCACTGCGAAGACACTTCCTAATCTTCATTTCTCTTTGATATTAAATTTGTCAAGTCCTGACTCTGACTTCCCAGAGAGAGAGAGTCTTTATTCTGCTGCAATTTGGCTCCCTCCTCTAATAAAACTGCTCTCTTAAAAATCATGAGTCACGTTCCGATCGCCAGCCCTGAGGCAGTGTCTTAGGCTGTCCTTCCCAGGGCCACAGCATGAGGGGATGCCGCCGGCTGTCTTTCCTTTCCACAGTGCTGCCCGTCATTTTGAGGATCCATCTTCTGGTTATCGTCACACGTTGATTAATCCTTCTCAGTTTTCAGACTATTCGAATTTTTCCAACTGGCCGCATACCTGCATTATTTCTTCATGGTCCCATCTGCTGTCCTTACAATCTGCAGTTGCTCTTCCTGAAACCTCCCAAATTAGACTTTTCGCCCTCAAGACATAACCTCAAAGCTGTTGGGCAGATCAACCCTTAGCACTCACGTTGCTAAATGAAAACGTCAGATCCTCCTTGTCCCCTGCTCTGAACTGCTTGCAGAATTCTAGTGCTCTGCACTGGATAAGCTTAAAGTTCTCAGTAGTCATCTGAAAATGTAAAAGCATCCTGTGGAGAAACTCCAGAGGCATGCAGTTCTTTTCCCACATTCTTCTGTAGAGATTGCTTCCATGTTTTGCTGTGTGTGTGTGTGTGTGTGTGTGTGTGTGTGTGTGTGTGCGTGCGCATGCGTGTGTGCATGTTTGGATGTATGCTGGGGAAATTTGAAGCTTCTTTGAATTATTGTGTCTCCTGACCTGATAGAGTTCCTACAGGGAACGCTGGGCAGCCATTCAGGTTTACGACGTGCTCCACTGCTCTTCAAAGCACAGCAGAAAACAAAATGGGAAAAATTCCCATTCATGAGTTTTATTATCTCCACGTCTGAATTTCTAAAAGCTGAGGTATTGTCTTTTATCATGTCTTCTATGAAACATGTCACAAAATGTATGGGTCTGTTCATAAGATGTAAATTTTGACAATACAATTTCTTAGCTTTTTATAGAAACCTAACTGTAAAGACACCATTTTTGGTGGGGCACAGTGGCTCATACGTGTAATCCCAGCACTTTGGGAGGCCAAGGTGGGCAGATCACTTGAAGTCAGGAATTTGCGACCAGCCTGGCCAACATAGTGAAACCCCATCTCTACTAAAAATACAAAAATTAGCCGGGCATGGTGGTGCATGCCTGCAATCCCAGCTACTTGGGAGGCTGAGGCAGGAGAATTGCTGGAACCCAGGAGGCGGAGTTGCAGTGAGCCGAGACTGTGCCACTGCACTCCATTCTGGGCAATAGAGCAAGACTGCATCTCAAAACACACACACACACACACACACACACAAAGACAACATTTTTGGAGTTTCAATTTTTAATTTATATTTTAAAACTTTATCAAAGTTTTCAATTGTTAATCATTCTTGAAAGGGTTTTCAGCTGGTTGTGGTGACTCATGCCTGTAATCCCAGCACTTTGGGAGGCTGAGGTGGGCGGATCACTTGAGGTCAGGAGTTCAAGACCAGCCTAACTAACATGGTGAAACTCCAACTCTGCCCAAAATATAAAAATTAGCTGGACGTTGTGGCACATGCCTGTAATCCCAGGTACTCAGGAGGCTGAGGCAGGAGAATTTCTTGAACCCAAAAGGCAGAGAGTCTTGTGAGCTGAGATCATGCTACTGCACTCCAGCTTGGGCAAGAGAGTGAGACTAAAAAAAAAAAACAGCAACAAAAAACAATGATAAAGGGTTTCTTTTCTTCCCCAGTCATCCCACCCTCTACCATCACCTAACCCCCCAAATCAGGAATATCTGGAATACAAACAGGCATCCAAATGATGCAGGACAGGCCAGCCCCTAAGTTGCGGCTCAGCCCAGGAAAGCATTCAAGGGTGAGCCAATGGCATTAAACAGCAGCTTTTATTGGAGCAGCTGTGCACAGCCCCAGCAGGTGGAATGATACTTGTAGGCAGGGCTACCCCTTAGGCAGTGTCCGAGCCCAGCAGCTTAGAGGCAGGGCTGCACTCGTATTTATGCCCACCTTTAATTATATGCAAATTCAGGGGTAGTTTCTGCAGGAATTTCTAGGATGAGTGTGATGCCTTTCAGGTTGTTAGGTGGTTGCCGTGGAAATGGGTGGTAACTTTCAGGTTTTGCCATTCGATGCTGGCAGATGTATCTTATAGGGAGCTGCTTCTGCCAGGACCTGTTTTAGATGTTCTCAATTTGGTTTGGTGTCCAAGCCCAGCCTCTGAAGTCGAGTTCTGCCTCCTACCGCACAAACAACCAGAATAAATCACAAATGTGTTTGACGAAGAAAAATATTGGAGATAATAAAGCCAACTGTACGGCCTGCTAACGCGAGACATGCACCATATGCCCCATGTGCACACCTCTACATGCCAGGAAAGAGTCATCAGAAGCACTCAAGTCTTAGGTTCTCTCCATCCCTTCCTTTCTCCCTAAGTCAAATGGGCAGCTGGCAAATAAGCACATGTGGCTGTCATTGTTTCCAACTGACTCCCTATCCACTCACCGACATTTATATCCATTCTAGAACCTAGAGGGTTTTTCTGGCTTAAAAAAAATCACAAAATAATAATTGTCTTGTTTTTTTTTTTTTTTGAGACAGAGTTTTGCTCTTGTTACCCAGGCTGGAGTGCAATGGCGCGATCCCGGCTCACCGCAACCTCCGCCTCCTGGGTTCAGGCAATTCTCCTGCCTCAGCCTCCTGAGTAGCTGGGACTACAGGTGTGCATGCCACCATGCCCAGCTAATTTTTGTATTTTTAGTAGAGACGGGGTTTCACCATGTTGACCAAGATGGTCTTGATCTCTTGACCTAATGATCCACCTGCCTCGGTCTCTCAAAGTGCTGGGATTATAGGTGTGAGCCACCGCACCTGGCCAATAATTGTCTTCTTAATTTCATAATTTCAACCTAAAAGACTGCACATGAGTAGAAAGCGTGGCTCTGTGAAGCTATATTAAGAAATAAAATCATATAAATATTAGCAGAAAATGTTTTTCACTCAAAGAAAATTTAAGTTATGACTACACACTGTCATAATTTTCAAGTGACCGTTTCTTTTCCACTGGCCATCTTTTACTCCATGCGCCTTGCTATAGAGAAGGGACACACGCGTGTTCAGATCTTGAGCTCTGTTACTCTCTGTGATCAGGCTGGCCCTCAAGTGTCCATGCTGGAAAGAGATAACAAGTATACGAATTTCCTTATCATGGTTGGAAGCACATTTTCCAATCCTCCCTCCCTCCCTCCACCCTGGCACCACCAGTGGTAAGATTATAAATATGTATTCATATATGGCCTCCCATATACAAATGTGCCCTGGGAAACAGACCTTGAGGGATAGAGGTTTGCATTCAACATTTCCCCTGGTGGCTTCAAGCTCAAAGCTGTGGGACTTGAAGAAAGTGAGGAAGCAGAAAGGAAATGAGAGTCGGGCAGAGGGAGAAATCAAACTGGATGTGGCCACAGCGAAGACCTCAGAGGTTCCCCGGGAACTCAAGCTGGCACGGCCTATCCAGTTGACTCAAGGCCTTTGTACCCCTCATTGATCAGTTATTACATAGGATAAGGATTGCCCCAAATAGGGACTCGTCCTTGAGCAAGGTGGATCTCTAGTTGAGGGTGGTGTGCAGAAAGGGACAACATTGATTAGTGTCCCCTAACAAGTCTTTGGTAAACAGGGGATCTGAAGAGTAGGCATCTCCATATTTCACCATGATGTCCATTGCACATAGGCATACATAAACACGTCCAGCTGTGTGCACATAAATGTATGCATATATGCTTATACAGGTATATGTATAGGTATAGACACACATGCATGTTATGAATCTATTCCTGTACTGCTTATGCTATTGTGTAATGTGAATGTTTTCTAGAGAAACTGAGGAATTAGAAATGGTCAAATATGCCTATGGACGTCCTTAACTGTTTCTGAAACCACATCTATAGCTATTACTAAAATGAAATCCTCATATCTATAGCTATTATTGAAATGCAGTCTTTCCCATTTGCCCTGTGCCACTTAAAACTGCGCAAGGTGATAATTCATCAGATGTTCATGGCAATGACAGATATGGTCAAAATAAAGTTGTAAAAAGAAGAACAGTTACTTCTTAGCATGCAGAACACTGATAATAATTCACAATGCAGTTGTTCCTCAGTCACAGGAACGCTCTCTCTGGGATGTGAATTTGATCTACTTTTGGCTTCTCTCTGCATCCCTGGGCACTCTCTGGGGCCCTGACTCTCAGACTTGCACTGACTCACATGATGTGAAATTTTCTCCAACACCGAGCCTGGAAGCTTGGGCCTGCCCCAGCAGATGACAGTGGGTGACCTGTACTGCCCCATCACTGACAGATCATTTCATTTGCTTTACCAAAAGCCTTTTTGTTTTACCTCTAACTCTTTCTAGATGACCTATTAAGTAACAATTATATATCTTTGTAGCTCCCCAGACTTGCTTTGTTCTCATCACAAAGACCACATAAAAATATGTAGGTTAGAAAGATTCCTTTGTCCTATTGAAAGTCGGATGTAACTCCTTTATTAGAGCCATAGCTTTTACTTCTTTAAGCTTTTACCTAAGCTTGCTTTACATTTCTATTACAACCAAAGAAAGGTGTGATTATATATCTTACCTTACCTGATGGTTCCTCTCTTTGAATCCCTTAAATGTTCTAATGGATTGGGCCCCTGACTCAATCACATGAAAAATTATGCAAGGATATAAATTCATTATAACAACCTTTCGCAGAATATTTTATTGGTAAATAACGTATGCTGTTTACTGCAGCCCGTCTTTTTTTTAAAAAAAATGTGATCGTGAAGGACTCTGGAGGAAACATATCCACTTCCTAAATGGAGTGCAATGGGCCGAACAGCTTAAGTGGCACAGTCTTTCTTTAAACCTCTGTGTTTTGAAGATTTTTAAAGGTCCATTTAAACCCTCCCATTGAGTTACCTAAAAAGGCGAGAGTTCTATGTTGTCTGTATGGCCTCCGTTTCTTGTCGGTGTTTGTTTATACAGTTTTCTAGTAGACCTTTGGGAAAACATGTAGTGTCATGCATGACACGATGCTACACTAAACATTCTTCCCGGGGCCTTTCATGCTGATGAGTCATTGTGCTTTGCTGAGGAATGAGGAGAAGGCTGTACTGAGAGGGACTGGAGCTTTGCTTCTGTGTGTGCACGCAGCTATCCTTCTTCTACCTATCATTTTTCTTCCTTCCTTGCAAAGATTGAGCAATCACCAAGAACCCAGAGAGAAGCTTAGCCAGAAGACACAAACGACACCAACGGGAGGTGGCACTCCAAATTATTTCCCAAATGCAATGTAACAGGAAGTAGAATAATTTCCATAAATGGAGCCAAGAGCCAGTGTTTTCCAAAGGTCTGATGAGGACAAGCCTGGTTACTCAGCAGGCAACAGAGGCATCACTTGAAGCCATTGCAGCCCGGCTTTGGAAGCCTGGATGAATGTGTCAGTCCGGAAGCTTCCGCCAAAAGTCACACCCAGAAGGGCAGCTCAGAAGAACACATCGCAAGAAAAGCTGCATCTAAAAACTGGAGGCACTGATGACTTCTACAGGCCTCTGCTGAGAGAAAATATCCCATCAGGCTGGAGGGAGATGCTTAGAGAAAGACAGTGTAATAAAAAGTCAATACTGTTTTTCTCTGAAGTGTACAATTAGATGACTTTGGACAATTGCGGACATTCGCGTTACCAAAGCCCAGAGTGAGATAAGGGACCTTTTCATTTTCTCAGAATGTTCCTTCATGTGCTCCTCAAACACTGCCTCTGCCTGCATTTGGATTTCATATCAACAGAATCATACTATGTGCCCTTTATGTGTGGCTCCTTTTATTTAAAATGGTATCCTTGAGATTCATCAGGATGAATTTATTCATCCTGATGAATCTCAAGGATACCATTTTAAATAAAAGGGGGCTGCCTGTGCATGTGGTTTGTCTTCACTGCTGGGCTTATTCCAGTGAGTGCTTGTCCCAGTTTGCTAATCTCATTGCTACTCAGTGCACATGGGATTGTTTCAGGTTGGGGATATAAGGTACGGGCGTAGGGTAGAGTCTGGTCTCAACCAGTGGATACTCAGGGCTGTGAATGCTCCCTACAGAGATGCTTGGCCCAGTCTATGGGTAGATAAGAAAAGCGTAAGCTGCTCTTGAAAGGAGAGGGTGTTTCAGGTGCACAGAAGGTGGGGAAGAAGTGCTCCCGGCAGAGGGACACAAGTGTTCCTGGTGCTGAAGCTGGCAAGTCAAGGCACATTCCAGAAACCCAGATGGTGAGCGAGCCCAGAGCTCAGTGTGCAGAAGGGAATGCATGAAGGTACAGATAGAGAGGTAGACGGAACCAGGCCATGGAGAGCCAGGTGCTGGGAGGCGCAGAAAGGCATTTGAACTTGATTCCCAGGGCAATGAGAAGCAAGTGAAATGTTTTAAGCGAGGAAATTGTTTGATTGGATTTTCCATTATAGAAAGCTAGCAGTTAGGGTTACTTTCTGTTTATCTTCTTGCTGTTTCCTCTGGGTATGCATTAAATTGTGTCCATGCCCTCCCCCCAAAAAGATATATTGGAGTCCTAACCCCCACGAACTCAGAATGTGATTTTATTTGGAAATGGGTCTTCACAGCAGTAATCAAATTAAAAGAGGTCAGGATGGTTGAGCCAGAGAGGCAGAGGGGGCAGTGCGCTGATATTGCACCGCTGTACTCCAGCCTGGGCAGCAGAGCAAGAACCTGTCTCAAATAAAATAAAACAAGAAGCAGGTCCTGAAGGTGGGTCCTAATCTGATGTGACTGATGTCCTTACATAGAGGGAAAACTCAGAGATAGGAACAGACGTGCACGCCCACGAAGAACAGGCAGAGTTGGGGGTGATGCCTCCCAGGTCAGGGAGTGAAATGGATCAACAGCAAACCATGAGCATCCAGGGAAGAGCTACGAACAGGTTTCCCGCACGCCCTCAGGAAGAGCCAGCCCTGCCGAAACCCTGATCTTGGACTTCCACCCTCCGGAAATGAGACAATAACCTTCAGTTCTTCTAAGACATTTGGTTTGTGCAAATTTTAGCAGCCCCAGAAAACGAAGACACCCTCCCCCCTTTCCCTGCCGTTCCTTTTAATTAGGATGACGTAAGAAGAAAATGCTCTCACAAATAGGAATTCTCTAAAAGCATGACCTTTACTGGCAGTAATTTCTTGAGATCCCTGTGAGTTATTGAGACAATACTAATTCCTTGGAGATGTGTGTTGAACAGATAGCTAATTATATCATTAGGTGTTGAACGGCATGGGGTTCCCACCTTGCATGGGCTGTTTCAGAGACGTGAACTGATTTAGTGCTTAGATGTAGTGAGTGGTGCTTTTCCAAAGGATGCAGACGTAGGAAACACAGACCTGGAAGGGACATGACAGTTCTTACTCTTATTTATTTATTTTTGAGCTGGAGTCTCGCTCTGTTGCCCAGGCTGGAGTGCAGTGGCATGATCTCAGCTCACTGCAACCTCCGCCTCCCAGGTTCAAGTGATTCTCCTGCCTCAGCCTCCCGAGTAGCTGGGATTAGAGGCGACCACCACTAAGCCCAGCTAATTTTTGTATTTTTAGCAGAGTTGGGGTTTTAGCATGTTGGCCAGGCTGTTCTACAATTCCTGCCCTCAAGTGAACCACCTGCCTTGGCCTCCCAGAATGCTGGGATTACAGACATGAGCCACTGCACCCAGCCAACAGTCCTTACTCTTAATCCAGATAAATCTAAGGCCCAAATCTCACCTTCAACCTTCTTAACCATTGACTGCCCATCCTGAACAATTTTTTAAAAGAAGGTGAAACCTCTCTGAGAAGTTCAATTTCATTTTCAGGGAATACTGGCCATTTTAGAAGGTCCTTCCTTATACCAGCCAGAAAACCTATTTTTGCACAGCCTGAGCCTTCCTCCCAGTTCTGTTCTGTGGCCCCAGAACAAGCGGGGTTCGTTGTCATGGCTACCTGCCGGCAAGACACGCACCAGGTCCCTCTAAACCTTTCTTTCTGAGATCAGAACCTTAGACTTCCTTTAATCATCTTGTGCAATACAGTCCTTTGTCCTCTCCTTATTTCTGTTTTTCTGTGAACAGGCCCCAGAGCCAGGGTTCTGATTAGACTGTCTGCTGAGAAATGAACGTAATCTTTCGTTGGCTGTCTGAGTGGCATTCTGTGGTCCACACCCATCTCCTGTTCCATTTTGCTTCCATATTTCCATTAATATAACTCCGGCTTGTATCGAGTATTTTGATGTATGTATCTCAACGTTGACTTAAACTGAATTTGGAATGATTGCAGTCTAACCCAGACAGATAGGACAGTTAAAATGCCTGAACAGAGGTACTGTAGCTGGAGTCTGAGAGGCAAGCCCCGTGGTGCAGGGGGCAATGCCAGCGGCTTGCATGCAACACCAGCAGCCTCCCCTCCTCACTTAATCCTCAACCTCAAAGCTCTATTCCTACCTAAAGGCCCAAACAGCCTGGGATAGGTGGTCCGATAGAACTTTCTGTGTGAACGGAAATTTTCTCTATCTGCGCTTTCCCATATGGGAGCCACGGGCTACATATGTCTCTGGGATACTAGAAATGAGATGAATGTGATTGAGACACTGAAACTCTAAAATCTTTTAAACATTATTTTAAATAGCTACAGGTGGTTAGTGTGTTGGACAGCGTAGGTATATAAAGCCACTCCATCATCAAAACAGGAGTAGATGTAGGAATGTTGGAGAACAATTTATGGAGCACACACTGGAAGAGAAAGAATCTTTTACTCTTCAGTATTGTACAGATCTTACAGGCCAATTAGCAAAAGCATCTGTGTAACTACACAACTAGAATTGGCAAGAAACATAAGCTCCTGAAGGCACAGTGGCCCAGGCCTGTAATCCCAGTACTTTGGCAGGCCAAGGCAGGTGGATCGCTTGAGGTCAGGAGTTCAAGACCAGCCTGGCCAACATGATGATACCCCATTTCTACTGAAAATAAAAACGTCAGCCAGGCATGATAGCTCAGGCCTGTAATTCCAGCCACTTGGGAGGCTGCGGTGGGAGAATTACTTAAACCTAGAAGGCAGAGGTTGCAGTGAGATGAGATTGTGCCACTACACTCTAGCCTGGGTCTCAAAAAAAAAAAGAGAGAAAAAAAAAGAGAAAGGAGGAAAGGAAAGAACAAAAAAAGGAAGGGAGGGAGGGAAGGAAGGAAGGGCGGGCTCTTAAAGTGAGAAAGAAACTGGAGCTCCCTTCTGGTTGAAACACCTGCCCCAGGGCAGAAGCTGTATGCAGGCTGCACCCAGCAAAGGTGCATCCAGGGGTATGGGGACAGAGCTGAGCAGTTGCAGGCTTTGGGAGGAGCAGGCAGAAGTGTTCCCCTTCCTTGACCTATTTAGGACCCTTCCCTTTCCCTAAGGAGGACTGGAAGAGACTAAGGAGAAAGTGTATCCAGGCAGGACTTACCATGTCCTGGGCACGGGGCTGGTGCTTACAGATACTCTTTATTTCCATCCTGGAGTAACTGATTATCCCCCAACTAACAGATACTGGAATTATTTATCAAAAAGATAAAGAAACATGGTGATAACGCAATAATAATTATTAACATTTAAATATCATTGCATGTATATTAGGTGGCACCTGCTAAACTCTTCACACCTGCATTTCATTTATTTTGTGCAGAGATATTTTCCTGAAGCAGTATTATAATTTTACAGATGAGAATAAGTGGAAGCCAATTGTCTCATGGCATGTCCATATTACATAGCAGAACCTCGATTTCAACTCAGATTTATTTAGCTCTAGACTTGAATTTTGTATATCTGTATATACACATGATGATATCTATAATGCCCATGAGAATATCAGTCTCAATATATCACACATGACATGTATTCATAGAAGCACCCGTGTCTGTATAAATATATATATTTACATATATATTAGGCCTTTAACTGGGGAAAGTTTATTGGTTGACAATGATGTTTTCTAAATGAGAAGCCATCTTTCTGTATAAAATGTGATGATAGGTAAAGTCACGTCTGAGCCCCTGAACAGGACCTGAGGACAGCTGCGGAAACTGCATTATGTACATATATACCTACAGTGCTGCACCACACAGCAAAGTTCAAGTCTCAGAGGGACGGCACGCACCATAGTGGTCCCCTACAATTCTCATGCTGTATTTTTACTGTACCTTTTCTATGTCAAGATCTGTTTAGATACACACATTTTTACCATTGTGTGACTGTTTTCTGCTGTACTCAGAACAGATGCTGTGCAGTTTGTAGCCAGGGACAAGAGCCCAGGTAAGGCTGTTGTAGGCTCCCTCCAGGGTGTTCCCACAGCAATGAAATCACCTAATGACACATTTTGCAGAACCTATCTCTCCTGTCTCTGTTGTCAAGCAATGCATGAGTGTATATAGTTTTTTCATTCAGAAATTGGTTGCTAATTAATACATTTTTTTAACAGAACTTGAACTCCACAAGATAACAAGAAAGATGTTTCTCACCGGGTCAATGTCCATCCATTCTTCCACATTTACTTTTTTTCTTTTTATTTTGAGATGGAGTCTCACTCTATCACCCAGGCTCGAGTTGAATGGCATGATGGCTCACTGCAAACTCCACCTCCCAGATTCGAGTGATTCTCCTGCTTCAGCCTCCTGAGTAGCTGGGATTACAGGCACCTGCCACCGTGCATGGTTAATTCTGTATTTTTAGTAGAGATGGGTTTATTACCATGTTGGCCTCACCTGCCACCATGCATGGTTAATTCTGTATTTTTAGTAGAGATGGGTTTTTTACCATGTTGGCCAGGCTGGTCTTGAACTCCCATGTTTAACTCTTCATTCAGTCTTTGAAATTTCTCTCCAGACAATGGCTACAGCTGAGAATCATCTAGTATGTCACTGTTGGAGTACCAGAATATCAGTTGATGTTCTTATTTTGCTATTATAAGTGGTCTTAAATACTGAGCCTTGGAATCAGAGACGGAAGAAATTTTAAGACTGAACTTAACTCCATAATTTAGAGCTGAGGAGGCTGAAATCTTTTAGTGTGGAATGATTTACTAAACCTAAATAGCTCAGGTGTGAGGGTATGCTTTTATGACATAGTTAATTTTCTAGCAGTTGGTACAGTCTTATATAATCTGTGGTTGCTTTTCATCTTTCTGGTATAATTTTATTTTCTTCCTCCCTACAAAAGAAAAATAAAGATAAATTCTTCATAGATAATAATAAAATTTTTGTAAAAACAGGAAACTTAAATGTGACACTTTGCAAGAGTAGAATAAACAGGAAGCTAAAGTGAGTTGCAATTTGAGTTACAAAAATCTCTCATCTTTGCTCCCTAATGTATAGTTCAGAGCTGACATTCTTCTCTACCAATGAAAAGCTGATAATAAGCATGGTGAGCCCAGCCTCTGTGATTCGTGGAGCAGACAGTCTGCGAAAATCTGTGCACCTGTTTACTAGGCTCTTACAATAAGGCATCACAGATTGGGCAGCTTAAACACCAGAAATCTATTTCCTGACAATGATGGAGGCTGGAAGTCTGAGATCAAGGTGTCTGCAGGGTTGGGCCCTCCTGGGGCCTCTCTCCTTGGCTTATAAACAGCTGTACTCTTCCTATGTCTTCACATCATCTTCCCTCTGCATGTGTCTGATATCCCGATCTCCTCTTCTTGTTAGAGCACCAGCCATGTTGCATTAGGGCCCACCCCATTGACCTGATTTTATCTTAATTCCCTCTTTAAAGACCATGTCTCCAAATACAGTCACTTTGTGAGGTCCTGATGACCTCCTTCAACCTAGGAATTTGGAGAGGACACAGTGCAACCCATAATAGGCTATATATACATAGCATGTATACTTTTTATGATAGAGCAGTGAGAAATGTAATATCCTCATTTTACAGAATGGCATGTACATGTTACATATGCACATAGTGAGATGTTCGAGAGCACACAACTCTTCTGAATGAAGAGAGATTTATGTATTATACTATCTTCCTTTGGTTTCTGAATCCTCACTTTTTCCACCCTATCAGTGAGACCACCTTTCTGACTGGAAAGAAAAGGGTCAGGGATTACATCACAGTGGCTCATGCCTGTAATCCCAGCACTTTAGGAGGCCAAGGTGGGTGGATCATCTGAGGACAGGAGTTCAAGACCAGCCTGACCAGATAGTGAAACCCCATCTCTACTAAAAGTACAAAATTAGCCAGGTATGCAAGCCTGTAATCCTGGCTACTTGGGAGGCTGAGACAGGAGAATCTCTTGAACCCGGGAAGCTGAGGTTGCAATGAGCTGAGATTGCACCACTGCTCTCCAGCCTGGGCAACAAGAGTGAAACTCCACTCAACAACAACAACAAAAAAGAGTGGTCTCAGTAGACTTTGATGATTTAAAGTGAGACCCACATTTAAGAGATGTTCCCGTACGCCACACAATTTCAAGAGCACAAATCCCTGTAGTTCCAAGTAGCGCTCTGGAAACTTTGTATGCATTTCAGTTCTCCAAATACATGTGTTTAGAATTAGTAGTAAACCCTTGCAGTGTGTGTGTGCTGAGTGTGTTTGTGTTGGGTGTAGAGGTTTGTCTGTGTGAGTCTCCCCACAAATCAGTGGGGGTGTGAATAAGTGAAAGTAATTCCTGCCCTCACGCCCTGGGAGAGGCATCTAATGACCTCATGGCCACTTCCAATTCTGTTCTGCATCAAAGCCTTCAGGATCTGAACTGCTGACTGATGCAAAGAAGGCAGCCTAGAGATTTGGCCAGCATCTCAGCAAGACCCGGACCAAGGGTGCAGAGTGGGAGGGAGCCCCCCCGAGCTGTGCCCTTCCTTGCTTATGATGAGACCTTAGACCACTGCTGCTCTCTGGCCCTCCACTTCCTCATGTGTGATTACGGAAGTCGTACGGTGCAATCTCTGTCTTTAAGATCTAAAAGGTTTGAGTTTTCTTATGAGGAACAGCATTCCAATCCCACTGACTCAGTCTAAAAAAAAAGCTACTGCTTTAAAAATAAAACATTAAGCTATTGCTTTAAAAATAAAAAAAAAAATAAGACTAGAAAGATGATATTTAAGAGTAATGTTTTATTACTTTTAAAACATCTGGTATGAATTTGAAATTTCATTTAAAAATTTTTAATAGATTTCTTATTCTGTTTCTAGAAAATAGGTTAAAGTGAGTTGTTATGAAACCATGTTTCTAATTTTTATTTCAAATTCTGTATTTGAAATAAAAATAAAGACTTCGTTTGGGCAAAATCTTTCAATGTGTCTTTTGTTTAAGAAAATTCAGAACAAGAGTTTCCAAGGTACTGCTTATTTATTATAGAAAACTTAGAAAATATAGAGAAACGTGTAAAAGAAAACAAATTCACTCAAAATCTCAATGCATAGAGATACATGCAAGTCACTTTTTAACGTATGTAATTTGTAATTTGTGTGTGTCTGTGTGTAACAGGGTCTTACTCTGCTCCCAAGCTGGAGTGCAGTGGCTTGATCATGACTCACTGCAGCCTCAACCTCCCAGGCTTAGGTGATCCTCCCAACTCAGTCTCCTGAGTAGCTGTGACTACGGGCGTAAGTCACCAGGCCAGGTCAATTTTTGTATTTTTTGTAGAGATGGGGTTTTGTTATGTTGTCCAGGCTGGCCTCAAACTCCTGGGCTCAAGTGATCCACCCACCTCTGCCGCCCAAAGTGCTGGGATTACAGGCGTGAGCCACTGCGCCCGCCATGATGCATGTAATTTGTAAGATGAGATAACTGTCTTGGTGTTTTGCTTTGTCATCTATGTTTATGCTGGCCTCTATAAATCCTTCACTGGAATAGTTTTCCCATCCAGACCTGAGTCTCATGAGCTACAGCTAAAATGTAATCGTTCCCAAAGAAACATGCACCCCCAGCAGCATTTTTGACATACTTGATTGTTTACCATTGCTTTGCATGGAGGGGAATGAAATGGACCTTTTAGAATCAACTTGCCCATCAGCGGATCTAGACCAGGCTGAGAGGAGCGTGCCAAGGCTGACATTTGAGTCTAGACAATGATGTCTCTCAAAATGCATTCTGCCCTGTGATTTTCCCCCGGCTCCTTAGTTTTCTAGCATAATTGATGGCCTTTGTGGGCCGTAATCCAAAACCACCGCACACAGGGGAAAGGCTGTCAGGCTACAGTAGTATAATAATTCAGGCGTTATTATTACCATTTAGAGAAAACGCCCACGCAGAACTGCAGGTCGTGTGGGCCCTCGAGAATCAACGTGTGTGCCGAATCCAGGGGTATGCTGTGACATCACAAAAGCCGTGAAGGTGTGCTATCAAAGTGCAGGTTCCAGAAAAGGCTGAAGTCAGCTAGTGTCCCGGATCCGGGATCTCAGTCTTAATCTTGTGTTTAGAAACGGGACCAGAGCCATTGGCCACTGACATCCACAAGAGAAACTCTCATGGAATGACAGCTGACAAACAGCAGATGCCTTCAGACTGGCAGCTTCTTCTATCTCGTGTTAATGTATTTTTATGGAAATTCACAACCTTCTCTAGGCAGGGGTCCAAGCGATAAGCACCAGAGCTTTGAAATAAGATAGTGGAAAGCGGGGTAGGCTGTGCTTTTGAAGTGCATTTTCCTGGCAAATGGAAGGTGGCCTTCCTCATTCTGCCAAAGGGAATTCTAAGAGCCAAGATTACATAAGAGGATTGCGTCTTGGATGCTTTTAGGATGTGGGTTGAGGTAGGCTTAGCTCTGGCTCAAGGATTTCAAAGTAACTGACTTGTTTTGTGCACTTTCAGCTCTCTGCAACTCTTGCTGAATTTTGGCATCATGAGCAGAGCAGGAGCAAATGGCATGGATAAACAGCTTTCCTCTCGTAAGGGTGCCTTGCCAGCTCAGGGATGTGCAGTGATCTTTCACCCTCTCAGCTTTCCTCTCCATACTGCATTGATCATTTCAGGAGCTTTCAGAAATGTGGGCCATGCTGACATTTTGCAATGTCTGTCAGGAACTGAGATTTTTAGAAAACATAAAATTTTCTTAAGGTGAATGAAGGTTTTTTGTCATTGTTGTTAATTGCCTATATTATGACAGTTTTGTACTTAATTATCACCAAATAACTAGTTTCTTGAAAACTGTTTCTTTTTAAAAAATACAAAGCAACAAAATATAAACTTTAATTTCTTTAGCGTTAATACGTCTTGGTTCACCTCTAATTAATTTGCCATTCAACTCACTTGGTTAATATATAATAAAATAGCAATTAGATATTTAGATAAGTTAGCAAATTTGGGGCTTATGCTTTTCAAAGCTGATACTTCTTTTCTTTTACATTTTTTATAATTGCATTAGTGCCATGTGATATAGGAAGAAAAAAGAAAGAAAAAATCCCTGGGATTAAAGAAGAAATTATGTTGATTAAAAAGTGTCTTTTGAGCCAGATGTCCTAGAAGGAAATGCATGGGTTGTGTCTTTAGAAATACTCTTGTGTCCTCCACTGTGAGAGCAGGAGACATCTCTACATAGTCCTCTGTTGAAAACCCAAACTACTCTCATGTTAAAAAGTAGGTTTTGAAGGATACACTTGCCCTAAAGAGGTAACTCAGCACTCAAAATGTATAGTTCAGTCTTACCATGACATACATCCATGGAGGAATAAAACTTTATTTGTAATTTAGGGGAAGCAACATGCAGCTTAAATGTTATAAAAACACGTGATGATGGACCTCCCTACACAGGAACCTGTGAGAGGGCACCTTAGCTACTGAGATGCATTTTGTGACTAAAAGATCATATGGGCTATTTGATGATTATTAGATTCTACAGAACTGATACAGCTCTGAAAATTTCCTTTACACTTTTTTTTTTTGAGACAGAACCGTACTATGTCACATGGGCTGGAGTGCAGTGGGCCCATCTCGGCTCACTGCAAACTGCAAACTTCACCTCCTGATTCATGCAGTTCTCCTGCCTCACGCAACTCTATTGCCTCTCCAATAGCTATAATCCCAGCTACTCCTGTAATCCCACGTAGCTGGGATTACAGGCACCCACCATCATGCCCAGCTAATTTTTGTTTTTTAGTAGAGACAGGGTTTTGCCATGTGGGCCAGGCTGGTCTTAAACTTCTGGCCTCAAGTGATATGCCCCTCTTTGGCCTCCCGAAGTGCTGCGGTTATAGGCATGATCCACTGTGCCTGGCCCCTTTACATTTATTTTTAATTATAATTACAACAAGGAATCACCACAACTCCCACTTATTGAGCTGTTTTTATAAGCTACATAGCGTTTTAAACACTTTACATGTGCTCTTACTTAACAGTTACCCCAATTCCATGGAGTCCATATTAGTTACTGCTTTTCAATATTATAAACACTGAAACTGAGTTTCGGAGGTAGTGATCATTTCCCCATCCATGTGCAATCAGAGGTAGTGCTAGGATTTGATTGTGCTTTATGGCAATCCAAAACCCATGTTTCTACCTTTCCTGGGCTCTGCTTTCTCTGTCGTAAATTCAAGGCAGGGGGAACGCCGTGCTGACACACACCACAGCAGCAACCCAAGTCTTAATCTGAGATGACGGCACTGGTGACATCTTGTGAGTTTGAATTTTATGTGCCATAATGCATGCACGTGATGAAGATAATTGGCGTGTTGGAATATTCTCTGAAGGACTGTGGTCTCTTGTCTTCCCCCTATATCTAGATCAGTGTCCTTAATGATGCCACTGCGTTAGATTTAATTATAATCTCAATATCTATGGACATAAGAAATATAGCTGTTCATTCATTTCAAACTGCACCAAAGCAATGTTTATAAATCAAACAATGTGTGGAACCACACAATTCAGATTATTTGGTAAATGTTTTGTGTACATTGAAGTGCTTGGCTACATGCTGGACATTGAGGGGTCTGCAGAAAGAAGGAAGAAGTGGCACTGGCAGCCCCCTCTGACTAATTACATGACAGAATGCATCCATCACATTTCAAAAGCAGTGCAAAGTGCGTGACTTACAGCCAGAAAACGAGGCATGTGTGGGTTGTAAGAACCCACAGAGGAAGGGGGCAGAATGGGAAGGGAGGTTCTGAGGCTGAGAGGAAAGGGATATCACTGACAATGGAACCATTTGGATGGGTGACAGGGAGAAAAATGTCATTTTTAACAAAACTGTCAATTTCTCCTTATATCACTTCCCTTAATCAGAGTTTCCCAACATGGAGAATGATACTATCCGATTGCCAAGTCCCAATCAAGACATTTCAATGGATTTGGAAATTTATTCTCCTTCTTGACTCTTATGCAACCTGGCCACTTTCCCATTTCCAAGCATGTGAAAGACGTGTCCCCCTTCCGCTTGGTGCAGACGTAACCTTTGCTTTTCTCCAGACCCTCCCAGCAGACCCACAAACCTTCTCCTTCACAGGAGGCTCCAGGTCATCACCGTTCAAGCTTTTGTCGCTCCCATTCATGAAGCTGAACAATCCCAGCCCCATTCATAAGGCTCCCAGGAGTTTCTATTTTTACCACCTCGACTCTCTACATTCCTTCTCAAAACCATTCGAGTCTGTGCCCAGCAACCTCTTGTCTGTCCTGGCCATGCCTTCCTCCGCTAATCATCTTGTCCCTCTTCTGCCTCCCCTGCCCCGTCAGCTCATTCCTTGACTCCTTCTCTGAGCCTCGGAGAAACCCCAGCACTGCTCTGCGTTCCTAAGCTCACAACGTCTTCTTCTTCTACTCTTAACTCATTTCTCAAACTGCTTTTTTCTCAACCAGGATATTCTAGATCATTTAGAAGTGGTGTGTTCATTTCCTTGCTTTTTCTGATTTTTTTTAATGGAACCAAGTTTGCCAGTCTATGGCTCTCTTTTAGGTATCCCGTCATTAAATTCACCAATTCCCTCTCTCTCTCAGTAAGTCAGAAATGCACTCGACATCCGTTACTCATCAAGCTTTGTAGATCAGGCTACTGAAATGTGCTGGGAATGCTTACCTCAGCCTACAGGTGAGTAAAATCACCTAACACAAATTCCATTTTGTATAAAAACAGTGTTGAATATTTTACGTTGTTTGTTGAATACTGTGCTGCTGATGAAAACAGAGTGCTTGCATAGGTATTAACATAAAGTCAAAACATTGTAAGTTGGACTATTTTAAGTCAGAAACCACAGTTTTACCATACATGAGTATGAGTGGCTCACTGCAACCTCTGCCTGCTGGGTTCAAGCGATTCTCCTGCCTCAAGCCTCCAGAGTACCTGGGATTACAGGCACCTGCCACCACACGAGGCTATTTTTTTGTATTTTGTATTTTTTTTAATTTTTTTTTTTTTAGTAGAGCTGGGGTTTCACCATGTTGGCCAGGCTGGTGTTGAACTCCTGACCTCAGGCAATCCACCTGCCTTGGGCTCCCAAATTGCCAGGATTACAGAGACCCTTTTACTTTCAGCACAGTATCCAATAAGTTACATAAAATATTTAACACTGCTTGTGTTGGATGATTTTGACTAACGGCAGGCTAAGGGAAGTGTTCTGAGCATGTTTAAGGCAGGCAAGGCTAAGCTATGATGTTCAGTAGATGAGATGTATCAAGCACGTTTTCAACCTAAAATATTTTCAACTAACAATGGATTTATTGGGATGTGACTTCACTGTAAGTTGAGAAGCATATATGTGTATGTATACAGATACCTCTATATAGAGAGATATCTTTAGATATAAATGTATAGGTAGGTAGGTAGGTAGGTAGGTAGGTAGGTAGGTAGATAGATAGATAGATAGATTAGATAGATAGCTGATAGATAGATAGACAGATATAGAGAGTGAGAGAGGATATCTTTAGATATGAATGTATAGATGGGTAGGTAGATAGATTAGATAGATAGATGATAGATAGACAGATATAGAGGGTGAGAGAGAGAGGATATCTTTAGATATAAATGTATAGGTGGGTAGGTAGGTAGGTAGATAGATAGATAGATAGATAGATTAGATAGATAGATGGACAGATAGATATAGAGAGTGAGAGAGAGAGGATATATTTAGATATAAATGTATAGGTAGGTAGGTAGGTAGATAGATAGATAGATAGATTAGATAGATAGATGGACAGATAGATATAGAGAGTGAGAGAGAGAGGTCAATAGAGCAAATCTTGCTTTAGGAAAATCTGACACATCTTACTTAACACATAGGAAGTGGGATGGCATAGTAGGCTATTCTGGCATTACTATAAAGAAATACCTGAGGCTGTGCAATTCATAAGAAAAGCGGTCTAATTGTCTCATGGTTCTGCAGGTTGTACAGGAAGCGTAGGTCTAGCAACTGCTTCTGGGGAGGCTTCGAAGCTTCCAATCATGGGGAAAGATGAAGGGGGAGCAGGTGTCTCTCATGGCAGGAATGGGAGCTACAGGGTGGGAGGAGGTGCCACTGGGTTTAAACAACCAGATCTCATAAGGAATCATTCACTATTGCAAGAACAGCACCAAAAAAAGAAATCTGCCCCCAGATCCAATCACCTCCCACCAGGCCCCACCTCCTACACTGGGGATTACATTTCAACATGAGATTTGGGGAAACGGATATTCAAATTATCTCAGCTAATAATGGGTTAATAAAGCCAAGCCAACTCTTATGGGAACATCATTGGGCACTTATCAAGATATTGGGGTGGAATGCTGAGAGAGGGTGGACCAGGCACAGGGAAGAAGCAGAGATGAGAGTGCTCTCACCCTTTACAGCAGCGTGGGGAACGAGCTTTGACCTTGATGTTCCCACAGCATCACAGGGTGCTGATCTTGTCATGCTGACATCATTCTTCTGAACAAGCCCAGTGGAGTCTACTTCCTGTAACCGAAAGAGGTGTGGCTAGAAAAAAATCATGCTAGGCCAAGAATTGTGATGCAAATTGGCTTTTATTTATTAGGTCAACTTTGCAGAAGATGAGCATACAAGAAAGACAACTAGAAGCATGGCCAGAAATTACAATATCAGCTGCACTAGGGTGGGGGGAACAATGGGAGCTTTCCTCCAATGTTTTCCTAACTTTTTGTATATTCATTTCATAATGAAAATAGTTTTAAAAAGAAGGTCATTTTCCAGATTGAAATACTGGCTGTCATTTTGTAGATAAATATAATAAAGACATCCCCTCATGCAGCTGGCTATCTCTACAAGGCTTTTGGTGTTTGAATATTCAGGGGTGCAGAAAAATGTAAGGTGTTAGCAAACACTGCTAACTGATGCTCAGAGAGAACACAAATCATTCTGAAACTATGGCAAAGGGCAGGGTATAAAGGTGACCTTATTTTTAAAAATCTTAATCAAAATAAGTAATATTTCTCTTGAACCAATCAAAACATATTTAGAAATTTGAGTGGGATCTGCATCTGACACCATCTATATATAGTGACAAAATAAAGGATCAGTTAATTGCTTTATTTAGATTTAATGGGTGTTTTATTTTTTAGACTCTTTTTTCTATCAATTAATTTATTGGTTAAGTATTTTATAAAAAGGCTAACTTAATAATTTGTGTTTGGCATTAATTCAAAGTATACTTGGTTCGTACGGCTAATAATCCCATTGATGACCCTGGATGCACCAACAAGGACATATGTTCTCATTGCCTCCTCTATTGTTCTGGAGAATGTTCTTTCCTCTCCAGGTTCTACTCCTCTGAGAGCCTCATGAAGTCATCAGGTTGCCTCTCATGTACGTTCACAGGGAGCTGGAAAGTAGACATACCCCGTGAGGCTGGAGGACTTTATCAGTCCCAAGAAACACGTGAGGCCTCTCAGTAGGATGCTGCAGTTCAGAGACGTGGTTCCACAGCTGACTCCAAGCCTGGCTAAGGAGCCTCTGGGTGTCCACACATCTGCTGCAACTGCTCACCAGATGCAGGGCACCAGGATTCCCCAATTCCGCTGAGCCATTTCTACAGCTGCTCACCAGATGCAGGGCACCGGGATTCCCCAGTTCCTCTGAGCCATTTACACTGGTGTGGCTGCTAACACTGGTGCAGAACTAATCCTGAACAACATCACTATTTTACTTCGTCAGGTATATTTTCAGGCCCCAGTTGAGCTTAGGCACCCTCCAACAGTGCCTCAAATGTTCTCCTGCAGCTGCTGTCTCCAGGACACAGGGCTGGACACCCAGGCTGAGAGAGGCTCCAGCACAGCCACACCACGGACCCATAGCCATCTTGCTTTAACCTTCAGACTCAGGGTCCTGTTTCTTTCCACCCAACTGTGACTCTGTTTCAGATGCTTTTGCTCCACCTTGGCCTTTGTGGGGACCAAATCTATACACCTCAGAGGGTTTCCTTAAGTTTGAATTCTCAAGGAAGCATTTGGAACCTCAATCTTTTCCTATCAAAATGCCTTCATTTCTTCATGCAAATTACCCCTCCCTCCCAGAATTTTAAGCAATTTTCTTGGAGAATGAAATTGAAGTGGTTTTAATTCACTAAATATTTCAGTCAATCTAAGTGGAAGAGCCAAGAAGATCCTGTATGCGTGTTCTGTGCTTTCCTTGGGCATCTCTCTTATGAACTCTTGGGATTGGACTCATCTTCACTCTTGGGCATGGCAGACAAAGCATCTGAATCTGGGGGGTGGTCAACCTTCTAGAAGTTAGCTGCCCTTTAGTGCAGGATTCAGGAAAGCATGGTGCCTGGAGGGACCTCAGAAAGAAAGTTTAGTTTCTGTAGACCAGTGGGTTCCTGTAGGGCCCTCTACTTCTCCACTGCTTCCTCCCTCCATCACTGGGGAAAAATAGAAGAGAAAGTCGTCATGTAATGGGTAAAAAGCTTTGATGTGGTGACATGGAAAGAGTTGTGGGGACAGTTGGTGTTGGTAGTTGTACAATATTAGGAAAGTGTTAGTGACACTGAACTTCACACTGAAAATGGTTAAGGTAGTACATTTATGTTATGTGTATTTTACCACAGTAAACAAATTGGAAAAAATAGCCATAATTCATTGGCTTGTGTGCAGTCTTTAAGCAAATTTAAGACACGATGAGCAAGACAAAACACATCTCAAAAAGGCCTTGGAAGAGTCAAGAACGATGACATTTAAACTGTCTTAAGAGTGAGAAAAAGAATCCCATTCGCCCTAAGGAGGAAATAGTATTCTGGGCAGAGCCCAGAGGCATGAAACAGCATGTCGCATTTCCAGAAATGGAGAAATGAATGGAAATGGGGGTGAGGAGAAACACAGAGTGACTCATTCCACCATGAGAAGAAATTTGAACTTGATTCTCAAAGTCATGAGCAGCCATTCAGATAATTTCTAAGTGGGATAGGCTAAGATTTGCATTCAATAAAAATAGCTGAGCTTAAAGATATGGATAACAGCAATGTTGGGGTAAGGAATGATAAAGATAGAGACAAAGGTCCCATTTGTGTGAGGTTTCCGAGGCGTGATTGTCAGTGTTAAAATATGTTGCATTTCCACGATTTACCTTTATGTCTGCATATAAAGGCTCACTAGGCTAGGGCTTTGAGGACTTCACATGATTTATAATGTACTTAGCACATTGCAAACACTTAATAAACATCAGCGGAATGAATATGTAGACTCAATTTGTAGATCTCTTGTCTTCCTCACAACCAGCCTAGAAACATTTCATGTAAGTAATCTCCCTATAAATAGGTGTGATAATCCATATAAAGTTTTGAAATATGTGCAAAGTTCAGTTTCACAAAAATTTCACTTTTACATAAGTAGAATCAATTAAAAACAAAGTAAAATATCAGTTCAGGCTCGACTAACTTTTTCAGCATTTGTTACAGTCTACACATTGTACACCTATTAACCTGAAGATCTGTAACTCTTTCAACTCTGTGGCAATTTTGTTGATTATGCTTTACTTAAGTGCTAAATGAGTCAAACCAAGTGGATTTGGTCCTGCTCTGTTTAAACGTTGTATTTACAAATAAAGATTGAATATATTCAAGTTGTACGTACTACCCATTACAGAAAACCACATCCAGGTTCATCAAAAAATTTGCCAGCAGTCCCTCTTCTTGGTACATACCCAAAGGAAATAGTAGGTCAAAGAGATACCTGCACACAGAACCCAAGACATGGAATTGACCTGTGTCCTTCAGGGCATGGATGGATAAATGAATGGTGATGTATATATACACACCAATCTGAAATTGTTTTTCAGATTGGTGGAGCGGCTGACCAAGTGAGAACATTAGCCAGGAACCTATCAGGGATAGGAATCTGGGATGCATTTTTTGAGAGACAATTATTGAGAAATCTTTCATGTCTACCTATCCAGGCATTAACAGCAATTTGATTAGATTTATTTAAATTTTAAATAAGAAAGATAAAGACCTCCTCCCCTCCCCAGATAAGATGTGCTTACATCCCAGTGTGCTACAGGTAGCATCTCTCCAGGAGGGGAGGATGGCAGGGTGACCAGCAGCCCATGGCAGATGGGATCTCCTTGGTGGGGCTGTTCCCAGTGTGCTGCCTCTTTCTGCCCCTAGTTCTGCACCCGCTGGTGGGGGTTAGGGACAGGGACATCAGCATGAGCAGGAAGCTCCTGCTGTCCACTGTGCTCTCGGTGACAGATTTCCCAGGACCACCCGGCTCACTGTCTTTTTAGCAGCTGGTTCAAGCTGTGATGAGCTGACCCAGCAATGACGTTCAGGAAGTGCAAGAACTGCTAGGCCACCACACAGCGCTCAGCGTACTCCAAGTGGGACCTTGTGCAGGTTGGGCTTGGGCATGCACTGAGGGCCTCAGCTCGTCAGCTGTTAGATATATGAGGAGTTCTTCATTCGGACGTGCAGAATCTTGGCCCCATCAGATTGTACTGTCTGCCTATTTCCTTCAATTTATGGTCAAACAAGCCCTACCACCACCTCTATTAAGGTTTTTTTTTTTAATTCCAAGGGATGAATTTCATTTATTTCAGAACTATATATATATATATACATATATGCGTGTGTGTGTTCATGTATTTATGTATATACCCTGTTACTATTCTCTTGTAAAATTTTAGGGTGCCCTCCATTTAAATACACACATACATACATGCATATAACCTATCATTATTCTTTTATAAGTTTTTAGTGTGCTCTCCACTTAAATATATATATATATATCACATACATACATATATATGCATATAACTGTTGTGTGAATATGTGCAACATTAACTTTTTTACTTTCTCCAAAATGCAAATCACAGTCCCTTATTTGGAGGCTCGGTGTGAAAAGTCAGCCCTATGAGAAATGTGAAAACCTACCACATGACCTTCAAGTGGAATCCCTGCTTCTGTCATTCATTTTTCCTCAAAGGGCAGTTGCTACCTCAGTGATTGTTACAGTGGTGTATTGTCTAGATTCCCATTTCCTTCAAGTAACATAAGCCTATTGCCTTATAAGAAAAATATTAAGGCAACAGAGCAGATCTCCTTTGAGAATGAATAGAATTCTATGTTCTCTGCCTATTTAAGCCACAAGAATGAAGTTGGCATTTCCCTGAGGTAAGATGCAGAGGTTGGGCATGGGAGGTGAATAGAGTCAAATTTTAATTTTGCATCGCATTGAATTTAAGATCTTGATGGTTTGCCTGGAGGTTATGCTTTCAAAAATGGAATCTCTACCCTTTGGATCCTGTTTATGTATTGCAGTCTCAAAGGACATCAAGCTCTCACATTTCTAAATCCTCCTTTTCGACTTTATTTATTTTCCTCTTTTTTTTTTTTACCTTAGAACTTATCACCTTCTCACATATTGTATAATTTACTTGTTTATTGTGTTTATTGATTGTTATGATTTACCTCACCAGAAAGTCAATTCAGCAAGAGCAGAGATCTTTGTCTATCCTGTCCTCCAGTGGAAAAATGCTTGCATATAGTAGGAGCCTCATAAATATTCACCGAGTGAATAAATGACACTTGTTTCTATTCTGGAAAACTTGTAAAGTTCTGTGTATAAGCAAGATATTGATTAATTGCAGTAGTTTCAGATAAATTGATTATCGGAAAAGTGGTCTCAGCGTCGTACAGAAGCAGCCTCGGAAATCTTGTCTCAAAGGAATTCAGCAGTGGTTTTAAGGACAGCATTTCGGTACTGCAGACACCTGTCCCTTAGAGATTGCATTGCAACCCACTAGGTTCACAGAAAAGGGAAGTCTTTAGTAAGGCATGGGCATATCATCCCGTGTTCAGTGGTGGGGATACATGGATGACGATGACATATCAGGACCGTCAGTGGCGTCTCTGTGATATCCATGACGGTTTCCGTCTTTGCCTCTGTCTCTGCAGGGTGCAGTATCCCATCAGTGCCTGTGCCAGTGTTCTCCCAGTTTCCTTCTCATTCAACGGATCCCATGCAAGCCTTGAGCTTTTGCCGATTCCCAAGAGACTCTCCTTGCAGGGCTGTGACAAGAAGCAGCCTCAGATGGAGTCCTGAGAGGCAAGCAGTGAGGAGAGAGGGCAGCACAGAGATTCTGGCTCCAGGATGCCTTTCACGGAACCAGTTTCAGAGTTTGTTGTGTGACGATTTTAATTTATTTTCAAAGGTGATGCTGATGTTCTGGTTATGGTGAGCCTACTTCTATAGGAAGTTATAGACATTATCACTTCAGTAATTGCCAAGAGTGGCAGCTGATAGCGTGAGAAAGAGGGAATTTTGGCAGCAATTTAACTGAATAAGATCTGCAATGACTCTTGCAGGTAGGTAACATAGTGAAAGCACTTCCCCGAGTTTCAAACCACTCAATTTCTGATATCCACTGCTTACTAGATTCCCAATTAAACGGTGTCTTTCTTCTATATAGTTTTGCTTTCAAACTCAGTTGGTAAATATGTCGTGCAATATTCCACATTTTGAGAATATACTGAAATTGAGAAATAAAATGTAGAAAATCAATTATGACAGCATCAAGAGTTTAATGGGATTTCTTATTCAAACTGGCAATAAAAAGTGCAGGGGATCCCCAGAACTTCGTCCATTTAATTTCAGGGAGTTTAATCTTTATGTCGCCCCCTCATCAGTTTTCTGTGCTTTGAGCTTTATGTATTATTCTCACTGAAGCCTGAGTCTTCACCAGATACACACCACATGTTGCTGTTCTGGTTACCTTGGTTGCATTTAGCTATAAAGATAAAGGAAAGATGAACCAATTCAGATTATTTTCTAAAAAGTGACTAAAACCCTCCTTATTTTGAAGACAGAAAAATGTAAAACTTCTTTATTGGCTTTTGATCCTGGTTTATGGCTTCATGAGTTTCTAACACTTTCATCATGTTTCAGAGAAGTATTTGAAAAATGTTGAAATAAAACTTGATTTCTTTAATTTTTTTTCTATAATGGCTAAAAATTTTCAACCAAATTTAAGAAAATAATATTTCTAGCAAGTAATAGAGTACTCTGTTACAGTTTTTGTTTTGTTTTTGGTTTTGTTTTTTGTTTTTGAGATAGAGTCTTGCTTTGTTGCCCAGGTTGGAGTCAAAGGTGCAATCTCAACTCATTGCTCCCTCCACCTCCTGGGTTCAAGCGATTCTCCTGCCTCAGCCTCTGGAGCATCTGGGATTACAGGTGTGCACCATCATGTTTGGCTAATTTTTGTATTTTACGTAGAGATGGGGTTTAACCGTGTGGGCCAGGCTGGACTCAAACTCCTGACCTCAGGTTAAATACCCACGTCAGCCTCCCAAAGTGCTGAGATTACAGGCGTGAGCCACCTCGCTTGGCTGTGAAATATGGAAGAAGTTTCGTCTGGCAACATTTTCTGAGATGAAATACTTTATTGAAAAAACAAAACTATGGAGGATTTGCTTGAATCTCAGAATTAAAGAGAAACAGACTTGAGTGCTTCTGCTTGCAAAAAAAAAAAAAAAGAAAAAAGAAATGCCAGTCTTTTCTTTCCATGAATGAATATATGATCTTTCACAGCTAATTAACTTCTTTCTAAGCCTCAGTTTTTCCATTTTTCTCATAGGCCGTGCATCTCCTGCATGGTTTCTCATGAGGATTAATTGAGATGCTATCTGTGGAGTGTTTGGCACAGTTCTGGACAAAGGGGAAAATTCAGGGTGTGCCCTCTTTTTGTGTTAGAAAGCCACTTGTAAATTTACTGCAAGGTACTTTTGTGATTGTGAGGCAATTGTTATCAGAGCCCAGATGTTATAATAGTTTAATCTTTTCCAATGCATCTTCTAACTGCACCAAAGGAAAATATAATGATTTTTCTTACTGCTGACATGTAGAAAAACTGATTTGTCTATATTTACTTTGCAACTGGTTGTCTCACTGACCTCTCTCACCACATCTATCATTTGTAAATACGTGGTTTCTTCATATTTTAGTGCTTCTGAAATCAAGTCATGGTTTATAGTCAATGTCAGAAACAATGTGCCCTCTGCAGCTGTCACTGGAGAAGAGAGGTCCTGGCAGACCTGTCATTGCTGGGACATTGTTTTTATCTGGGCGTGGGAGCCATCCATTCACTTGGCTGTCGATGTGAGCTATCCGCATCGGTAGCAATTGGATGCAGTTGAAATTTAAATTAAATGTGAATGGAACATTATTACTTGTCTGTAAAATAATTACAGATAATAAAGTATAGAGACAAAAAATTGTACAGTCAGTACTTCTACGTGCCAATTTAATGTGGTACTAATTTGTAAACATCTCCAATAGATCATGCCATTATTAAATTCAGAGAGGTGGCTCACGTCTGTAATCCCAGCACTTTGGGAGGCTGAGGCGGGTGCATCATGAGGTCAAGAGATCAAGACCATCCTGGTCAACATGGTGAAACCCCATCTCTACTAAAAATACAAAAAATTAGCTGGGCACGGTGGCGTGTGCCTGTAATCCCAGTTGCTCAGGAGGCTGAGGCAGGAGAATTGCCTGAACCCAGGAGGCAGAAGTTGCAGTGAGCCCAGATCGTGCCATTGCACTCCAGCCTGGGTAACAAGAGCGAAACTCCGTCTCAAATAAGTAAATAAACAATAAATTCAGAGAGGTCGTTGTAACAGACTCACACATCATGAGACACTATCACTAGGTGCTAAATATCTGTTTAAAGTTTCCAATGTCTTTCAAGAAAATGTTATTAACTTGTGCCCTGATGTAATTCAATTAAAAAATTAATCTGCAGTTTGATCAAACTGGAAATACCAAAAGACTATTAATTTCAATAATTCTTGAAATTACACAGTCAATTCTAAAGATTATGATACAAGTTACCAGAACCAACGAGTCCCCATGAAGGTATGCATAAGTGCAAAAGACCAAACATCTCTCTGAAGAACCTCTAGACTATGAAATACACACTGCTTATGTCTTGCAGAGGAAGGCAGTATACATTGTATATTTAGCTTCCAGTGATAGTGTCTTCCAACTGATTGGAAGTTCTCATTCTGCCTTCTGCATGCCAAATTCTCCTAACGATATTTTCTGTGGTCTAAGAGACACAGTTTCTTGCATTTGTGAGGTTCTTATTGATCATAAAATTCAAAGATCAGCAGTATATCGGTGTAGATACAATTTTGAGTTTATGTTTGTGTCTTTATTAAAAGCCCTGGTTTTCTCAATATAGCATAAATGGTAAGTTCCAGCTTCCTGCCAAAGGAAAAGACTCCCATATAAATACCGCACTTCGAAAAGATTAATCAGCGAACCATATACAGATTGAGCCCAATAATTATATCATTCTCTTTGCTTAACTTTTGCTCTAAATATTTTATTTTACGCATTTTTTATGAGCTTATATCTAAAGTATGAAACTGAAACAACTGTCAGGATTGAAACAAGAAAATGTGACAAACATCTTCAAAGCCACGTCTATACACCAGTGCTCTTTAGGGTTTCACCAGTGTTTTCAAACTAAAATTTAAACTAAACTGTATTTGTCTGAGTTTCCTAAATTAGGTTATTGTGTCTATTTATGACAGACAGTTCCTGTCATGTAATATGATTACACGGGCTTTATCAGAAGTGACACATTGGATGATTTATATGATGTGTCAGCCAGAAAGATACAAAGGAAGATAATTTCCTGTAATTACTTTTAAAAAGAATTTTGAAAATGGATTTTAAATAAATAGTATGTGACTTGTATTTGAAGTAATTTTTAAATATCATTCCAAGACATTAGACATTACTGAGAATGAAATAATCAAAGAGGCAGCATGTTAACAAGCCTTTTCTAACGGATTAAAACAATGAGTTTAATTTTGAGTTTAGATAAACACACTGCTTGCTGTGGCGTCTTCTGATGGTGTGATGTTAGGAGGTGTGACCTTGGAATTGCTCAATGCTCACCCAGCAGAGAGAGGTTTTGCTGCGTCTCTCATCGTTCTGGTCATGCCATTGTTTCTCAAAGCCTTGACTCACTTGTGCTCTCTGCTTTGCTGTTCATTTCCTACCCAAATCCGTCACACCTTTAAGAAAAAAGAATTATTGCCCAAAGGCCCTTCCTGACCATATTTGCCTCTACAGATCCCTCTCTTTTGGGATCTAGCCGTCGGGATCCTCGCCAGTGTTTTCAGGTGGCTCCTCTGAATCTGTGGGCATATCCCTGTGCACACAGCGAGTCCCCTACATACTGGATTCCCCATGCTCGTGTATTATTTACTGCCATGACGCAGAAGAACTTGCCCCAGCCTGTTCCCTGAATTTTCCAAGCCTTTCTTTCTTTTGACCTGGTGATTTATTTCATTTTGGTAGCTTATTTCACAACAGATCTGACATAAATTCATCATGGCAGAGGGAGAAAACCACAGGTCTTCACAATTCCTGAGGTACCGGCCTGGGTTTAGGTCCCAGGCCATCCAACTGTTTTCCGAGGAATTTGTGTTCCCATGTGGGGATCATTTCCTTTACCTGTGAAGTGGGATTCATAGTACTTGCCTCATTAGCCGGCCAACATATTAGCTGGTCGAGGCTCTGTCTTTGAGTTAACTTCTGTAATGCCTGGATCTTGCATTTAGCACATTACCAGATGCAATGGGAGCTCAAAAGTGTCTGTTGAATAAAATAGCTGGGGTATGATATTCATTTCCACCCTTAACACCCTTAACTGTAATTCAGACTTTTCACCTGGCTGCAATGCCTGGGTTGAAATTTTGCCCAGTTCAACTGACTGCCCAAATGCTCTCCCAACAGCTAGTTTTGATTTGTCAAAACTTCACAGATGTTTTTTCTGCGCACTTACATTGTCTTCCAATTAAGTGATGATTTCTTATTAGTCAATGTCTGCATCTTTTACTGCTTAAGCATTCACATTTATCAATGGCACGAAGATTAACATATAGTAGATGTTTAGTGTATATTGACTAACTAATGTAATGCACAGATGTGTTTCAGAATAAAAGAATTCCTTCGGTTCTATGTAGGTGTTAAAAAGGGAATGGAAATTGCTAAATTGCTCTTTTTGTGTTGGTGTTTCATAAGGACAAGGGCTGTGTCCTGTTGTTCATCATTGTGTCTTACAGTCCCAGAGTCTCAGGGGCTTGGTACTTGCTGTTCCATCAATGATTGATGAGTGAATACTTTTATGGAAATTTAGGATTATCGTTCACAATTTTGATGCATAATATCTTTCCCAATATTGGAGTAGCTGATCAAATGCTACTGTAGTATTGTTACTGAATGACCAGATATAGTACAAACGCTACTGTAGTATTGTTACTAAATGACCAGATGTAGCACAAATGCTACTGTAGTATTGTTACTAAATGACCAGGTGTAGTACAAATGCTACTGTAGCATTGTTACTAAATGACCGGATATAGTACAAACGCTACTGTAGTATTGTTACCAAATGACCAGGTGTGGTACAAACGCTACTGTAGTATTGTCACTGAATGACCAGATATAGTACAAATGCTACTGTAGTATTGTTACTGAATGACCAGATGTAGTACAAATGATACTGTAATGTTGTTACTAAACGACCAGGTGTAGTACAAATGCTACTGTAGTATTGTTACTAAACGACCAGGTGTAGTAATAGTCATCAAATGCTTTGTCAGAAATTGCCCTGCCCTCAAAAGGCCAGAATGTCTTGAAAAGTCATTTCCAGTAAGTTGACCATGGGGAGGTCTAAGCCTGTTTGTTGGGTGACTATAGTTTATATTGATAGGCCCTTTATAGTTCTCTATTTGTGTGGGTGGACATTGGGGTTTCTTACAAGACGGTCTTTTCTAAGTTGGCTTCCACACCAGAAAATTATTTGAAACCAAAATTTATTTTTTTCCAGTTTATGCCTTCTTAATCCTCATCTAAAGAATCTCATCAGGTAACTGATACATGGAACTAGATAAGATCATTTTAAGACACCACTTATCTGACAACATCCTTAGTAAAACCACACATTTTTACCAAAGTTGAAGGTTTCCTGTAACTATGGAGCCACCTTAAGAGATAAGCTGATGGCAAAACTTGGGATCTAGACCCCTGAAAAGCATCTGCCAAGTTCAGGTAGGAGATCAGTGTTTTAGAGATCAATGGTCAATTGTCCCACATGCGAAAGTTCAGAACTTCCTAGAAGCTCTTCACTTAAAGCAGTGGCTCCACGACCTTTTTGGCACTAGGGACCAGTTTCATGGAAGAAAATTTTTCCACAGACTTGGGGGGATGGTTTGGGATGGAGCTATTCCACTTCAGATCATCAGGCATTAGATTCTCATAAGGCGTGTGCAACCTAGATCCCTTGCAGGTGCAATTCACAATAGAGTTTGTGCTCTTACGAGAATCTAATGTAGCTGCTGATTAGCAGGAGGCAGAATTCAGGTGGAAATGCTCACTGGTCTCTGCTGTGCCACCTAGCTCCTAACAGGCCACAGACTAGTATGGTGCATGGCCCAGGGGCTGGGGACCTCTGACTGAAAATAAAAACACATGAAAACTGTTTCTGAAGAAAAAGATAATTTCTTCTAAGAAAGGCTAATTTCTGCATCATATGAAGAAAGACCTGTTTTTATTAATGCATTATTTTATTGTTACTAAAAGACCAGATGTACAATATTCACCTTGATTTAGTCACAATGATTCTGAAATATGTTAGCATGCTGAACTTGGACTTCCATATGTAGCAAGAAGGGCCCACACAGAACATGGAGGCTCCTCTTTGGGCTTTGTTTGTGATATGTCTGAGCTCTTCCATGGCTGACCTACTGTTAAACAGGATACTGGGATGTACTTTTGCCTAATTGTAAGGATGTATAAATGCAGTCACCTTAAAAGCATTCTGCACACCCTTGCTCAAAGAGGACTGCATTAGGACATGGGAAATGTTCACGTTATTTATTTAACCTTCAAGTTCCTTATTAGTAGTTGTAGAAAACTAAAGACTTATTCATCAGTAAAATCCAGACGCTCCATTTACCAAATTTTTATTCTTTACTTTAAGGAAATTTGTCTGTAGGGCTTTTAAAATTCATTTGTAAAGTTGGAAATATATTCAGCTCTGCTGTCTCAGAGATAGATGGCCGCATTATTACTTGTCTGTCAAATATAAGTAGGGCTGTTGATAATGGAGAGACACTATGAAAGCTTCCAAACATGGGTGTCTTCTTTGCAGGAAATTGCAACTCTAACCCCTGAATTCCTCTTGGAATCAATTACCTGACTTTGCAAGCATTATGAAATAATTTACTTTTATAGTTAGGGGTACAAGACACAAGTTAATGTTCTTCAAAACATTGATCCTAAGAAGGCAAGTGAAGCTGCAAAAGAGCAGCATGAAGAGGACAGTGACTGTGACACCTGAGGCTGGGTGGTGCCAGCCTGTTCTGGCCACTCCATAAGGAGAGCCCTCATTCCCTTCTGTCTGGTCCATGTTTCCATGTGATGCTGAGACTGGGACAGGAGTCCAAGAAGTGAAGACCTACAGGGTGTTGTAAGAAGATCAGACTCTGGCGAGGCACGGTGACTCATGCCTGTAATCCCAGCACTTTGGGAGGCTGAGGTGAACTCTTGATCATAGATCAAGAGTTCGAGACCAGCCTGACCAACGGGGTGAAACCCTGTCTCTACTAAAATACAAAAATTAGCTGGACATGGTGGCGCCTGCCTGTAATCCCAGCTACTCAGGAGGCTGAGGCAGGAGAATCGTTTGAACCTGGGAGGGGAGGTTGGAGTGAGCTGAGATGGAGCCACTGCACTCTAGCCTGTACAACAGAGTGAGACTCCATCTCAAAAACAAAAAAACAAAAAAACTTCTTCTCAACCTGTAAAGTATTGATACCTATTTGCAGATAACTTCCTTTTTCTTAACCTCAGCAATAGAGTCTAGAAAGGGAATGTAATAAGAGAAACAGTGTTAGACTACATTAAAACTGTGTTTTCCAGATAGACAGTCCGATTTTTAAAATACATATAGATAGGTGCAACTAAGTCCTCATTTTATATATTTTCACCCCTCTATCTTCGGGTAAACCAATGAGTCAACACCTCTATGCTGGCGCCGACGTCCACAGGCATCTGGACGTCAGAATCCTACTGACCAATATCTGGACCAAGAGCACCTTTCTCCCTCCCTTGCCCGCCTCAGTCCAGAATCTCACCCACCTGCCAGAAATTGTGTTGACAGACTTCCAGACCCTGGATTGAAGCCAGTACAACCCGGTCAAGCAGCAGCTAGTACGTTATGCCACCAGCTGTTACAGCTGTTGTCCGCGACTGGCCTCGGTGCTGCTATACCCCGATTATGGGACAGGAGAAGTGCCCGTGGAGCCCCTGGATGTCCCTTTACCCTCCACAATCAGGCCAGCTTCCCCTGTGGCCAGGTCTCCAAAGCAGCCAGTACGTGGCGACTACTGTGGCGCTGTGGGTGGCACGTTTGACCGCCTGCACAATGCCCACAAGGTGTTGCTCAGTGTCACGTGCATCCTGGCCCAGGAGCAGCTTGTGGTGGGAGTAGCAGACAAAGATCTGTTGAAGAGTGAGTGAGAGGGACCCTGGATTAGGGCAGTGGAGGATCCCCAAATCTCCCAGCCCCCACCCTTATGCAAAAAAAAAAAAAAAGAAACACATTTCCCAAATGTGAAGTGAAGACAGACTATCCAACAATAGGCAATATCTACGAAAAATGTTGAGAGCTGTCCTCAGTTAATATGCATGCGGAACACAGCCTTCCTGCTGTAGTAGATACAACAGAAATGTATAGGAAGGACATCGGAAACGTTACTTAGTGCTGTGAAGCTCATTTGGATCTCCAAGAAAAGAGAAGTCGTTATGGATTGGTCTCAACTGCAGAGGGCTTGTGCAGAAGTAAAAGCGGAGTTAGACCCTGAAGATGAGTGTTTCACGTACAGAGACTGGCGAGGATGCTGAAGAATGTAGTAATACTTAAATTATATATTCGGTCCTAAAAAAGATGAGTCATCAAGATAAAAAAATCTTTTCTTCCCTTCTAATTGTTGAAAGAACAATACTTGGCTTGTTTTAAGATTTTCCTTTTAAGTCCTTTTCTTCTGATTAGTTTTCAGATATTGGCTATTTCAAGACTTTACTGGTGAGAAAATCAGCAATAATATGTGCATTTATTTTTATAAACTTCAGAAGACAGCCCTGACACCTGGACACATTATTTTTGTTTTATTCACTTGGGAGGAAAACACTGTGAGTCCTTGGCAAGGCGTGATTACGGATGTGATTTGGTAGAGTGGCTGACATGTCATCCATGCTGATTGTTTTATGAGCATGTTTCAGTTTGTAGCTTCTATATGATGACAATTCCACTCACCTACCTTACGGGCCAGGAGAGGGTAATGTACAACTATGTCTCCACTGCTTAGTAAGTCCCCAGGATTGAGAAACTGCTTGGTTAAGAAAAGCTGTGAGCTGCAGGGACAAGAATCCTGGCACTGAGACAACATCTTATTCCTTTAACATTTCATATTCTGGCAGGGTTTTACTGACTCTGTTTGGGAGCAGAGGAAAGGTCATGCCAGAAGAATAATTGCAGATTTTTATGTAATTCTTAAATGTATGACCTCTGTGTTTGATGAAAGAGAGAAAACCACCCTGTCAGCATATGTCCCTGAGAAGTATTATATCCAGCGAGCTTTAGTTGGCATTGGCAGAAAAAAATACGGTAAAGGTGCAAAATGTTTTATGAGCATTAAATCTGGCATTAAATCTCTTTTGTCCTCTGACAATCTAAAGAATATCCAATCATAACTGATTTTTATCCATTTCATCAATTATTGAGTTGTTATCCAGTGCTAACACGCCTGGCTAAAGTAGACACTTTGAAGCACATTAGGGAGGCAATATAGCTTCATGGTAAGAATGCTGGCTTTGAAAATTTAGACATGGTTTAAGTCCACTCTCTTATTGCTCAGATGTGTAACCTTGAACAAATTGCTTAAACTCTCTGGCTTTCCTGGTTCTCATCTGAAAAACGAGACAAGAATAATATCTATCTTATAAGACTGTCTTGGAAATCATATAAAATATTTGGATGTAATGCCAAGAAGGAAGGCTTTATTTAACCAATTATTCGTTGATCTCAAACAATACGAGAACAGGATGTAGGTGTGTTTCTTTGCAAACACAGTCAAGAGCTCTTTCTCTTCCTTTCTCACTGAGAGGACAATGGGCACAATAAGGGAAACACAGGCCACCAAGGGGACCAGATGCTATTATTGTCCTGGTTCACATGCAATAGAGCACGTGAGTCTTGCGGGATACAATTTGATTACAGCTCTTTTAGAAGCCATGGAATTTAAGTTTCCTCTTGATTTTCTGTTATGTTCTTAACGAAGAACAAAACTTTGTTAGCTCATGGTTCTGGAGCCTGACTGAGTCCAAGACTGAGAAACTGGCATCTGGTGAGAGCTTTCTTGCAGAGTCATCCCATGGCAGAAGGGCAAAGAGAGGGTGAGAAAAAGAAGGGGTTGAATTTGTCTTTTTATACGGAACTTACTCCTGTGCTAACGAGCCTAGCCCTGCCATATGGCATTAATCCATTCATGAAGCTGATGGCAGTCCCTTGACCCCAAAACCTCCTCTCAGGCCATACTTCCCAATGTGGCTGCACTGGAGATCAAGGTCCCAACACACGCACTTTGCTCTCACCATAGCAGTTATTTTTTATTTTATTTTATTTTTGAGACGGAGTTTCGCTCTTGTTACCCAGGCTGGAGTGCAATGGCACGATCTCGGCTCACCGCAACCTCCGCCTCCTGGGTTCAGGCAATTCTCCTGCCTCAGCCTCCCAAAAAGCTGGGACTACAGGCACGCACCACCATGCCCAGCTCATTTTTGTATTTTTAGTAGAGACGGGGTTTCACCATGTTGACCAGGATGGTCTCGATCTCTTGACCTCGTGATCCACCCGCCTCGGCCTCCCATAGTGCTGGGACTACAGGCATGAGCCACCGCGCCCAGCACCATAGCAGTTATTATGAGAGTCCCTGCTCAACTGGGATTCAGCAGAGAATTTTCCTAATTTCTACCAGATTTAGGTCACAGGGTGAATACATTTGAATAACATCTAATTTTGTTCTTCTTGTCACTGACTTCATCATCAACTAAGTATTCTGTTTCAACATGGTTACAAAGATAAGATTTTAAAATTCAGTCCACCAAGGCACATAATTTTCACTTATATTTCATCATATTCATACATAATGGATATGTCTTTATATCTGTGTTGATTTGGGACTGTGTTGACTCACATGTTCATAGAAAGGCCAAAAACCTTACAAGATGTCAACAAAAAAAGTATGTTTCTTGGACAGGATTTATAGTGAATCATCATCATATATCACTTCTCTACTATAAGCTGAAATCGTATCATTAAGATTTTACAGTTAATTGAATTATAATCTACTTTAAGAAAATACAGTACAACAGCTGGTCAAGGCAGGGACCTGAAGGCCTGCAAGTCCTTTCTAAACGTCTTCCTCTTCATTGCAATCTATATTCACCTTTCAGCTCTCTGCACTGCTTCTGAACACACTGTCAATAATGTAAAATTAGAACCTTAGCCTCTGTGCTCAGAATCCATCAGTTCATAATACACTGTTTTATTTACTAATTATTTCATGTTTCTATTTTGCTCAAGTGGATCAAATCTCTAAAAATGTATCGTCAGACCATTCTGTTAGAATTCTAGTCATCCGGGAACACCTATCTGCTTGTCACAGAGTCCAGTGCCATACACACAGAATTGAACTTTTTTAGGGGGGCAGGGAAGACAGGGTCTCACTCTGTCATCTGGGCTGGAGTGCAGTGGTGCAATCTCAGCTTTTCTCAATGTTCACCTCCCAGGATCAAGTCTTGTCTCAACCTCCCAAGTAGTTGGGACCACAGGCTATTGCCACCATGCCCAGGTAATTTTTTATCAAACTACACACAGTAATTTTTATATTTTTAATAGAGAGGGGTTTTTGCCATGTCAGCCAGGCTTCTCTCAAACTCCTGGCCTCTCAAAGTGCTACAATTACAAGCTTAAGTCACCACAGCTGGCCAGAATTTAACTTTATAACTTAAAACTAATAATTTACTTTTTATAAAAAATGTCCCATTCATATAACTATATTGAACAAAGATAAAAGTATTTTTTTTCTGTTAACTACTTTAGAATTTTAAGGCTCAAAATATATATTGAATATGATTTTCTAAAATATGTCAAAATAATTCTTTTAACTGAGAGGCTTAAAAAGATTATGAACTTTTTTGATGACTCAGTTGATCATTATTATAAACAAGTTTTTAAAATTATCTGTCATCGTGATTTATTTACTTGTTTATTTTTCAGTTTGCCCCTCTCTTGACTGGCTGGAAACCATTGTTTTTCATTCTAAAGGTTTTTCTAACATAAGTACTTTAATTTCTAACAGCTTTTATAGATTGCTGCTTCTAGTCTGCTGGGGAAAAAATAGATAATAGCAACAGACAGCAACATCTATCTTACAGATTATCTTGAAAATTATATACAATATTTGCACGCAATGCCAGAAGTCCTTTGTTTAACCAGTTATTTCTTGGTCTCAACAGTAGCTGGTCGGGACTGTAAAATTTGTTACTTTTTAAAGGAATTTTTTAAGCTTTTAAAGTCAATTGGTTTATTCCTCTTTTGTGACTGATGCATTGTAACTATATAGACAAGAGAAAAACACTACTCAGTTAAAAAGTAAATCATTTGTAGTAAAAATGGAGCACTAGATTTAGTTGAGAAGTAGAGAAAGGTGAAATTATTGATTCAAATTTGGGAATTGGCCGGGGGCAGTGCTCACACCTCTAATCCCTGTACTTTGGGAGGCTGAGGAGGGCATATCACCTGAGGTCAGAAGTTCAAGACTTGCCTGGCCAACATGGTGAAACACCGTCTCTACTAAAAATACACAAATTAACTGGGTGTGATGGCAGGCACCTGTAATCCCAACAACTTGGGAGACTGAGGCAGAAAGATCTCTTAAGCCCAGGGGGCAGAGGTTGCAGTGAGCCAAGAGTGCATCACTGCACTCCAGCCTGGTAACAGGGCAAGACACTGTCTCAAAAAAAAAAAAAAAAAAAAAAAAAAAAGTGAGAATTAATTTCTTTTAATTCGTTAGCTAAAGGTTAACACATTAAAATAAAAAAAATCTGAATGAAGTCTGGGCTTTAATTTTTTAAAAAATTTCGTAGTTTAAACCATTTGTTTTACTAATAACCCAGGCCAAAGTAATAATTAGAGACTTAACAAACTAAGAAAGAAAACATTTAAAAGTCATATAAAGCAAATATTTAAAATCGTTTTAATGACCACAGGTGAAAAAGTGCACAGAAACTATCATTCTCCGTTATTGTTGGTGTCAGCATAAACTGGCATGACTACTTTGGAAAACCATTTGAGTTATAATAATAAAAATTAACTTCTTTGACTCAGTAATCCTATTTCTGGGAATTGGTCCAAGAAAAATAATTTAAATGAAGGCAGAATCCACAGGAAGAAAAGTGATATTTGTTGTATCATGTTTTAAGAGTAAAGTCTAAGAAGATGAGTAATATACACAATAAAAAATTAGTAAATAAATGATGGAGCTAATACTAAGTGGAATATTATGCTCTCATTCAAGAAATGGAAGATATCCAACGCAGAATGCTTATGGAAAGCTCGCGTGTTTCTTCAAGTTCAAGATAGCATCTTGAGGACGTGTAATTATTTCCTCTCCTCCCTAAAAGCCCACTAAAGCAATGGTATAAAGTACAAAGGAATATATTCATTAAAGGTGCTTGCAAATATTGATAAATATCTAGACCACTGAAAACATCTGGAGTCACTTATAAATAGATCAAAGCTAATCGTAGCCTGAAATGTGCGTGGAAATAGCGTTAGAGGAGGCGCAAGGCACTGCCTTTTGACTTACCGTTTGAGACAACCTGATCTTTTTAATCAAAGTATGGAACATGAGGACAGGAAGCGGGGCAGAGATCAACACGATTAATTGCAAAACTGTCCCTGGAAGAGCTGTGGAAATCTTCTCACACAGAGACATGCCTCTCCTCACCCTCCACCCCCAACAACGTTTCGATCGTGGCGCTTTTCTCGAGGTTAAATGTGCTGTGCACCCATTGAACGTGGGAAGAGTGAGGGATGCCCAGGGTCAAACCTTCCTCATTCTGTCGGGGTGGAGAAGAGAGGAGCATCTTCCTTCCTGCTTCCCACGTGTGTGCCTCAGACTGAAACGTTCCAGTCACCAAAGCTTACCTGGGTATGCAAAGGTAATAGTTAACTCACCTACTAAAGGCAGGACTGCTGGAGAAACAGACTTTCAGGGTTGCAGAAGAAATTCTGAGCAGACTTTGACAATTTATCTAGTTCTTCATTCATAAATATAGGCAAACAACCAAGGGTCATGAGAGAACAGAAAAGATTTTAAATTGTTTCCAGTTAGTACCCTGAGAGACATTTAATAAGACAGTTCCTCCATGAAATAAGAGCAGACTGTGACTAAAAAAGATTTTTAAAAATCTAAAATAATTCTTAGAAGTTTTAAAATGTATGAGTTCATATTTAAAAATTTCTAACTTACCATGATTGATTTTTCTGATACTTTTTTTTAAATAAAGGCTTTTTCTAAAGCAGTTTTAAATTTACAGAAATACTGAGCAATAGTGCTCTTATATAAACCTTCACTCCAATAACAGAAAGTATATTGAAGAAACCCCATATAACTAGAGATTAAAAACGTGCTTCTATATAACATATAGAAGGTTCTGCAGTTCTTATCTGCAGTTCTTATCCATCTCTTCTATAGGTGAAAGATGTCTCTGAAGAACTAAGATACAATGAAAATATCACTGATTTCAATTTGTGGGATGCAGTAAAAGCTGTACTCAAGGGGTAATTTGTAGCTGTAAGTGCATATATTAGAAAAGAAGATACATCTAAAATCAATAATCAACTTCCACCTTAGGAAATTAGAAAAGAAAAAAAAAACAAAGTAAGCTAAAGAAAAGGAGTAATAAAATTAGAGCAGAAATCAATGAAACTGAAAGCATAAATTCATTAGAGAAAATCGATAAAATTAAAGCCGATTCTTTGAGAAGACAAAATCGATATGAGAAACTTCTGGCCAGACTAACTGAGAGAAAAAGAGAAGAGAGCCAAAGTACTAACATCGGAAATGAGAGAAGGACCATCACTTCTTAAAAGGAGAATACACAAGAGCTATAACAATTCTTTCCCCACAAACATAATAACATAGGTGAAATGAACCAATTATTTGACAGATAGAATTATACAGGAGAAATAGACAATCTGATTAGGCCTATAAATTTTTAAGTAAATAAATAAATCTCTCATATTTTGCACAAAGAGATAAAGAAATGTAAAATAGAACAGAATAAACAAGTAAATTAGTCAATATGGATCTAGTTCAAGAAAGGAGAGAACCCGGAAAATGGAAGGAAAAAAAGCTAACAAAATAGAGTAGAATTTTCTAGAAGCTGCAGAAAGGCATTGGTCTTTAAACTGTGCTGATTGGACAACTGAAGAGGACTGACACAAATAACTTCTAAATTTTTTAGCACATTGAGAATAAAGGACATATCTTAGAATCTTCCAGAAAGAGAGGTTTTTGCATTACTTATAAAACTCAGATTGATGTAGTTTCTGGTTTCTCACCAGTAACACTGAGGGACTGTCGTCAGCAATCCTTTCTGCTAGAAGTTCGCAGAAACTCGTGTCACAGTTCTGAGGGTAAATCACTGAACCTAGGGTTCTACAATCTCAACGAGAATCAGTTGAGATGGTAAAAAATGATGTATTTCATTTGAGGTTATGAATAGACATGCCTGTAGCAACAAAATCAAAAACTAAATGTGGCCAGATGTAAGATAATAAGAATCAGTAGCACCTGGAAGAAAGTGAAGAATATACAGGCCCCACTAAAGAAAGTTAAGGTGAAGAAAACAACACAAAACCCAAACCAGAAGAACTAGATATACCTGTAGTCCCATGTGGTGGTGTAAACAAAAGAATCAACTGCAAAACCAACCAACCGAAGCATCTGAAAATGAAGCGTAAATAGAATTCAAGAAATCATGAATTTAATTAAAGAATAAAAGAAAATAAATTTGGAATTCAACTGTATAGGAGGCTTAGAAAATAATTGGGCCATACTAGGGAATAAAATAAAAAGGCTCCAAGGAAATAGGTTGAAGTGCAACCCCTAAAATAAATAGTGCAAACTTGCTGATAAAGTGAACAAAATATTGGTGTTGTCAAAGGAGAAGGAAGAGAAGAAGAATGAGAAAGAGAAAAGATACAGAGAGGAAAACAAGGAAGGAAGGAAGGAAGAAAAGGAGGAAGGGAAGGGGAAGAAAGAAAAAGAGAGAAAGAAAAAAGAAGGAAGGAATGAGAAAGGGAGGGAGACAATGAGAAAGAAAGAAAGAAAGAAAGAAAGAGGGGAGGAAGGAAGGAAAGAAAGGAAGGAAGGAAGGAAGGAAGGAAGGAAGAAAGAAAGAAAGAAAGAAAGAGAAAAAGAAAGAAAGGATGGAAGGAAGGAAGAAAGGAAGAAAGGAGGGAGGCAGGGAAAAGAGAGGGAGGGAGAAAGGAAGGAAGAAAGGAGACAGAAAGAACTTTACAACAACTTACAACAAATTTAGACACAATAAAATCCATACAAGAAAGTTACAGTCTAAATAGCAAACAAAGTTAAATGTTACATGGCCTTTGAGTACTTAGGAAATTTTCTGATCTTGGTACTTGAATGTTGTCTTTAAAGTGTCACAGGCTGGGTAGTTAACAGAATGGCACAGTTCCTAAGTACCCAGCGTATGAGAGAGAATAAATTTGTGTTGATGGGCTTATGCCTGGGGCAGGTGGGCCGCCTGGAAGTAGGGAGAGGAGTTGTTTTAGATCTGGGTTGACAGAGGGTAAATTAGAGTCATTGGTGCAGAATCTAAAGGTAGAAGACTCATGAAGTCATTGGACCTCTGTGATGATACTGAGAGGTTGCCAAGGGCCAGAGGTCCCCATAGATATAAATCTATGCAGATAAACCTTTTCTAGATACATATGCTATTTGCTTTGCTAGGGTTGTGGAATTATGAGGTTTTCTCCTGTTTTCCTAGCTTCCTATTCTGTGGTTATGTAACTTTATAAAAAACGACTTTATAATTAAAAATGGAACAGATTATTCTACACTCTAAAAATAATTGACCAAAATTAATTATCATGTTTATATCAGGCACACCTGCTGTATAAGGTGGTTGCCAAGAGTGATCTTAAAAATATAAAAATGCATCTGCTGCCATGATCTGCTAGAAGTGGCTTGGAAGCCTGCAGGTTAGTGATAACACCCCACTTCGTGAGCTCTTCCATGAGAGCCGGGTTGGCTGGAGATGGGTTTATTCCTTGGACGACCTGTTGTTTGAGCGGGTGATTAAACACCTTTTCTTGCCCCTTCTCGACCACCAGATCTATCATAATAGTAGTCAGGCAAGGCATAAATCCTTTTTTTCTCCCCCACATTGAATATCCATCGCAGTGTATATTTCAGATTAATAGTCTCTTGGTCTTCAGAAAGTTAAAGGAACATTGGCAAACAAATCTAATCTATGCTTGGGCAGAGTTTTAAAAGGAGATTGACCAGATGATGATAGATAGATAGATAGATAGATAGATAGATAGATAGATAGATAGATAGATAGATAGATAGAATATATAATGTGTGTGTGAGTGTTCTCACAGGAAAATAAAATAAATTTCCCAGGGGAAAGGTGTTTTGAGATTTATGATCAAATTCTGTGTGTTTTCCTAATCATCTGTGCCAGACTGAGTGAGGCTTAAAGGGTTTCCCCTTGTAGGGGAAGAGATGAAGGGCTTGGGCACGTTGCTAAGCAGACTCAGTTGTAACGTTCTGCAAGTCCCTAAGCCAGATCAAAATCTGGAGAAGAACGTGAGTTCCTCCAAACTGCGGAGCGTGCAAGCCACCTCCCTCACATTGTCAGGGACGGGTGGCTGAGCTCTAGAAGGATTCACCTGTGGACACTGTCCCTTGTCCATCACCTCCTACCAAGGCCAGGCCTGTAACCAGTGGGAGGCTGATGGGACATGGCTCACTGCATCGCTGGCCAGGCCAGTGTTCCCAGCTGCTCAGTCATTGAAAGCTTTTTGTTTCTGTCCATCCCTAAGAGATTGTTATAGATTTGGTGAAAAGTGTTCAGTGAAGAAAGTAAAATAAATTGCTTTAGTTTACAAATGAGATACTGCACGTAAAAATGCCCTTAACTTTGCAATTCTAGACAAATACAGGAAATGATGATTCTTACGATTATACATCAGCTTACTCCTACTACGAGATACATACACAGACAGCAATAGACAGGAAGATAGTCACTGTGTATATTCAGTGCAACCCACTGTGGAGGAGAATAAAAATATATTATACCACGTTAGAATTAAATGCAAAGATACCTTAGCATTTAAGAATTGCATATTCACCTGATGACAGTTTCTTCTAGAAAACTGAAGTAAAATGGAATAATCTGACTTTTAAAAAAATCTTTCAGATTAAAAAGTTAAATATGTTTACTCTAATAACCCGATTACTTGCTCCCCACTCTTGAGTATTTCTTCTTCTACCTAAAGAAGGGTTGGCTCCAGTAGCCCAGTAAATAAGCTAATGGTTCCCACTGATACCACGTATTATGACAGTAAGTTAAATGGTTCTTGGGGTATGCTGATGAGGAGGTGTGACTATTACATAATAGGATTGAAAAGATGACTTCATTTCTGTTTCATTAAAAACTGAAGTCTAGGGTTGGGCTCAGTGGCTCACAACTGTAATCCCAGCACTTTGGAAGGATGGGGCAGGAGGATCACCTGAGGTCAGGAGTTTGAGAACAGCCTGGCCAACATGGTGAAACTCCATTTCTACTAAACGTACACAAAATTAGCCAGGCATGGTGGCGGGCACCTGTAATCCCAGTAACTCCGGAGCTGAGGCAAAAGAATTGCTTGAACCCTGGAGGTGGAGGTTGCAGTGAGCTGAGATCATGCCATCACACTCCAGCCTGGGTAACAGAGCAAGATCCTGTCTCAAAAACAAAAGAAGTCTAACTTGTCTTCATGCATAACATATTCATATTAGTTTGACAAAAAATCCTAGTAATATATTTTATAACAAAAAACCTAGTAATATATTTAATAATTGTACTTTATGATTCAACAAAAACCAAATGTTGAGATGTGCTTAGTTAATTTTATTTTTGGTGTGGTGCAGGTCTTGGGACAGGAGCCCAGCTCAGTATTAGAAGCAGCACATGTTGTTGAGGGACGTCCTGGGTGAGCATTGCTGGCTTGAGCAGGGCTGGGTCCCTAGGAGCAGGGCATGCCGGGTGACACAAAGCTGGAAACTCCCATTAGCTCCACCACTTCCCACACTGTGTGTGACGCTGGCGAATCACTTATCCTTCTGGAGCCTCACATTCAGAATTTGGTTACTCTTCAAAGTAATTGACATATGCAAAGTTCTAGAGAGAGGTGGTCGAAAACTGTTTTATTCTTATTACCCTGATTACCCAAATACAATTTCTTGCAGATAATTTAAAGAATAGAAATGCACAGAAAGTGCTGAGAGTCCATAAACAACTTCTAAGCATCTTCTTTCAATACTTTTAAACACCATTTACATTTATTAATGATTTAAATATAGTTACATATACATTCTCTACAGGGATTTCACTTGAAAAACATTATGAACACTATATTTTTGTATGTTGAAAATTGCAAAACAATGCACTTAAGCACACAATTTCAGAAGTTTTATTTAATCCATCTTTATTTTCCTAGGTATTTAATTAGTCTAAAAGAAATATTGTTATTATTATTATTATTGAGATGGAATCTCCAGCCCAGGCTGGAGTGCAGTGGCACAATCTTGGTTCACTGCAGCCTCCACCTCCCAGGTTCAAGTGATCCTCCTGCCTCAGGCTCCCGAGTAGCTGGGATTACAGGCACCCACCACCACTCCCGGCTAATTTTTGTGTTTTTAGTTGAGAAGGGGTTTCACCATGTTGGTCAGGCTGATCAGGGGATCCACCCTCCTCAACCTCCCAAAGTACTGGGATTACAGTCGTGAGCCACTGTGCCCAGCCAAGAATGATCTTTTTTAATGTTAAAATAGTGATGAAAGAATATGGAGAAGTAAATTTGCAAGGCAGAAAATAAACAGTGTCCAGTGCGTGTCTGTGTGTTGCGGCAGAGTGGCAGAAGAAACAGGGCTGCGCTGGCCTTCCAGGTGGTGCCCAGAGGCCTCCAGCCGCTCCCTTTGTGCCCTCACCTGGTTGGTGTCTCCTGCTGCAGTTGTGGTGCCAAGGTTCCTTTCGCTCCCTTTCCCCTACCATCCTTCCCACCACCCCTTTCTGTCCCTTCTTCTCCTATTTGCATGTAACGTTGCTGCTGCACTTGATTCCCATAACTGTAATGGTTATGAATCAGAAAGGAAGTAAATATTTGCCTGCATATGGAAACTTTGCAGAAGAAATCGACGCGGAAATCAGCTGACAGCACATATACTGACGGGACCCTCTGGGCTTGGAGTGGCCCTGTGTTTAAAATGCATGAAGTGGGCACGCACAGTATTTCAAAAGAGATTACATTTTGTCATTGTCATATGTTTAGGGTCACTGCAGACAAAGACTGTTAAAAATAGATTTCAAAACACCATCTTTCATCTCCTTAATAAGTCATTTTGGACAAACACCTACTTGTTGTGTGGCAGGGACATTCGGCATTGCTGTCTAAAGATAGAAGCCCAAGCGCCTCACACTTTCCTAGAATGACCTGTACACAAGCACAAGGCAGTTTTCACTCCCCACATTAACCTTGATGTTGGCGTCAAGTTCTGGCACTCAAGTTAACCCCTTAATTCAGCACCTCCGGATTATCATTTGGAAGGTATAAGTGACAAACCAAGAGTCCACTTCATAAAAAGAATCCTAAATGAGAGATACATCAAGGAATAAGGGAACAAGGGCATGGATCCTCAAACAAATATTAATTGTGCATGACTCTGAAACTCCTGGAGATATGGATGGGCGCGATGGCTCATGCCTGTAATCCCGGCACTTTGGGAAGCCAAGGCAGGCAGATCACAGCATCAGGAGATTGAGACCATCCTGGCTAACATGGTGAAACCATGTCTCTACGAAAAATACAATAAGTTAGTCAGGTGTGGTGGCACTTACTGTAGTCCCAGCTACTCGGGAGGCTGAAGCAGGAGAATCACTTGAACTGGGGAGGTGGAGGTTGCAGTGAGCCCAGATTTTGTCACCGCGCTCCAGCATGGATGATGGAGTGAGACTCCGTCTCAAAAACAAAAACAAAATAAACAAACACAAAAAAACAAAACTCTTGGAGATATTAAACCAGAAGGAATAATATATGAATAGAGGTATGCCTCAAAGAAGGCAATATCAACATTTCTGCAAGTGTGTATTTGTTAAAATTGCAGTTATTTGGTTTGCTACGTACAGGCCCACCTCCGCTTATTGCAGTCTGCTTTCCCGCGCTTCCCTGACAGTGGGATTTTTACAACGTGAAGGTTTGTGACAACCCTCATGAAGCAAACCTATCAGCACCATGTCTCCAACAGCAGGTGTGCGCTGCATGCCATCATGTCATATTGTGGTTCGTCCTTACAATATTTCAAACTCTTTCATTATTTTATTTGCAACTGTGATCAAGGATCAGCGATCTTTGATGTTATTCTTATCGTGTGGAGGTGGCACAAATTGCACCCAGATAAAATGGCAAACCACAGCTAAGTGTGTGTGTGTTCTGAGTGCTCCAACAACCAGCTGTTCCCCAGCTCTCTCCCTCTGCTCAGGCTTCCCTGTTTCCTGAGACACAGGAATATTAAAATTAGGCCAATTAATAACCAATAGTCTCAAAGTGTTCAGGTAAAAGGAAAAATCCCGTCTCTCACTTTAAATCAAAAGCTAGAAATAATTAAGTTTAGTGAGGAAGGCAAGTTGAAAGCTGAGAAAGGTCAAAAGCCTGGTCAACATGATGGAACCACCCATCTCTACTAAAAATACAAAAATGAGCTGGATGTGTTGGCACATGCCTGTAGTTCCAGCTACATGGGAGGCTGAGGCAGGAGGATCGCTTGAACCCAGGAGGTAGAGGTTGCAGTGAGCTGAGATTGTGCCATTGCACATGTGCCTGGGTGATACAGTGACAATCTATCAGAAAGAAAAGAAAGAAAGGAAAGAAAGGAAAGAAAGAAAGAAAGAAAGAAAGAAAGAAAGAAAGAAAGAAAGAAAGAAAGAAAGAAAGAGGAGGGAGGAAAGGAAGGAGGGAGGGAAGGAGGGAGGGAAGAAAGGAAGGAAGGAAGGAAGGAAGGAAGGAAGGAAGGAAGGAAGGAAGGAAGGAAGGAAGGAAGGAAGGCAGGCAAGCAATATATTTCAGAAGTCTCCAAAGCATACAAAATCTCAAATTAAGGACTTCTAAAAAATTGTTGCCCAGGTCAATCATCATCTAAACCCTCACTAGTTCTGGAGAACACTCAGTGATTAGTGAAAGACTGTTTTCTGGCCACTTTTTTTCTTTAATCAAAATATTCAGTGAATGCAGCAAAGGTTGCTATCATTCTTTTAAACACTAATGTGAATGAAATCATGGGCACAGGAATAATCTGAAATGCTCCCCAGCAGGTCGACAAGAATCGAATGCCAGGTTTTGGACAGAAATACGGTTATAATTAAGCATTCATCAGGCTGCACTCTGGCCCACTTCCTTGCTTCTAAACGTGACAGAGCACTAGATTCTGGCCATCTGCATTCCACTGTTCCTGTAAACTGGATCTCTGACATTAGAATCACAAAGATTTAGTTAAGGATTGCTTAAGAAGTTCTTCAGACCTGAATTCCAGCAACCAATTTGAAGAGCCACAGAGGAATGGAGTTAGCATGGGAATACAGCTTCTGCCTGCACTCATTGACCAATCAATGATCTTGTCATTTTAGCCCACTCCAAAACCCTTAAAAATTCAAACCCCAAATTCTTTATGGAGATGGATTAGAAGTTTCCTCCTTTCTCCTCATTCAGTAACTTTAAAACTAACCCTCTTACTCTGGTGCAAGCCCCTGTCTTGCTGTGTGGACTTGCTGTATGCACTGGGCAATAAACCTAAGATGATTACATCTCCCTCAGAGCTGGTGGTTTTTCATACACTTTGCATGGCACCACCTGGAATAAAGATCACATTTCTTGGCCTGCTGTGGAAGGAGAGTTCTAAGGTGCCTCCCAAAAATTCCTCTCCCTGCTGTACAAGTCCTCTGTCATCCAGGGCTGTGAAGAGGATGGACTATAACCCCTGTGATTAGCTTTTATTAGAGGGAACATTTTATTTTAAGAAAGGGAGATTAACCTGAGTGGATCTGACCTAATGAAGCTGTAACCACCCAGTGCGTTTACCTTGCCTGCCGCCTGGGCTACAGAGCAAGGCTCTGTCTGAAACAAAACAAAACACTCTAAATCAAGTTCCTCCCAAAGTTACGTCAACCTACGCCCAGGAGCGAACAAGGACACTTGGAGACTTGGAGGTTAGAAGCAAGATGGAGTCGGTTAGGTTAGATCTCTTCAACTGCAAAGTTGTAATTTTGCAAAGGCAATGTCAAAGTGAACATAGAAGGGACTGGGATTCCCGGGTGCAGAGACTGGAGCAGTGCTGGGACCACTCTCTTCTGGATTTGATTCACGCGTGAGAGGGATGAAAATGTAGATGAACCTCTACATTTTACTTAGCCAATTCCTTTTCAGAATTTGTTGGCAAGGCAGATTTTACCTAACGCAGGCTGACCTGCTCCAACTCAATCAAAGAACCAGCTTTTAAGACTGTGGTTTATTGTGGGTTGCACTGTTTTGTTGTCTACAATCTGCAGGCACAAACACCCATACACTCCATTCCACAATTCACAGACCACCGTCATTAGCAGAAAAGGTTAGAGGGAAAATTCATGGGTCTTATCAGAAAATTATTAGTCTGATAGATAAATGCTGTACTTGAAGTATTCGGATGTAATTAACTGTCTCTGGAAAGTGAACAAAAGGAGGCCATTATGCAAATAAGAACCATTCATTTTAGAGGAAGGAGCTTTCGTTTCCTGGTACAGAGTCAAGGAAATGAGGAAGCAGCGAAAGCCCTGGATCATTTGGTTAACCTTGGGTCATGCATCCTCCAGCCTTAGCACAGCTAACCCATGAACACTTGTAAACAGCCTCTACAGGACACCAGACTCAGATGACAAGTTGCTATTTGCTGCAAAGTTTGCAATTCCGAATTTTTAGTAAATAAATATGTAGTGTGCATCACGAATGTGCCACACTTTGGAAAAATTTCTTTCCAATTAGATCTCTGAAGGATTTTCCTGAAGGAGTCCCTCCTGCTCTTGATTTCATAAACAGGTGCTGTGCAGAAGTCCCACCACCATGATTGTTTTGCTCAAGAAAACTCCATCTTGCCAAAGCCAAAATGACAGTAAATTCAATTCCAAGTTGCCATTTGGCTTTATTGAGGTCCTAGAACCAGGCAGCACTTGATTCTGTAAAAGAGAATATGTGTTCCAAGGAAGTGAACATAGGAGATTGGCTTTATAGACAGAAAAGGGGCTGAAGAAAGAGAAAGAACAAAATAAAAATTGTATCTTGTAACTTGGAAAGGCACTTCCAAGTTACTTTCCTTGTAAGCCACTGTGTCAGAGGCGTACAAACCAGGGTGACTCCATTTTGAGCGAGGATTAGGAAAATGAGGCTGGGTCTTGCTGGGATGCATTCCCAGAAAGTTAGGCATTCCTAGCTTCTAGATGTGTATTAAACAGTTGCAGACTTGGGAGTGTCCAGATATCCCGATATCTGGAGAACGGAGGCGTTCCTAATTTTGCTTTAAAGATAATCATATTGATTCTTAGAAAATATAGTAATTAAGAAGATCCTTTATCACAAACCCTTGTAGCAGATCACATCCCCTCACGATCTTCTGCGGCCCATATATACCAGTGTCGTCCCTAGAGTGGACAAGGTCCTCCTCTTTTGGGAACGCCCTGCTCTCACTACTTTACTTGCTTAATAAACGTGCTTTTACTCTGCACTGCAGGCTCGCCCTGAATTCTTCCTTACGTGAGATCCAAGAACCCTCTCCTGGGGTCTGGGTTGGGATCGTTTCCTGTAACAACTGGGGTCAGAAAGGAGAAACAATAGAAAAACAACTGATTAGTTCACACGATGTGACTTCAGGTTAAGGATTTAAAAACAGGAAACTTCATTATCATGCCCACTGAAGACTAAAACTGTCCTGTTCAGGAAACTAGGTTCTCTCTCTCCTGGTTCCTCGGAGGGCAGATAACTGCTCACTTTGGGTTTGGTGAGCCTGGGTGACCCCATTGTGGTTTGTCTGGTCTGTTGGGACTGCAGGAGTTTAGTCCAAAATAATGGCCTCTTATAAATGTTGTTGATCAATCTATATGGAAAGAGATATCCACCTCTGAAGACATCATAAAACACACCAGCATACAGTGTTGAAAAAATCTGTTTAGATTTTAAAAATCTCAACATTTCATAATACTTTTTGATTCTGATATCTCTCCCTCCCCCGCCTCTATCTCCTCCACTCAAGGTGCACCTATCAACAGCTTGAAAAACACACGTGTGGGAAATGCGGTTTTGGATCATAAAGTTGTGCTCAAAGGGTGAATCCATTAGCCACACATCACTGGAGCTACTGTCTGCAAAGGCAAATTTGTTTCCACTAATTGAGAAGCCAGTAAAGGCATTGACTACAGATGAAAAATTTTCTTCATGTGTAAGAAGAGGGTAAAAAAAATACCCAGTAAGTCCACTGTGGCACTACCACTTTGCACTTGATATTTATGGGATACTTTTCTTCACGAGAAAAAAAAAGGACAAGTGGGAGCATTGGCAACTGTTAATTACAATGAGTTAACAATAATTCAATAAGGAAAGAATGGGATTATGAGTCAGAAAACAATTATTGTGGAATCTGCGTGTAACACAACATTTATTTTGGCACTTTTGACTCTCACCCTAAATGATCTACAGATAAAATTCAGTTGCAGACCTGAGGTCGGGGGCTCAATGCCCCTGTGATTTGTGCTCTCTGGATGGTGAGAGACACTGAGAAGCGACTTCAGGGAATCCTGTCCTAGAGTGGTGGCCTCCTCTAGTGTGGTGAGATCTGTGACTGACTTATTCTAACCAGTACAGCAGCAGGGATGACAGGTCCCTGACTCGATAGAATGGCGGCTTACGTGGCAGGGATGTGGTACAGCTGCCACAGTAACATTGTGTCTGTGGTGTAAGAGACCAAAAGAGACACCCTGGCCTGTACTGACAGAGATGGAGCCTAAGGGAAAGGGAACCAAGTTACCTACGCCTCAAAGGTTTAAAGCCTGGCTGGTGTGGCAAATTTCTAAATTTACACAGGTACGAGACAGACCACGCTTGTTGAACTCCCTCACAGTGGCTGCTACCAGACCCCTCAAAGCTCTGATTTACAACCCACACCACTGCCATTCTGATGGCTTTACAAACACTCTTTTCTGTAAACGACGGCAGACTTGAAGGCAGTTTCAGCAGCTGATGGAGGTTGTATGCAAACTGCTTTTGTTTCCTGCAGTTCGTCTTTTGACATAAAGAGCTGATCCCACCTCATGGTAATGCTGAAACCCTGCCCCAAAGTGAACACGGGATGTATGTTACATACATGTTCACCCATTGCACATGTGCTCAACTCTCCTCTTAAATATGTATAGCTTTCCCCCCAGACTTGCTGACCATGCATGAGTCTGTTGTGTAATGAAGACCCCATGAGGCATAAAACAAACCCCTTCCTTCCTTCCGCAGGGAGAGCACCTTTGTATCATTCTACGTACTACCTGCTGGACTCTCCTGTGCTTGCAGCTGGGTCATCTAAATTACTTCAAAGAGCAAAAAAAACCTGTCTGACATAAAAGTGGTCTCTTATTTTCTTAATCTCTGCATTTTTCAGGTGCACTGCTATAAAGAGACCTCCGAGTAAGTGTTAAGAACAGTCAGGAAACATTTAGGGAAAATCCATAAAGAATTTGTAAATGCTCTCTCTATAAATCCATACGTGGACTCATTTTTTCCCCTCAGTTTCCAGTAAGAGTACAACATTATGAGTTTTACACTAAGATTTGTTTTATGCCCTATGAGTGTGCCCTATGACATCCTAACAAATAATAACAATAAAGAAATGGGAACTGTAATGGTAATTCTACTTTTGAAATACCTTTTGTTCATAAATGTATATACATTTTCTGTAAGTGGCAAGGGATACACTTAATCATAGTATTAATCCCCAAGGACTTTGTGTTCAGACAGACACAGGACCCTTTGTTGTTGTGACTTAGCTGGTTGCACAGTGTTTCCCAAGTTAGCATGCTCTGTGAAGTCAACTCAGATTTTCAAGGCTTTATTTTATGCACCCTAAATATTTCTTAACACGATCTTAATGAAAGATGTAATAATTGACTGGCAGATGGAAAAGACAGCAAGAAAATTGTAGTTTAGTGAAATAAAGTTTAACATTACTATATCAATATTAGGTTTTACACTAAAAGGAAAGCTAAATTTAGGAGCTTTATTACATACTAGCATTGACATGAGTCATTTCCTCTCCATTAAAGCAACCAAAACCCCAACTTCCTATCTTAGGCTATAATCTGCACCAGCCAGCAGATTTCAGATCTCAATTCTGCATGTTTGAGTTCCTAAAAAAAAAAAAAAATCTCAGTTTAAGTTTGTACTTTCAGTGGAATTTTAAATAATTCCAAGAATGAGAATAGCTAACATCAAGCATCAGATATTAGTCAGAACAGTTTCACTTTGAGCAATAAAATTAGATCTCAGTTAAAATTTGCAGATACCGTGAAAGAAAAAGTGAAGTAGAAGTACTTGCATCTTCACAAAATAAAATGACTTGTATTGAACTGAGCACACCCACAAACACACTTACATACACGAGACGACACAGAGATACAGACAACACACACAGACACACTTGCAGACACATGGAGACACACAGAGACACAGGCACATACACACACCAGTGCAGACACAAGCACTTACAGACACTCACCAACACAAACACATGCAGATACACAGAGGCAGGCACACACACAGACACACACCAACACAGAGACATGCAGATACACAGAGACACAGGAACACACAGAGACATACACCAACAGAGACATGCAGATACACAGAGACACAGGCACACACACAGACACACACCAACACAAACACATGCAGATACACAGAGACAGGCACACACACAGACACACACCAACACAAACACATACAGATACACAGAGACACAGGCACATACACAGACACACACACACAGACACAAGCAGATACACACAGACACACATGCACACTCACAGACACACACACACACCCAATAATGATAAATGCTTCTCCATTTCTGTGTTTTGATGACATTAATACTCTTGTACTTTCTTCAACACAGTAGCCCATTTTATTTTCAAAATCAAAAGAAAAATATGTCATCTAGTTTAGTGTTTTTAAAATTCTATTTTTATTTTAGCCTCAATAAAATTATCTGTTCCACCATTCTTTAAGTTCTTCTAAGCTTTTTGTTTTTGTGAGACGGAGTCTTGCTGCCTCCCAGTCTGAAGTGCAGTGGTGCAATCTTGGCTCACTGCAACCTCTGCATCCTGGGGTCAAGCAATTCTCTTGCCTCAGCTTCTTGAGTAGCTGAGACTACAGGCGCAGGCCGTCATGCCCAGCCAGATTTTTTTTTGCATTATTTTTAGTAGAGATGGGGTTTCATCGTGTTGCCCAGGCTGGTCAAGAACTCTTGAGCTCAGGCAATCCACCTGCCTCGACCTCCCAAAGTGCTGGGATTACAGGCGTGACCACCGTCCCCAGCCATCCTTCTAGATTTTGAATGTCTTCTAATTTCTTCACTTCGATAATGAAGGGTCCGATCTGTGTAGATACCACGTCTGTATGGACCTCCTCACATGGTACCTGACCTTGGCTGTGCTGCTGTCTGCCTGTGGATGGAGTGGACTGATGATGGTGGACTGCACACAATGAGAAAAATGCTCCTGGGGCTGCCCTCCTGGCAAATGGCTTTGGAAACCAACCGCACGTGGGCACACTTTTGTCTGTGGACTAGTCTTCACGACATATCAGTTACAGTGGTGTGCTAAATTTGGAGGCTAGGTGGACAGAAGTGAGTTAAATGTTTTCAGTTGATCAATAAGGACACGTACCTTTATTGGGTACTTATCACAAGCTCCAGGAATGGAAAATACAAAGATGCATAGTCTGTATTACTCCTTCAAGGAGTTTAATAATTAATTGAACATAAAATTCCTACATATGTGTATAAATGCATATATTTTAATACGTACACAATGAAAACATTGTGTAAAAAATGAGAAGCGAGTAACAAGTAATAAAGGACCAGAAGGTCATGAAAAAGAATGCATTACTGAAGAAATGAAATACTAAATAAATGACTGCAAGTTTTTCTCACAAAGCTAGTCGATGGATTCAATGTTTTAAATGTGACCTGTGGACCCCATTTAGACAGGTTTAGAAATATTGTATGTTGTTAGATCTGAGTTCGAATGGATTCAATGACCCTGTGAAGAAAACGATGACCCCTATTTTGTCCAGTGAAACATGCAGCATTCACAAGCAGAACATACTCAAATTAAAATAGAACTAAAATAAAATTCTTTGAGGGTCTGGCATACTCAAAAAACTGAAAGAATCATTTTAATCATGAGGTAGAATCAACCAATGTTATTTATCTCTATATCCAATCCTTAAATACTTTGCTAAACTTGGGAAATTTTAAAGCTGAAAAAAGTCATCCATGTTTTTCTGGATGTGTTTGTGCATATATGCACATATAATTTAATATAATACAATATTTATTGGATTTTGGCATTTTCATCTTTTTATTTTTTACTTTTTTATTTTTTTTTTTATTGCATTTTAAGTTTTGTGGTACATGTGAAGAACATGCAAAATAGTTGCATAGGTACACACGTGGCAGTGTGATTTGCTGCCTTCCTCCCCTTCACCTATATCTGGCATTTCTCCCCATGCTATCTCTCCCCAACTCCCCACCCTCCACTGTCTGTCCCCTATTCCCCTCAACAGACCCCAGTGTGTGACATGCCCCTCCCTGTGTCCATGTGTTCTCATTGTTCAACACCTGCCTTTGAGTGAGAACATGCGGTATTTCATTTTCTGTTCTTGTGTATTAATTTTCATCTTAAATGAAAACTACTGATAATTCTTCAGTTGAGCAGACAACAGAGCAGTCTCTGTGATCATACAGTCCAGATCCTCTTCTGTGAGCCTATATTCTGTCCTGGAATATACATTTATTCACTAAAAGTTAGTGAGCACCTACTGGTCCACCAACTTGTGTTAAATCAGTTTAAAAAAGTTCCTGCCCTCATGGAATGTACTTTTTACAAAATTAATTATAAATATAACATGTAAGTAAATTCTATGGTATGCCAGAAGATAATAAGTGCTAAGAAAAAAATAGGGTAAGAGATATCTTGAATGTTGGGTTTTGAGGGATAAGGTTGGAATTTTGAGAAAACAAATTATTTAGTGTAGCCCTCTAGTTGAGGAGATAATTTTGGATAAAATCTCCATCATTAAGAAGGCCCTCAACAGGTACAGCCCTAGACCTTGGACTTCTCAGCCTCCATATGTATTAAAAATAAATTCCTTTTCCTTATAACTTGCTCAGTTTAGGATCTTCTGTCATAAGCAACAGAAAATGGACTAAGACACTGGAGCTCAGGAAACATGACGCAGGGGGACATGGTGGTGTCCTGAGTGGCAGCAAAGTCCTTTAGACAAGATCGGGTGTGTTCCGTGTGGCGTGGCCACAGACAGAGCAAAGACCTTCAGATCCTAAGTGCTCTCATTCTCCATTCATCTTGAAGGAAAAGACAACAGTGTCGTCAATAGTTTGCATTACAAGAGGTGAGAAAGATAAGGATGAAAACAAGGTTTCAACCTTCCTACAGGAGAAACGAACAGAATTTTGATCAATGGAGAGTGTGTGCTGAGTTCTACAGTAGGAGCAGAGAGAAGGGAGAGGACAGCACCTCCGTTTTAGATGTGATAAGCTAGGTGTTTATCAGAAAACCAGGTGGGCAAGTCAAGTAGAGAGTTGATGAGCAAGTCCAGCCCCAGGAAAGAAATCTGAGCTGGAGATGAAATCTGAGCACCATTTGCATGTGGATGTTCTTCAAGAATGCAACAGGGTAGGTGAGATCTTGAGGGGTGACCATATAGATGGGAAAGGGCTGAAGAAGGCCCGCACCTTGAGGCACCAGCACGTAAGAGGCTGGGAACAAGAACAGAAAAAAGCAGAGAAGCTCAAGGAGATGGGATCAGTGAGTCCAGTGGAAGAGAGTCAGACCTGGGCAGCGTCCTAGAAGCTAAGTAGCAACTCCTTTAAATGAGGAGTAAGAATTAGCCACGAAACTTCACAGGCAGGTCATCTCTGGAGCACTGGACAAGAGCGGTTTGGGTGGAGTATAGGGGTAGGGTGAGATAAAAGCATCACTGGAGAAGGTTCAACAAGAATAGCATGAAAGGAACTTCCCACAAAAGGTATGGATGATTATTTGAAGGAATTATTTACAAAAGGGAGCATAATCTTTGGGCATCAATTGGTAGAAAAAGTAAATCAGAGGAGCTGTTTGTAAAGATGGTATGCATAGCATGTTTGCCTGCTGGAGGGAATGATGGGGGAGAGAGAGAAAATGAAATAATGTGGAAATAAAAAAGAAGGGTTCCAGGAGCAGTGTCTTTGAATAGGCAAGAGAGGATGACCTGTACGAACACGACTGGTTTTGCACAGGAGGAGAGAGAATGTATCTATAGGAATAGATGGGAACTCAGAACGGATGGCTGGTGGTGCTGGGTGGGAAGCTGTGAAGACACAGAAGTTCTCTTCTGCTTCTTCCATTTCCTCAGTAAGCGGAAGGCACAGTCATCATCTGAAGGTGAGGATGAGGCTGTGGGAGGCAGTGAAGATTTCTGTAGACGGGAGCTATTGAGTAAGAGTCTAGAGAACAGATAAGAGATGTAGAGTCCAGAATTATAATATTATCACAATGATTGCTAGGCCACCCTAGGATGCAGTTGTGTTGTGATTGTGAGTGTGAAGTGATACCACTCAGGTTGGTTGTGGGATTTCCTGTCAGCATCAAAGGCACAGCTGCTGTTGCTCTACATAAAGGCTGTGGCTTGACCAGGTATCTCAAAACTAGACAGGGACAAAGGAACAGAGGATTCAGACAGTCAGAGATACTAGGTAGTGTGTAAATTCTCTTACTACGGAAGATAGTGGTGGAAACAGACATAAAAGACAATGTGGAGGGCACAGAGATCACGAAGGTAGATGAAAACTTAAACCCACTTTCTTCTAGGCTGTCGAATACACCACACACATGTTCAGTTCTGTAAGCAGGCACGAAGGAGATCGCACGGCAGCCCGTAAAAGGGAACACCGGAGGTAGAATATTAAACATCACCGCTTTCCCTGCTGCAGGTGATTTGTCAGGGGCCATCTTTCTTAAGCCTGTGGCTGCAGAAGCCATTGCTGATGAAACACCGTTATGCTACTGTTTTAGAACAAACCATCCTCTGGTTTTACCTCTCTCAGGGGAAGACTAAACAACCATGTTAATTATTATGCAGAGCAGTTTGGTTCTTGTTTCTCTAAAGAAGTCTAAATCACCTTTGCCAGGAAACGCTTCCTGTCGTTATGAGATCAACCAATTAAGGCATTTTCCTTAGGCCTATAAATGCAAACTCAAAGAGCACTTTTCAAAATAACCATTTCCTTTTCTTATTGTAGTATCACTCATTCATCTACTCCATTGTAATTAATTGTTCGGTCGTCTACCTCTCTCATTAGAAATCAAGGTCTTTGAAGTCAGGTAGTGTGGTTTATTCACTGTTGTTTGCCTAATATCAGACTATGTGGACTCTATCAAACATTGTTCATAAAAATTAATGCCAGATGGGTTACAGATGTAAATGTGCCCTTTACTTATGAGTAAAGAATTCTTTAAAAGGACTCCAAAAGCTCTGAGTAAGAAGGAAAAATTCGCAAATTAGACTTTATCGCAATTAAGGACTCTCATCAAAATATACCATTAATAGGCTGCAAAAGCAAGCTACAGACTGGGAAGAGCTATTTGTAATCCATATGGCAACAGAATTGCATCCAGAATATGTAAAGCAGTTCTTAAAATTATTATTTATTTATTTTTGAAACAAAGTCTCACTCTATTGCCCATGCTGCAATGCAGTGGTACGTGATCTGATCGTGGCTCACTGCAGCCTTGAGCTCTCAGGCTCAAGTGATCCTCTTTCCTCAGCCCCCTCAGTAGCTGGGACTGCAGGTGGATGCCAGCACATCTGGTTAATTTAAACTTTCGTTGTTGTTGTTGAGATGGGGTCTCACTATGTTACCCAGGCTGGTCTCTAACTTCTGGCCTCAAGCAACCCGCCAACCTCAGCCTCCCAAAGCACTAGGATGACAGGTGTAAGCCACTGTGCCCATCCAAAGTTCTAAAAATCATTAAATACGACAGTCAATCCTATAGAAATAAAACCTAGAGAATTGAACAGGGGCTTTACAAGAAGGCCACATGAGCAACCAATACGCATATCAAAAATGTCCCACGTCACTGGTCATAGGGAAATGCAATTTAAAATCAAGTGAGACTTCATTGCTCCCCAACCAGAACTGCTGAGCCAACTCTGGTGAGCAACAGCAGGCTATGGGAATGAAGGGGGCCTCCGGAATGCTCAACCCCTTGTGGAAACCTTGGCATGGCTAGCCCCATGTGTGGTGGTTTCTTCTAAAATGGGACATACACATTCAGTGTCACCCACAGTTCTACTCCTAGGAATCTATCCAGCCAAAATGAGGACAAATGTTCATAGAAAGATGTGTACAAAAATGTTTATGGTGACACTCTTCATAACAACTCCAAAGGCAAAATAACCAGGCAGACGAGGAGCAGAACGAGGACACTGTGGTGCATTCAAAACACAAGATTGTTTCCTCACGATTTTCAAAGACAAAACTCATCTCAAGTGTGAAGGTCAGAACAGTAGATGCCTTTGCTGAGGGCAGTGACTTCTGGGGCACAAGAGTATCTGAGCTGCTAGCAGTGTTTTATTTCCTGGTCATGCCAGTGGTGACACAGAGGTGATTGCTTTGTGAAAATCATTCATTTTTTGCACCTCCACTTCAATTGTGCATTTTCTTATGATGGGTGCACTTTTCAGTGTGTAAGCTACACCAGTAAAATTCCCTCAAATTATGCCTTCAATAGTAATTAAAATTCTGCTATTATTCTTTAAATAAAGAAATGAATATACTGTGAGCAATCAGTTGAGTTGGATGTTATCATGAACAAGAAAGATGAGAAGCTCCACCCCTGAACAAGAGTTTCCAACATTCTCTATTCCTCTGGAGCCACAGAGTGGGAGTTTCAGTGCTGATTAAATTCCCCTGTCTGATTTTTTTTTTGCATTGTCATAGCTTTATTACTTAATGAGGTATTGTAAGAAGTCCTGCTATTCCTTCCATGCTTGTTATAAATGTTGATATTAAAACACCTTATTGGAATAGTAAAATGAGCTCTACAACCAATGGCTGCCTGTGAGCGATAATGGGGCCACGATCTTAAAGGATTTACCAGTCACTGCACACCTAAGTCATTAATTTGATAAGCACTTTGTGCAATCCCAACTATGAAAAGTACTAACAGAGCCAAAATTCTATTCTCTCCTATATGGTGATTAATTGGCTCATAAAAGTACTATATGAGCCAAAATTCTATTCTCTTCTATATGATGATTAATCATGTTTGATTAATATGATGTAAAATATCATTAAATAATTTAAATGCAGATGTGTGGATTAAAGTTACTCTAGAGCTTCCATGACATCAACAGTGACAAATTATGTGCAAGTTTAAGTTTGCACAAGTGATTAATTTGCTATTCTGTGGTTAAAAATAATTATTATTAATTATGCTCATATTTACATGACTGTTTCAAAATGTGGTCAACCATTAATGCACTGCATTTGCACAGTTAAACAGACTTTTATATACTTAATGTACAGCAAGTACAAAGTGAAGAGAGAATTGGCTGAAAATTTTAATTTTAGCTGTTTTAGGTTCAGGTTTAGCAGGCTAATTTTTATTAAATAGCCAAGGTTATTAAAATATTGTATTTGTTCTGTCTGCTCAGAGGCTTAATAGGATTGTATTATTTTTATAGTTAAGTGGACTGGTATATATGTTTCCAAACTTTACCTGTAATTATTGGCATGACTTTCTTTTGAACAATATATTCAGATGTTCTCATCTTGTCACATGAGTACACTTATCCAAGAAGTGAAGAGGAGGCTTTTAGATGTCACAGAAGCAGAGTAGGAAGGCTCTAGAATGATAGAGCTGAGAGCCACCTTACAAATGAGGTGTTACTTCTGTTGCCCTGCTGGGAGGGTTTACTTGAACCACTTCAGATAGATGGATATTTATCTTACTGTACAGAGACAGAGATTTTATTGTTTATGTACAATATGTGACTTTTAGCCACCCTGTTGTTTGAGAGTATGGGTGCATAATAAAAATAACTTTTAAATAACACCTAAAGCACCAAGAACTTCCATTTATTAGGTTCCTGTTTAGTTCTGGACCTTGTTTTTGGCTCTTTACATTTATTGTCTTGTTGACATTTTAAAAAATATTTTCTTTGATGCAGTTGACAATAAAGAAGCTTGTTTGTCTAAGGCTGTTATTGACATAGATCTGACTCCTGGTGAAGGCCTTTTGGAAAGTGAAATCTACACAGGGAAGAATTAAGTCATGTGTATAAGACACAAGCTTTTCATGTAAATGCCCCCTTGCTTTTCTTTCTGGGGGTCAAACTATCATATGTTTGTTGCTTATCTTGACAGGCCTAGTGACCAGGGTACATATTAATGTCTTTTAGCCATTTATTGTTAAAGGTGATGCTTCAACTGCTTCGCATTCATACTTGTTAGTACTTATCCCTGCAGGACACTCAGATATGAACTGAAAGTGAGGGGAATGAAATGGAATACAGTGTGATGGTTACTAGTGTCAACTTGATTGGATTGATGGATGCAAAGTATTAATCCTGGGTGTGTCTGTGAGGGTGTTGCCAAAGAAGATTAACATTTGAGTCAGTGGGCTGTGGAAGACAGACCCACCTTTAATATGATGGGTACCATCTAATCAGCTTCCAGTGAATATAAAGCAGGCAGAAAACTGTGAAAAGGTGAGAATGGCCTACCCTTGCAGTGTACATCTTTCTCCCATGATGGATGCTTCCTGCCCTCAAACACTGAACTCCAAGTTCTTCAGTTTTGGGACTTGGACTGGCTCTCCTTGCTCCTCAGCTTACAGACAGCCTATTGTGGCACCTTGTGATCATGTAAGCTAATACCTGATAATATAAAATAGGATATATCTCTATCTATCTATCTATCTATCTATCTATCTATCTATCTATCTATCTATCTCCTATTAGTTCTGTCCATCTAGAGAACTCTAATACATACAATGAGACATTTATTAAAACTGAGGTCCAGAGAGCCCACAGGCTTATAGGGGAATAATTAATAAATGAAACAAATTGCATTTTCCCTCTTCATTCTATTTGTGTTTCAGTTTGGCTAATTTTTATTGACTTATTACATCAATTTCATTGATTTTCTTTTCCCTTGGCTGTATTGAATTTATGATGAGTTTGTAACATGCATTCTTCATTTATGGTATGATGGGATTTTTAACTGTATATTTAGTGTTTGACTCTTTCTTAGAATTTTCATCTCTCTACTGAAATTCTCCATCTTTTCACATGTTGTCCACCTTTCTCACTACAGCCTTTAACAAATCTGTCTCACAGTTACATTTGGTACACCTCTGAGTCTGGTTGTATTGATCATTTTGTCTCTTGAACATTCTTTGTCTTCCCTCACTTGCTTTTTTTTGCTCATCACTTTTAATTAATGTCAGATATTATGTTTAGAAGAGCAAGATGGAGATTAGTACTATTTATTATTTGACATGGGTGTCAGGGAGGAAATATACTTTCTCCTCAATCCTCATAAATTCATAGTTGGGACCCCTGTAACAAAACAAAGTTTAACAAAATAAAGATAAGCAGGTTTGTTAATGTATACAGCCCACATCATGCTGGAGAAACCCCAGTGAAAATTATCTTAAGGCAGTTGCTTACTACTCTGGCTCATATAGCATCTTCAACCAAAAGTAATAAATTTGTAGAGAAATGAAACAAGAAAAACAGCCTTAGGCTTCCAAAGGCAGAAAACTGTAGGCAAGTGAATAGATGGGAAGAAACCCTTGGGGTAAGGTTTGTTTGCAGATTCTTTGGTCCCATCTCTGGGTGATAATAGTTGTCTCCACTAAAGGGGAATTTATATCCTGTCTTTAGGTAGAAAGCAAAGGACAGAGTTTTTCCTCCATCTGCTGCTTCTTAATTGCCTTTAGCTCAAAAATACTTTTTATGTCAAAAGGCATATTTTGGAATGACATACTCTGGTTTCCTTCACGGGCACAGCCTTTCAGCTAGGCTGTCAGTGTGGGAGTTGCATCAATCTAGTCTGCAGTTGAGCTGTGTTTGGGTTTTTTGTTGTTTCTATGGTTACCCTCCTTTTTAGCCCTGGCTTTGATATCCATCAGAATCATCTTGGGTTTAGGGTGAGACTAGAGTGATGGAGTGTTTTCCTTCCAGGTCCTGCTGCACCCTCACTTCTGGCCTTCACTGGGTGTCTGAGCCATGGGTGAACCTTCCTCACTGCTCTGGTCCCCCCACTTGGCCCACTGCTCTACTTCGTACTCCAAATTGCTGGTCAAGATATGGGGGTGGGCAGAGAAGGGAGCTCTCCATGGTTCTGCTTCAGCCTCAGTCTTAGGCAGGCGTAAGTGTGCCTAGGTCTCAATGATTCTGCCCAAGTCCTCCATCCTCTTCATGGCAGCCAAATACCACTTTGCATCTTTGGTGCCTCTAGCCCAAGAGGGAAGTTCCTGTGCCTCTCAGTGTAATGTCTGATAAAGGGGATTTGCCTGGGATGGCCCCTTTCCTCTTCCCTGGGGCTAGTGTCTTGTTTCTGTATCCTTCCTCCACCCTCTCTGGGTCCACACCTGTGCTGTGGGGTGCCAGGTCTTGCCTCCTGTTCCCCAGCAGCTTTAGGCACTGCACCTGTGCCTTCTCCACAGGCGGACCTCTGTCCCTCTGTCTTGCCAGCACCCCCAAGCCTCCATGGAGAAGCACCTGTACAGTGTTTTGAACTCATGTCTGTGGCTCTGAGGAGTTCTGTGATCTCACACAGGCCCACATTCAAGCATTAACACTGTGTTGAGGATTTTACTGTTCTGCTTACCTGCTTCTACAGTTCAGCCTTCCCTCCTGTGCCAACCACAGTGCTGCATCCCCACTCTCTGTGGGTTGCCCATCTTTCCTTAGATTTCAGGCTTCTTGGCTGTCTTGCAATCTCAACTCTTAGACAAGCTCGAGAAAAATTATGATTTTATCGATTACTTGTTATTTTTTTCTTATTTTAGGGTGATAGCAATATTTTTCTACCTTTGTATATCCTAGACAGAAGTGGAATTTATGATAAACAGCATTTTAACTTGGACTTCTCACCCAAAAAAATATGTTGTTTCCTCTCTTTTCTGACTAGTTCCTAAAGGTATTCTAACTGAACATGGTCATCTGTTAGAAAACTTTCCACCTTACCCACGCTGTGTGGTCTGGAGCTGGTCTTTCTACACTAGGTCTAGAAATCTGTGTTAATACGACACCTGAATTCCTGATCACTCATCATCCTGCATCCTTCATTTCTTTTTAAAATTGTTTGCACACACATGGAGTTTTACGTAAATCTATAAATGTGTTCATAATAGGTACATATTTTTTTAAAAAGCTATAACAATTTACATTTCAATTGCCAACATGTGAGAATATCCACTTAGCATATCTCTACTAGCAAAGGCAGTTACTTTTTTTTCTGTGTGTAAACTGATAGCCCATTGTTACTGTAATCTGCTTGTCTTTATTGTAAGCCTGAGCATGATGTCATAAATTTGCTGCCATTTAGCTGTGCACATCTGTGAATTGCCTTTTCACATTGTTTGCCCATTTTTCTATTGGACTATTTGTCCCCTTCAAGTGAATCTGTCAGATCTTCATATGATTATATATCAGCAATTTCCCCTCAAATAATTGTTGTTCTATTTACTTTTTTTCATGAGACATTTTATCATACAACTATTTTATTTTTGTGAGCTGGGAAATGCACATTATTTTTTTTTATAGCTTCTGAGATTTCAACCTTTAGTTAAATGGGATTCTCAAATCTTTAGCTTTAACTTGTGGTTACCTAGAGTTGTGTAAAGTGCATAAAAATACAGGCAGCTTTAAAGATGCAGTGCATAAAAGTCAATGTAACAAAGGCAACTAACAGATGGAGTAGGGGGTCCCGTAAGCCCTTGCCATCCTGCCAAGCTGTGGTTGACCTGAGTGTACGTGGATTCCCTCATCACCTACCTATGCACAGGGCATGGGTGCAGCAAACTCCTATTGTCAGAATCCAGGGACCTCCCACTTAGCTCTAGTAAAGTAGCTTCTTAACTGTCAAAACCAGGGAGGTAAGCTGTCACGGCCATCTGAATTTGTCTCTCCTCACTTAGGTTTTATTCTAAAACTGTGTTATTTTATTTTATTTTTTTTGAGATGAAGTCTCACTCTGTCTTCCAGGCTGGAGTGCAGTGGCATGATCTCAGCTCACTGAAACCTCTGCCTCCGGCTCAAGTGATTCTCCTGCCTCAGCCTCCCTGAGTAGCTGAGATTACAGACACCTGCCACCACCCCGGGTTATCTTTTTATTTTTAGTAGAGACAGGGTTTCACCCTGTTGGCCAGGCTAGTCTTGAACTCCTGACCTCAGGTGATTTACCTGCCTGGGCCTCCCAAAGTGCTGGGATTACAGGCATGAGCCACCATGCCTGGCCTATTTTTTTTTAATTCAAATGTTTAATCTTGGAATTTATTTGTATAGGAAGTGAAATAGTGTTCAAATCATATGTCTTTCCAGATGTGCAGCTATTTTTGCCAATTCTATTTATTAAAAGGTCTATCCATTTTTCACTAAATAAGAGATGCTATCTATATTATATATTCATGTCTCATAATATCTATTTAAATATCTTCCTGCTAATGTCACATTAATTTTATTGTAATGGCTCTGTAGTTTTTCTTATAAGTCAAATAACTTCCTTCCTAGGCTTCTATTTAAAATTTTTCTGTTTATTCTTTGACATTTGTTTTCTCATATAAATTTTATGATTATATAATTCAAGTGAAACTACAATAATTATCATTGTACATTACATTTGAAAAGTTTCACGTTTATATCAGACTTTTCGTTCCAGAATATTCTCTTTCCATTTATTCATATATTATGTTATAGCCCTCAACAAAATATTCTATCATTTTTAATAAAGGTTCTGTTTCTTCATGTGAATTTCATTTTTTAATATCTTATGGTTTTCTCATTGTTATGAAATTTTTTTCTCATTTTTCTGTTTTAATTTTTAAACTAGAAAAAAACCTAATGCCTTTTGCATATTTACCCTATATCCCTGTGCCTTACCTAGCTCTTCTGTTAATTCTAATTGTTTATATTGTGTTTTCTGGGTTTTCTACTTATAAAACAATGTCATAAAAGGAGACAATTCTATCTTTTGCAAACATTGTTCCACTGCTCAACTCTGTGTCCAATTACAATAAAAAGATCTTTGAAAAAAATAATGTTATGATTTTAATCAAAGTGGAGTTTGCACTTTATCGTTTGGAAGAATAATTCCACTTGTTTTGTAGAAATAGTCATTATTTTTTACCCAAGCAATTCAAATCTACTTCTTTTATATAAACTTAAAATTTTACATAAGAATGGCTAAGAAGGATTTTATTAAATATCTTTTTAACACTTTGTGTTAATTTTCTTTTTTAGGCTTGGATAATGGATCCAACGTGACCAAGGAGTGACTCATCTTTCTGCCTACTCCATGCCCACACCCATCCAGCTGAATGTGGCTGGGGGAAAATAAATAGACCTAAGGTAGCTCTGAAAGCTGTCCACCAATCAAACTGTACTTCCACAGCCTTTTCCTCTCCCACTCCTCTTTCCACAAAGTTCCCACGCTTTTCCCCATTCCCACCCTTGGTCGATGATGTCACCTTCTGTTCTGCATCTGAAGAAACTGCAGGCTGATCACCTGCGCTCCCCTCCATCCTCTGCGGCTACTGGCATCAAGGCTGCCTCCTCTGTGACCTGTGTGTCCTCTTCCTCCCACTTGCTCGGGGACTGTGCTCCAGGCATGCCTTTCTCTTGCTCTGATTAATCAACATCCCCTATCAATATGCAAATGCACTGCTGTTTCTCCAGGGGCTGAAAAATAAAACCCTCCCTTTATCTTACTTTTCTGCTTCATGATTGCCCATATTCCTTCCTTTCTTACAGCAGAAACCCTCCCAGCTGTCAGTGTTTACTTCTCCATTTCCTGCCTTCCCATTCTCTATTTCTTTTCTTCTTCTTCTTCTTCTTCTTCTTTTTTTTTTTTTTTTGTGACAGTCTCCCTCTGTTGCCCAGGCTGGAGTGGTCTCTGCTCACTGCAACCTCCACTTCCCGTGTTCAAGTGATTCTCCTGCCTCAGCGTCCCAAGTATCTGGGGTTACAGAAGTGCACCCCCAAGTCCGGCTAATTTTTTGTATTTTTAGCAGAGAGAGAGTTTCAGCATGTTGACCAGGCTGGTCTGGAACTCCTTATCTCAAGCGATCCACCTGTCTCAGCCTCCCAAAGCACTGGGATTACAGGTGTACTCCACCGTGCCTGGTCCCATTCTCTATTGAGCTCCCATCAATTAGGTTTCTGACCTATGGAGTTGCACTAAAACAATCTTTAATTTTGGAATTCCTCCTTGGGTATCTTCCTTTCCTATCTAAACTCCCTTAAAAATTTCATGTAGTTTTACAGATTTAAGTAATAACTCTCTAGAGACGCCCAAACATTTATTTCCAGACAAGACCTCTTCCCATCAATTCAAGTCCCATAAATCTAATGCTCTATTTGATGCCATTTGGATGTCTAGTAGGCATAAGAATCTTGTGTCTTCAAATCAGTTTCTGATCCCTTCCAACCCTTACCCATACCCGTTTATCCAACGGCTGATGGATTCTCACTTTATTATTCTTCTTTACGTAGACTTCTTCTCAAGCCCCAGTTCTTGAAGTCATTCTTACCACTTTTTCCCCCCTCACATCACAAATCCCTTCATTAAGATATCCTCTTGATTTTATCTTAAAAATATATCACATCATTTCTCACCAGCTTCACCGTCACCACCTAATCCAAAGCACCAGGAACCTTGTCTGGATAATTGCAAAATTATCCTGAATTTTCCCCCCTCCAATATAGCAGTGAGAGTAATTCCGTTGAGAGGGAGGCTGGGGAATGGCCACTCTGACTTGCTAAAGGGCAGGCTCACTACTGCCCAGGTGTCTCGCATAATCTGATTCCCTGGCCTCTCCGGTGAGCTCTTTTGTGCTTTCTCCTGGGTTTGTTTTGATCCAGCACATGGTCTTTCTCCCCTGGAGTTTGCTGTGTCTTCTTCCTCCACCTGGAATGGTCTCCCCACCATGCCCCCAGCCTTGCATTCCCACAAATCCCATGCTCTCTCAACTGTTTCAAGTTTTCAGTCATCACTCGAGTGATTTCTTTCTTTCTTTCTTTCTTTCTTTCTTTCTTTCTTTCTTTTTTTGAGACGGAGTTTCGCTCCTGTTACCCAGGCTGGAGTGCAATGGCGCTCCAGTGGCTCACCGCAACCTCCGTCTCCTGGGTTCAGGCAATTCTTCTGCCTCAGCCTCCTGAATAGCTGGCATTACAGGCACATGCCACCATGCCCAGCTAATTTTTTGTATTTTTAGTAGAGACGGGGTTTCACCATGTTGACCAGGATGGTCTCGATCTCTTGACCTCGTGATCCACCAGCCTCGGCCTCCCAAAGTGCTGGGATTACAGGCTTGAGCTACCGCGCCCGGCCGAGTGATTTCAATTGCCAAACACACCCTCTATCTACATTGTTATTTTTCTTGAGACAGGGTCTCACTCTGTTGCCCAGGTTGTAGTGCAGTGACTCTATCTTTGCTCACTGCAACTTCCACTTCCTGGGTTCAAGCAATTCTTGTGCCTCAGCGTCAATAGCTGGGATTACAGGTGTGTACTACCACTCCTGGCTAATTTTGTTTAATTTTTATTTTCAGTAGAGACAGGGTTTCACCATGTTGGCCAGGCTGGCCTCAAACTCCTGACCTCAGGTGATCTGCCCTCCTTGGCCTTCCAAAGTGCTGGGATTATGGGCGTGAGCCACTGTGCCTGGCCTCTGCCTACATTCTTTATTTCAGCTTTTCTCCATTTCACTTAGCACTACCAACTTATTAGGTAGTATTTTTAGTCTGTTTCTTGTCTTCATCTTCACCTTAGAGTGGAAGCTCCATGAAGGCTGGTAGAGTCTTCTGTTTTTACTCTACTTCTGCATTTCTGACACAGAAAAAAATGTATGGAGCATATTAGGTGCTCAACAACACCAACACAGACTAACAAAATCAGATAAATAAAGGAAAATACTGTGGAAACAAAATTCCTCTTACTTAATAATCTTTTCATCAGTATTCATAAACCAGATCTAGGTACAATTTTCCTTTATTTTTCTATCTTTATCAGACTTTTTAAAGAGGCATATTGCCTTTGTAAAATGAATTGGGGAGGCCTTTCATCTTTTTTTCTAAGGCCTGGAATAATTTAACTTTGAAAAGCTCTCTTTCTTAAAGGTTATATAAAATTCATGTTACATAAACCTCAGCTGGGAACCCATCTGTTCTCAGTGCCTTTTTCAATGGTAGATTTTTAAGTGTCTTTTTCTAAACTCTCTTATGGTAACTGATGTATTTAAGTTTCCCCTTTCTTCTTGGGTGAATTTTGGCAACACATATTTTGCTGGGAAATCATCCATTTCCTCTAAACTTTCAAATGTCTTGTCAGAAAGTTTCATATATATTTTTATGACTGCTTTAATAACTTCTATATGTATGATTATTCCTTGTTTCTCTCTTATAATTTGGTTTACTTTTGCCTTCTCTCTTTTACATTTAGAGAAGTTCATCAAGCATTAGTATAATTAAATTAACTTTTATTAGGATAGCCACTATGAAAAAATAAGTATACCTGGGCTGTTTGGGGTACATATCCAAAAGAAGTGAAAGCAAGGCCTTCAAGGGAAATTTGTATGTACTGCCGACAGCAGCAATATTCACAGTAGCTAAAATGTGGAATGTCTGTCAACCAATGAATGGATTTAAAAAACGCAGTCAATATATGCAATGGAATATTATTCAGCCTTTAAAAGGAAGGACATTCTGACACATGCTACAATATGTATGAACCTCGTGGATGCTATGCTAAGTGAAATAAACATAATGTATAAGTATAAACACTGTATGGCTTCACTTACATGAGGTTCCTAGAGCACTCAGACTCAGAGACAGAAAGAATGGTGTTTGCTAGGACCTGAGAGTGGAGAGGATGGGGAGTTGTGCAATGAGGTTTAGAGCTTCAGTTTTACAAGATGAAGCAGCTCTGAGAGAAATGGTGGTGAAGGCGTCACAACCTTGTGAATGTACTTAACGCCGCTGAAAGGGACACTTGAAAATGGTTAGGATGTTTTATGCTACTTTCATTATACACAGTAAAATACTGAAAAATAATTAATTTGATATAAGAATTGTTGAATTTTTAAGTTTTTGCTATGTTTTTATTTTTAATTATTTTTAATGTCAGTCTACATTTCTTACTCACTTTTTGTTGGATTTTTTTATATTCTTAAGATAAGGACAAACTCCCTTTGTTTTTTTAGCTCCATTGAAAATGAAGATACTTTAAGTGAGCTTCCCCCTCTTAGGGAACTGCTTTCACTTTGTTCTACAGTTTTAGATAGGAAGAGTATTCTTCATTATCTTTTACAAAGGTGTAGTGTTTCTTTTGATTATATCTTTGCATTATTTATTTAGGAATGTACTTCTCACTTCCCAAGAAATTTTACTTTTCAGCCCCTTTATATTATTATATCAGTTTACGTTCACAGAATAAGCTCAACAAAATATTTATTTAAAAATGTACTTACGTATTATAATTTAAGGTGCACATGTTTTCATATATGTACATATGAATATATATATACACACACATACACCACACACACACACACACACACACACACACACACACACATATATGCATGAAAACAAGTGATTACTACAGTGAAGCAAGTTATTCTATGTTGTCATCTCACTTCAGGGCCCCGCTGAAACCCCCCGGGAGCACACAGATAGGGCAGGCTGTGGGGCTGTGTCTAGGTGTGGACATCTACAGCTCCTGAAGCCCCTGTGAGTTTTACTCTTTCAGTTTTGCCGTCTATAGGCGGCTTGTGTTCACCAGCTCAATTAGCCCCTCTACCTTGTCGCAAGGAGAGGGCTTTCTGTACCCCGGGCTCCTACCTTGGTGTAGCGGAAGGATGGGATCACAGCTGGGCTTGGAGAATGGGTGCCAGGTTTCACTGAGTGGAAGTAGCCCTCAGCAGATGGGGGAGCCAGAAGGGAAATGGTTTTCCCTTGGAGTCGGGCTGCTCAGCCTACTGGGCTCTCCTCTGACGGCCTGGCCAGACTCCACGTCGTTTTGCCACTGGGCGGCCGCTGTGCCAGTGCCTGCAGGTACTTTCCACTCCATGCCCAGCTACCCCTGCACCCTCTTCCGCGGATGTGCTCCTCATGACGTCCAGCCGCTGTGTGTCTACCTGCTGGGGTGACGGGGGCTTTTATAGGCACGGGATGGGGGCGTGGCAGGCCAGGGTGCTGCTGGGAAATGCAACATTTGCGAGTGAAGGCAGGAGTGCCTGTCCTCATTTAGGTCCGTGAGGGTGGAGCCCCAGCCAGGGATCACACCCCCCTCTACCCAGCACTTCCCTTCACCACTTCCGTTTCATTTAAAGGCACCACGTTCTTCCTTTCCCACCACTCCCATATCAAGAGCACGTAGAATCTATTCTCTTAGCAAATTTTCACATGCAATATAATAATATCAATAATAGTCATCATGCTTTGCATTAAATGTCTAGATATATTCATCTTTGGACCAAGAACATGATTAATTTTATAAATACTCTGTGAGCATTAACATGAATAAAAATATTATCTGCTCAAGGAATATAAGATTCTATGAATATCAGTTACTTCACATTCTCATTTACTTATTTCATTATTTACTTTTAAATCATATTTGTTTTATAATTGAATTGTTATGAAATACTTATCTTTTAAAAATGGTCCAATTTTCAAAGAAGCAGATTAAACTATCCCACTAAAGATGTAATATTAATACTTTAGTTCCTGCTTTATTATTTAGGCCTGTAAAGATGAGTACATATAAACAACAGAATGTCTTCTTTATTGCTTTGTGCTTTTAATTTTAAAGTTTACATTCTCTCAGTTTGACATTCTAGCTTTCATTTTTGTTTCATTTGTAGAATATTTACTTATTGCCCACCTTGAGCTTTCTATTAGGATGTATCTGCTATTTGGTTTTAAGTATTTTCTCAAGAACTTTTTCAGACAAGGTAAAAGGCTGATATAGTTTCCAAATCATTGTATATTCAGACTTTCTTTTACTTTGAAAGGCGGTCAACATTTCTGACATACTCTCTTGAGATGTTCTTCCAGTATCTTCTAAAGAAATCTCTTCAAATCTGTAGAATTAGGATATTTCCATCTCTCATTTATTTTCTCTGCCTATATTTCAAATGTTGGCAGTCCTAAGCATAGAGAAAGAAAGAAGGATTCATCCTTCCACAGGCCACCAGGTTAGAAACAGGCAGTCTCTATGCCACCACCACCTCCCTGCCTGCTGCCCGAGACTACTGGGTGAAGCCCCTTTCCCATCCACGGGTCCTTAGGTCTCTCCCATTTATGAATAGGTAGGACTCTGCCCCTCTGTAGCGGTTGCTTCAGCTTTAGGAGGCCAGGGAGACCAGGCCTGCTCCTGCAGAGCCAATGCTGACGGCTGCCCCTGGGATTCAGCCTATGGAGGGGAGAGTTCATGCCCATTTCTCTGCAGTGTTTTCACAGAACCTAAAGCCTTACCCAATCTCATTCAGAGGCCAGGCCACAGCTGCCATTTGACACAGGAGGGAAGCCCTGATTGCCTCCCATGAATGCTTTATTTAAAACTATGGGTCTCTTTTGTCCTCAGCAGAAGTAGTTTTTCATTGTTTTCATGTATTTCTATGATGTTAAAAATACTTGAATATTTACACTAATTTTCAAACTTCTTTATGTTTTATAACTCTCCACAAAAATAGCATATGTATATTATATATATATATATATATATATATATATATATATAACATTATATATCTTAGTGAACCTATTTAGATAGAACAAAAAAATGTGTTCTAGACTAAATTTGTCCTCTGAGCAAATTTTCCACCAGCTCTTGTCATTACTTCATTTGGGATTCCTATCATCTAAGGACTAGGTTTTACTACACGAAGATGCTGATGTTGACATAAACTACTCAATGCAAACATTCACCTGTGTGTCAGTGTGCAGCCTCCCCAACTCAAACAACTCTTGATGGCCACACGGGTGCAACAGACACTGGTCAAGGACCCACTTGTTTTCTGAGCTTCTTTCAACGTGGTCCTCGAGCAGTGAGCTTGCATGAGGCTGAGACATGCCCTCCACAGTACCTGATGCTTCAGTCGCTAAGAAGGGCTGTGCAGGGGATGGCTGAGTAATTGATGAGAGCCAGTTTTCTTTATCAATGCTGGGAACACAGGGCTGAGGTGAGTCAGTCGCAGCTTGTGCTCTGGTTTCTGAGCTGTGGAGTCCAACAGGACGACCCTTTCCCACCAGCGGAGCACAGCCCAGAGATTTCCCCTGCTTGACTTCCAGCAGCGGCTTCACTGTGCTGTGCCAGCTGCCTCAGGCTGTGGTCCTTGTTACTATAGTTATTTTTTAAATCAGGTTGGTTCTTTTCGATGAAATGTGTTTCCTCATTGTTGAAAGCTGAAATGCAAAAACCGATCCATCTGCCTGTTGTGGGATAAAGCGTGTTCATCGTCTGAGTCCATTATTTCTCAAGTGTGCTACGCAATTGTGCTCCTGTTGGCTTTTATTTTTCTATCAGCATTATACTTAAACCAAATTCATTACCTGCCATGTTTCCATGTTGGATTTGTGTATTTTGGATTCCGGGTTACAGATGAATCACTTATTCTCAGAAACGAAGCAGGCTTTCTGACTTCCCTGTAGGAACAGCATGGCGTGCTGCGTCACATGTGAAGGCCCCACGTAGCCACGCTTTGCTGATCTACTTTTTATCAGCTTCAGCAGGGTTCCATGAATGTCAACCAACTCCCTCACATTCACTCTTGACTGTGTTATTATTTTCATCTGTCAAACTTCTTACCTAGGCCTTCATATCACGGTCATCTAACCTGAGAACCGATCAAGGCTGTGGCTCAGCAAAGGGACAAACTAACAAAACTCAGAGAATTCAAATGGCTTCTCCTTCTTTGCTTTGCCTCCCTTTGCTTTCTTTGACCCTTCTTTGGTCCGTGTCTTACTATCTCATGCTTCCCAGTTTTAAGATGTAATTAAACAAAATTAAAAAAAAATATCGTGCTGAGACATTTCCTTTAATGTGATTAAATCTGAGCAGCATTAACTAAATGCTTTAATAGTTATAATTTTATAAATTCACTTCTTAGAAAATCCATGTGGCTTCCTGTTGACCAGAACATGGCCCCTGGAATGGCAAGAGGAGAATTCATATTGTGCAATTATGAACAGGCCAGAGCCGTGTCCCTGTTTCCTCTAGGAATAACTGATCTAAACACGTTTTTATTTTTATTTGTAAAACATTCTAATTTTTAATTTTTTGACTGATGCCCCTGCTGGAGTGCAGTGGTGCAATCTTGGCTCACTGCAACCTCTGCTTCCCAGGTTCAAGAGACTCTCCTGCCTCAGCCTCCCAAGTAGCTGGGGATGCAAGTATGAGCCACCACACCCAGCTACTTTTTGTATTTTTAGCAGAGATGGGGTTTCACCATGTTGGCCAGGCTGGTCTCAAATCCCTGACCTCAAGAGTTCTCCCCGCCTTGGCCTCACAAAGTGCTGGGATTATAGGCATGAACCACCATGCCCGACCAGAAAGGATTGCTGCTGAAAATAGAGGATTATAGTTGCCAAAGTGTTCAAAGAGGGTCCAATGAACTAAAAAATTTAGTGGGAAAGGTAGGAAACCTCTGTAAGAGTACATGCATTTGGGGTCCCCCAGGTCCCGAGCAAGTGGGGGCCAGTGTGGTGGCTCACGCCTGTAATCCCAGCACTTTGGGAGGCCGAGGCGGGTGGATAATGAAATCAGGAGTTCAAGACCATGATGAAACTCTACCTCTACTAAAAAGACAAAATTAGCCGGGCATGGTGGCACATGCCTGTAGTCCCAGCTACTTGAGAGGCTGAGGCAGAAGAATTGAATCCAGGAGGCAGAGGTTGCAGTGAGCTGAGATGGTGCCACTGTACTCCAGCCTGGGTGACAGAGAAACAAAAAAAAGAAAAAGCAATTGGAAGCCCCATTGAGCTCATCCGCATTTCCTCGTGAGGAAAAGCAGCCCAGGGTGGGCTCCCCACTGGGGCTAGAGAAGCATCTGCTGGGCCTTTCACCCAAGGGAATCTCCTGGCTGCCTGGCAAATACACTTCTCAAAACCTCCACTGTCCACCCTCCTCATTTTAAAGGCCTTTTGGATTCTGAAGGAGCACTGCTTTCCTTTGCACCTCAGAAACACCTGTCACCTGGGAGACCGCAGGTGAGGCCTCAGCCCTGAAGGAGGCAGACCCTCTGGCAGCCAGGGACACAGGAGCATTTTAGGAGAGTTCCTCTGCAGCAAAAGGGGGATGTAAGGAAGCTTATTTTCTGTTGAGGTTTGATTCGGTTTTCTCATCTGAATGTTTTTATTGTTGGAAATGTCATTTAATGGCAGGAGCCTATTTTCTGAATACACTGGTCAGTTCGGACTTCACTGGCTTACAATAATTTGCATTTCTGTCCTCCTGGACAAGAGTCTGCAGATGGATTAACCGAGAATAGCCAGTTTGGGATGATTTTAGGGCTTCTTGGGTGCCAGCCCACTCCTGCTAGGCCTTTTCCCAAAAAAAGAGATAACAAAGAGGGCTGGATGAGACGGTTTTTATCTGAGAAAAAGGACATCCATCTTAAATGAAATATGGCAGAGCACGAGTTATATGGAGAAACTCAAACTTGGCTTAAAATTATCTGCTGGGAGGACCATGAGCTCATGAGAAGCCAGGAAGGATTGAGGGTCAAAAATAACTCATTTTTAAAGTCTTTATGTAGGTCATAGCATCCTTTGATGTGTGAGGGACTGAAATGAAATAGTGAAGATAAACCTTACGTGAGTTCACCCTCAGCAGGAACAGGATCATGTTCTGAAGATGGAAAGCTGCCCTATTACCAGCAGGTTGGAACATGAATGAAGGCACCGTGGAGGCCTCTGATGGACTAAACCTGCATGTTCAGCACCCAAATACGAAGTAAGGAAAAGGAAGCATATTCTACTAAGTTGTTGCATGTTTCACTTTATTTTATTTTGGATACAATACAATACTTCTACAAAACATCAGTGTGATTTATTTTTGTGTTGATTTAATAACTTTTTTTTTTTGAGACAGAGTTTCGCTCTCGTTACCCAGCCTGGAGTGCAATGGCGCCATCTCGGCTCACCGCAACCTCCGCCTCCTGGGTTCAGGCAATTCTCCTGCCTCAGCCTCCTGAGTAGCTGGGATCACAGGCACGCACCACCATGCCCAGCTAATTCTTTGCATCTTTAGTAGAGACGGGGTTTCACCATGTTGACCAGGATGGTCTCGATATCTTGACCTCGTGATCCGCCCTCCTCGGCTTCCCAAAGTGCTGGGATTACAGGCATGAGCCACCGCGCCCGGCCGATTTAATAACATTTTTAAACCTAACATTTTAATTGCAAAACATATACATGTAAAAATACTAACAAAGGTAATAATTAAAAAAGAAAATTCACTGTCTTTTCATCCAAAAATGTTTACCTTAACCACCTATTCGTACATCTTCCCAGGCAATGTTCTGTATGTTATGCACATACAGAAAATGGAAGTGAATCCTTGCATAACAGCTTTTATATTGCACGCCTTCAAAATATGTGTACTGCACTGTGTGATTTTATGTTCGGGCTCTCTTCTGTTCCATTCATCTGTTCATCTACTCTTTTGCCACTACCACAATCTTCATTAATGGTAGCTTGATAATAAGTCTTGAAGTCAAGTAGTGCAAGTCTTTTGATTTTGTTCTCCAACACTCTTTTGGCTATGCTGGGTCTTTTGTCTCTCCATATGAACTTTAGAATCAATTTGATGCTATCTAAAAAATAACTTGCTGGCATTTTAACTGGGAACATATTGAATCTATACATCAAGTCAAGAACAGGGGACATCTTTTCAACATTGCCTTTTGTGTATTTCTTTTATATCTTGCAACCTTGGTACAATCCCTTGTTCATTCCAGTTTTCTGTGGTTGTTGATTTTTTTTCAGAGAGAATCATGTCATCTGTGAACAAAGAAAGTCTTATTTATTCCTTTCCAATCTGTATAATTTTTATTTTTTGTTAGTTTTGTTGTTTAACTTCCATTTTGGTGTTAAATAGAAATTTTGAGAGCATATATCCTTACCTTGTTTCTGATCGTAGCAGGAAAGCATCCAGTTTTTCATTATTTATTATGAGGAGAGCTGTAGTTTGGTTTTTATGTTTTTTTTTGTGTGTGTTTTTTTTTTTGAGATGGAGTTTCGCTCTTGTTACCCAGGCTGGAGTGCAATGGCGAGATCTTGGCTCACCACAACCTCTGCCTGCTGAGTTCAGGCAATTCTCTTGCCTCAGCCTCCCGAGTAGCTGGAATTACAGGCACGCACCACCATGCCCAGCTAATTTTTTGTATTTTTAGTAGAGACGGGGTTTCACCATATTGACCAGGATGGTCTCGATCTCTTGACCTCGTGATCCACCTGCCTTGGCCTCCCAAAGTGCTGGGATTACAGGCTTGAGCCACTTAGACCAGCCGAGCTGTAGGTTTTAATAGATGCTCTCTGTCAGTTTGAGGAAGTTCTTTATAGCTAGTTTGCTGATGTGTTTTATCGTGAATGGGTATCGGATTTTATCAAATTCTTTCTCATATGATTATACGATTTTTCTTCTTTAGACTGTCCAAGTGGTAGATTACGTTAATTGTTTTTTGAATGTTCAGCCAACATTTCATATCTGAGACAAATCTTATTTGTTCATCTGAAATGATAATGACTGAGAATTTTTCAAAATTAATGACTGACACTGGCCAGGCACAGTGGCTCATGCCTGTAATCCGCACTTTGGGTGGTCGAGGTGGGATACTTCAAGCCAAGAGTTCAAGATTAGCCTGGGCAACATAGCAAGACCTCATCTCAATGGGAAATAAAACAAAAAATTAGCCAGGTGGCAGAGTGTACTTCTGGTCTTTACTTTCAACTACTCTGGAAGCTGAAGAAAAGGGAGATTCCTTAAGACTGAGGTTAGGGTGAGCTGTGTTGGCACAACTGAGCTCCAGCCTGCATGACAGAGTGAAACCCTTCCTTTAAAAACAAACAAATAAACAAACAATTGTATACCACAAACCCAAACAGTCCCGGCTCCAATGTGTCGGCTTCTGCTCCTGGGTTTCCGTCATAAGTAAATTGTGATTCTGAGTATCTACCCTCTTTCTAGTTTTGGGGGCAGCAGTCTGCCCTGTTACTGCAATTCTCTGATGGATATGAGCGGAGTTGTTGATTTTCAGTTTGATCAGTTTTTCCTTGTTCTGGGGATGAAAGTGAAGACTTTTAAGGTCTTTACATCTCAGACCAGTAACTGTTGATGTTATTTTTCAAAAGTAAATCCAAAATTAAGAATATTTTTAAGTATTTCAAATATGAATTATATACAGACTTAATAATCAGTAGAGTAGCATCATTTTTAATTCTATTTGCTGTTAAAATCCCCTGCAATAAAACCCTATAAGCAAAGTCCTTGAGGTTTTTGTCTCATTAAAGTAAGGATTGAAGACCCATGTCACTATGTATAACAAAGATCAAAATGAAACAATGAGCTTATTGGGCATCATCTCCAAGTTTTGTTTTTTTTAAGCTTTCCTAGAAATAACATCTTTGTTTTAAAGTTTCTGAATAATTGCTGAACAAAGAACTATAAAGGAGTGATGCTTTTTATTTTGCCTTTTATTTCACAAGTTTCACAAAGTTGAAGAGTTTTAGCCCATGAATAATGAAAATGCACCTGAATTCTTTATTATGACATCAATTGTCTCCCACTCGGCTCCTATGCAGGAGAGATCAATAACGTGCAAAGAGCTTCTTTTTTATTCTACACAATTTTAAATTTTAAATTGCAACTGTATAGAAATTCTGTTACATTGTACTATCAGTATTTGCTAATTTTTTTCTTTTCTTCAAAACTTTTTTCCTATGATAAAAAAACTAGATTATTTTACTTAATTCTTAAAACATGTAAACACATATGTGTATATGTATGTGTCTGTGTGTGCAAATGTATGTGTCATTTGTGTGTATGTGTGCATATATATTATATATGTGCATACATACATGTGTGTCTATGTGCATGTATGTGTCTACATGTTTTAAGAATTAAACTATTTTTTTCATCGTGTTTGTGTGTGTGTGTGTAAAACACATCATTTGATCTAGAAAATTCCTTAGCTTACATCTTCTGTGTGAAGTAGTGACATTCATACTTGCAAGGAACAGTCATACTTTGTGCCACTGCTGTTTGGGGGAGCTTAGGAAAAATTGCCTATTTATGGGTCAAAGATTTAAAAACTCAGATCTTTCCAAAGTACAGCCTACAGATGCACAGATTCTTCTGCTAACAATAAAAATAAGGATTGCTACCATTTATTAAGTTCCTACCATATGTAGGGGCGGTACATACAATGCGTTCTTATTCCCACAATGTTCACCTTGCGGCAGGTGTCTGTATGCTTGTTTTTATTTTTTTTTATATATATATTTTTTAATTTTTATTGCATTTTAGGTTTTGGGGTACATGTGCAGTTAAGTAAAGAAGAAAGCATACTCAGAGAAAAGTCACCAAGTTAGTAAACGACAAAGCTGGACCTAAGACGCTGGACTGTTTTGGGTTTTTTAAAACCCATTTTTAAAGGTGAGGTGAGATTTATATATCATAAAATTAGTCACTGTAAAGTGTACAGTTTCGTGCATTTAGTATGTCCACAACTTTGTGCAATAACCACTTTCAATGATTCACACAGTACATGCCCTTCGTGCCTGGCTGACCCTTTTCTGACCAATCACAAATCCCATGTCATTTCTTTGATAACATTCTGCCCTGGACATTTCTTTGCTCACAAACTTTAAAAGCAAATTGTTGCTTTTAAAAATAATAAGTAGCTTTCAAGCAATACTTACAAAACATATGTTAAACAAGAATAATAGTACAAGATATACCTGCGTACCTGAGTCAGTTTAAGACCAAACCAGGGTGGGCATATGTGCCCAGACACATGTCACTGTGGAAGGCCCTGCTGGCGCCTCTGCTAACCTGCCCCACCCCACCCATGCAACCATTCTGAATGCTTAACTATTATTCCTTCCCTTTTCTTCAGGTTTCAGTGCAAATTTCTGTGTATTTTATTTGGTTTTGCATGTTTTGAAATTTATATAAATGGAATCCTACTGGGTGAGATTCATCTATATTGTTGTGTGTCTCTTTTTTTTCACTTATGACTAATATTCTATTAAATGATTGTATTAAAGGCTGGGCACAGTGGCTTACGCCTGTAATCCCAGTAATTTGGGAGGCTGAGGTGGGCAGATCACCTGAGGTCAGGAGTTCGAGACCAGCCTGGCCAATGTGGTGAAACCCCATCTCTATTAAAAATACAAAAATTAGGCGGGTGTGGTGGCAGGCACCTATAATCCCAGCTACTCAGAGGCTGAGGCCTGAGAATTGCTTAAACTGGGGAAGCAGAGGTTGCAGTAAGCCGAGGCAGCGCCACTGCACTCTAGCCTGAGCGACAGAGCAAGAGTCTGTCTCAAAAAAAAAAAAAAAGGAAAGAAAAGAAAGATTGTACTAAACTGTCTCAATCCAGTTTGCGGTGATGGGCATTCAAGTTATTTCCAGCTATGTCCTTATTATGAACATTGGTATGAATATGCATATGTACATATATATGTATATTTTGGGAGATGAGGTGGAGGGTAAAGTTTTTTTTTCTGGAGTTTATACATAAAAATGAAATTTATGGTTGACAGAGACTGCACAATTTCAGTTTTACTGGATAATGCTGATTTTCCAAAATAGTCATAGAAATTTATACTCTCACCAGTTTTAGAAAATGTTCTAATCACTACATATCCTCATCAGTACTAGATATTTTCAGACTAAAAAAAAAAAGGTTGCCGATCCATCGGATTAGAACATGCATCTCATTTAGTTTTTAATTTGCCTTTCCCAGGTTACTACTGGTGGTGGGGCTTTTTTTTTTTAATGCGTTCGCTTAATTATTTACATTTCTCTTCTGTGAAATTATTCTTTATTGCTGTTTTTCTGTTGAGGACTTGAATTTCTCCTGTTGATGTAGGTATCGGAAATAATCATATCTTGCTTTGTGCATTGTTTTTATGATATCTTGATTAACTCATTTTTAAACGCACTGAAACCTAAATTATTTTAGCATAATAGATTGTGGTTTAATTTATCTTCTTTATAATCTGCAAGTTATCTCATCTTATTCAAACATCCTTTCATACCCTGTGAGCATAAAGCTATTTTTATATTATGTTCTGAAATTTCTAAATTTATCTTTAACATTTATGTCTTTAGGGGCTTGATGTAGTAATCTAATTTCATTTATTGAAAAGCCCATTCTTCCTTTACTGACCTACAAAGTGAGCTCTACTGTAATTTCATATATGTTTGATTCAGCTATTTACCTTTTTAGATATAAAAAATAAATTTCTCAGTTCTATATTGTGCTCCATTTATCAATTTATTCCTCTGTCATATACACTATGGCATTTTTCTTTTTTATTTTTTGTTTTTTCTTTTTTAATTTCTTTTTAACCGCTTCTTCACCTCATTCGACTCCACCATTAGGAAAATGTTCTAAAGCAGTTAATGCCTATAATACTGCTAGCATGTGCCTTTGCATAATGTGTATTTTTGGTTTATGCAAATGCATTTTTGATTTAAGTGAATAGTGTCATGTTTTATATCTCGTTCTGTTTCTTATCCTTTTTCTCTTCACTAAGCATGATATCTTTAAGACTCATCTATTTAGTAACGTGCACAGAGGGTCTGCTGGTCCCAGCATGAATAATACCCTACAGGGCACTGCCCCGTCTCACCGTTCACCTGATCCTCAGGCATGCTGGAGGGGACACCTTGTTCCCTTAGTGACCTGCATCTGAATTTCCATAGCATAAACGTGCATGAGGGGAACTGCACATACTGCGGTAAGGTTTGCACACGCTTAGCCTGACTGGGGAGTGCCAGGTTGTTCTTCAGCATGGCTTTCCAGTCATGCTAAAGTGAATGGGGCCTTCATCTCCTCTACATCTGTGATATTTGGCATTGCCTAGCTTTTAAAGCTTAGCCAGTCCATGTGCAGAATGTGATGCTGTATTATTTAAATTGGCATCATTCTGTTTACTACATAAAGCTTTTGAGTATTGATTCGTTGTCCTTCAGTTTCCTTTTCTATAACTTGTCACCTCATATCCTTTGCATTTGGTATTAGTTTATTCTTACACTGCTATAAAAAACTTCCTGAGACTGAGTAATTTATAAAGAAAAGAGGTTTAATTGACTCACAGTTCCATGTGACCATGGGGACCCAGGAAACGTGACAATCATGGTGGAAGGCAAAAGGGAAGCAAGCACATCTTACCACAGTGGAGCAGGAGGGAGAGAGAAGGGAGAAACACTACACACTTTTATTTATTTATTTTTTTGAGATGGGGTTTCGCTCTTGTTGCTCAGGCTGGAGTGCAATGGTATGATCTCAGCTCATTGCAACCTCCACCTGCTGGGTTCAAGCAGTTCTCCTGCCTCAGCCTCACAAGTAGCTGGGATTACAGGCGTGTGCCACCACATCTGGCTAATTTTGTAGTTTTAGTAGAGATGGGGTTTCTCCTTGTTGGTCAGGCTGGTCTCAAACTCCTGACCTCAGGTGATCCACCTGCTTCGGCCTCCCAAAGTGATGGGATTACAGGTGTGAACCACCACACCTGGTCTGCCACACACAGGTTTAAACAACTAAATCTTATCTGAACTCATTCAGTATTATGAGAACAGTAAGGGGAAAGTCTACAGCCATGATTCATTCATTTCCCACCAGGCCTCTCTTCTAACACGTGGGAATTACAATTTGACATGAGATATTTATTGAAAAGCCCAATATATATATATCTCACCTATATATAAAACAACATGAGATATATATCACATATATATGCACACATAGTATATATGCATATATATAAAGCGTGTATTTTTCCTACCACAGGTTGCTGTCTTTTCCTTCTTTGTTTACAGAAATCCCTTCTAAATACTAGAATGTAAATATTACTTTTATCTATTTGGCCAATGAAAATGTATTATCTTGTATTTGTATCTTCCAGATTTATTTACAGTGTTCTTCATTTTGAGGATACACTATATCAGATTTTTGCTTTTTCAAGGTATTTTGTTTGCTTTGTTTTTATTTATAAAGCAATCTTTTCCTGACCCCAAATCACATGATATTCTGCTACATTTTTCTCTCCTTTTATAGTATTTTTGGTAATTTCTCCAGATCTGGCATCTAATTCACTCTTCTCTCTTCCGCTTTTTACCAGTTCACTGAACTCAATGAAGTCTTTTCATTGAGTTTCTCATTTCAATTAGCATAAGTTTATATCTAAAAGTTTAATTTTTACAAATCTCCTGATTATTTTTAGGTCACTTGTTACGTGTCCCTATTTAATTAAACATGGTGAACATGCCTATTTTTATTCAGTATCTAATATTTTCATATCAAACCCTTTCCGCTGGTCAGTTTCTGCAGGTTTTTTTTTTTTTTTCCTTGCTGGCACTTGTCTGTGGATCTAGAACTTGTTCCCTCGTGTGCTAAGAGACCTTTGCAACTTTATCTGTAGCTGTCCTTTGAGTCTCTGGTTGAGGACATGGAGGACTCACATTTTTGCCAAGTGCCTGGGTTCACTCCCAGCCCTAGATGGCTTTGTGCAAATGACCAGCCTCTTGTTTAGTGGAGTTCCCAAGTTGTGTAAACTCAGAATACAAATTTCCACGAGGATCAGCTTGCAGTCTGAATTTCTCAGAAGAGACTGTTTTTCTTCCTCCACTTAAAATCATGGTTCCTTGGCCTCCCTAGTTTTGGAGAAAATTTATCAACAGTTTATCCTTTTGCAGAGAGTCCTATTTTCATGAAAAAGTTGTCTTAACAAACACTCACTCTCTCGGCGGTGAGGGAGGGGTGCTGTCACCAGCCAGGGGACACCACAGTTGAGGCTGACTGCATTCAACAAGGCCTCAGGGTGCTGCAGGCTGTGGGCTCTGCTTCTTACCCTGAAATTCACCTCATCCATACTGCTCAGCCCCCATTGTCTCCCTAACTTGTTATTTCTTAAATGAATTTTAAAAGATGTTGTAAAATACCTTACTCAGAGTTTGACTTCTATTTCACGGAAGAGTCAAAGACCTGACATGTCTTCACTTACGCAGTTTACCTACTTATAGAAACAGTGTAAATCCTTTGTTTTTTGATATGAAATCTCCGGGTCTCCTTGGCATGGCAGTGCCCTGGCACTCTGAACTTGCTGTCATTAACGTCCCCCCCGACCATCATGTCAAACTGCCTGGCCTCACCTTCTTCTCCTCAATGTTTTAAATTTGTCGCTTGCAGAGTGATTTTCCCTTAGTGCTGTCATTGTGATTTTGATTCCACTGAGCTCAGCACGAATGCACCAGCACCAGACACAACAGTATCTGCCATCTTCCTCATCCTCTGGGTACCAGAACAAGCCCTCCCTACTCCACAAAGCCTTCTCTGCCAACTTGGAGCCACTTCAGACTCACAGCTTTGAGATCTTCTGGAGTGCACCGAGTCACTGTTACCCCTGATTCAGATGATGAAACTCCTTATCCAGTTTTCTCACCAGACTGTAACCTGCCCAAGAACAGCGATTATCTGCTTTACTGGTGGTTTCACTTCAGCATCCTATAAATCGTTGGTTCAATAAGTCCTGGTGTATATTGTATCTGCAGAACGCATTTCTAATGTTAAATGATCTTGTCTTCAACTTGAGATAACATCATCTTCTTCATTTTATTTCATGGCAATACCACATACTTTCTTAAGAGTTCTAAACACAGTTGGGGATATCCTATTCGTCTTTGTTTACACCCCCTTTTGGAGCTCACTACCCAGATTCTTGGCTCATAAATTTATTCAATGAATATAAATGATTGAGCCTCTTAACTCCCAGAAGGGCTAACTAGAAAATTAGTCCTCAACTTGAAACTTCAATTATATACATAAAATCTATGCACCCTCCTAATTAAGCACTTTTGTCAGCTGAAGCTAGTCTTTAATTTAATAATTTTATTAGTATTCTAAAATTGTAGCAGGAAAGATTAATTGTAGTAATAATTAGAAAATTGAGCATTAAGTTTTTCTTTCCAACAGAGTTGCCTTCATACCGTTATATTTCACTGCGTTTTACAGAAAATAATTTGTGTGTGGCCTAACCAATGCATTTTAAAACAGAATGTAAAGTTTTTGTAAAAACACTAAAATATCTGTTTTATTAACCAAGCTCAAATAATGATAGCCTCACAGAAAAAAAAGTGCCTATTCTGTTAGAGCTACCATTTTCTACCTTTCTCATCAGCTGATGTGAAACACAGCAATAGGAATTGAAGAGAAACAATCAGGAATATGGAAAAGATATCCTTTTAGTGAGATTTGCTCTGCACACAGTGCACATGTCAAACCCTGCCTGATGTATGCTTTCTGTCTTGCCTTCCACCATCCCCCACCTTTTTCATACCTTTTTCTTTCTTACCACCCAGCAGAGGAGCAGCTGTGTCTTCTGAGCTGGTGCAGAGGCTGGCCCTGGCATGAGCTCAGTCTTCCTCCAGCATCTCTGCATACAGTAGGATGAAAGTCTCCTCAAAGCTGAAGGAGACTTGAACTCTGGGTTAAGCTGTATGTCACCTGTGTATTGTCACTTAGGATTCATTGCAAGGTGAGTCAGTGCAGAAAGCAGCAAAACTACGGGGACAAGGAATATTTCAAAGGCCCAAGGACAATTTAAACAACAACAAACACTGTGTCTGGACCCAGTGGGATATGGAGCTTGCTTTCAGGTGACATGAGGAATCTGCTGTCTATGATGGAATCGGTCACTTGGCAGAGGAGAGACAGAGCCAGCTTCCAAAAGTCCAAAAAGGGTACAAGAAAAAGTAGGGGTGTGATTGAGTAGTTAAAGTTGTGAAGATCTTCCTTCCTAAGGAGGTAGGGAATGTTTTATGTCTCTGCTGCTATTACTAAGACAATGTGGGAAAATATTTACCCACTAAACCTCAACACCTTTCCATGGAAATGTCTGTGCTCTGGTCTTTTAGAGGAGCAAGAATCCAAGCTAATTTTATATATATATTATATATATATATATATAAATATTTATATATATATTATATTTATATATATTATATATATAATATTTATATATATATTATATATATACAGGGTCTCACTCTGTCACCGAGGCTGGAGTAAAGTGGTGCCATCTTGGCTCACTGCAACCCCTGCCTCCTGGGTTCAAGTGATTCTCATACCTCAGCCTCCAGAGTAGCTAGGATGAGAGGCATGTATGTACCACCATTCCCAGCTAAGTTTTGTATTTTTAGTAGAGATGGGGTTTTGCCATGTTGGCCAGGCTGGTCTTGAACTTCTGGCCTCAAGTAATTCACCCACTTCCGTCTCCCAAAGTGCTGGGATAACAGGCATGAGCCACCATCCCTGGCCCAAGCTGAATTTTTGTATGTTTTATTGGAAATTTCGAAACATTCCATTCGTACTTAATTAGTCCATTTGGAAAATATTGATTAGAATTTCCCATTTTCTAAAAAGTATTTTTCAATTAGGACTCCAATCACTGTGTTATTGACATTATCTCTATAAAATCAGTCTGTCTCCTTTAAGCTTCACGTTATGAGAGATGTCAGTTTGATTACTTAAAACACAATTAAAATGCGTTGTAATTTTATATCAGACTTTGAGCCATATATGGACTGATGAATGTTCTGAAGTCATCAGACTTTAAAATTCAGCCAAACAGGTAATTATCATGTACCATCAAATATAATTATAGGTACTCATCTCCATAAAATCCTACAAGTTAATATCGCATATTAGCAGTTAATCATATAGTTTTCATGGGTCTAGGATGCATTTTTTATGAACTCCCTAATCTGCATCAGTGAGGAATATATACAGCACATGAGAAAAAAGGTAAATGAATGCTCAAGTCAAGGGGGGGAGTGGGGGAGGGATGGCATGGGGAGAAATGCCAAATATGGGTGAGGGGGCAGAAGGCAGCAAAACACACTGCCACGTGTGTACCTATGCAACTATCTTGCATGTTCTGCACTTGTACCCCAAAACCTAAAATGCAATAAAAATTTTTTAAAAAAGGATGTATTTTGAAATATTTACACTTCTGAAAGGAAGCGTGTTCTAATTCAGGAGCCTTGACTAAGCGTTTAGAATCAGACCAGTGCAGACCATTCTGGGAGGTGCCACCAGAGAAACCACTCCCATCATTACACTTGACTCCAAGGGCAACCAGACCAATGGACTATCTCCCCACCCCAAGTTCTCATCATTTTTTCTGTCAATGAGCAACTCATTTGACAGCAAATACACTCTGAGGATTTTTCTGGGTTGGTTTCTATTGACTCAGCCCTGATAATGCACTAATACCAAGCTTCATGACACAACCCTTTTATTCCAGGAATCGTAAGCAGTTCCGTCTGCTAATTCTTCAGTAGAATTCTTGTATATTGATTTTACCTCCTGTGGTCTTGAATCACCTCCATTAAACTGTGAGGTGCTGAGGGAGGCTTGTCAAGTAACTGTACTTCTTTGCCTATTCCTCTATTCGGTTTGAAGGCCAATTCTGTCTTATGATTTTTAATTGTTTGAAAGAAGGTTTGTGACATAAAAATAAGAAAAGGAGCAGCTTTGATAGTTTAAAAAAAACCCAAGCTGAAATGATGCATTATAAAGTATGTAGATTCTGTACTCAAAAATAAAATGGGGTTTAGACGTAGTGATAGAAACGTTTGCTCATTGATGGGAAAGGTGATAAACTCCTACTTTCACTGCAAGAATTGACCGTAAGATGGTGTCAGGAATCTCCAGGGGAGCAGAGAGCAGTGTGGCCCTTACCTAGGTGTCCATTTACACCCGAAGAGAGAGCAGAATACACCCTGCAGATGCCTGGAACACCGCAGCATGGGAGGGTGGGTCGCAGCTCTCAGGAATACACACTCCAGATGACTGGAAGGCAATGGCCTCGGAAGGGCAGGTCACACCCCGAGGAAGAACATCTGCAGGAGGAGTGGACGAGGATGGGAGGCAACAGGGCCGTTGGGTTTTTCAGGACTCAGAGAATCAAAAGCCTTCCAGGTCATTTCTGGTACAGCTGTTGGTGGTTACAGGAAGCAATTTGGATCCCAGACTCCAGGAGAAGAACAGCTTTACAGTGAGCTCAACTCTGCATGTGGAAGCACAGCTGTCCCAGGGGTTTCCGTCTCAGAGGAAATGGAAATCTGGTAAAAGGATGGCCAGGCTGGGAAGAAGCCAGTGGTCTAGCTAGAAAAGGAATTTGCTGCAGTTGCCAGCCAACGCTTTGCTTTTTGGGGGAAAAATATTGCTCTGAGTGAAATATCCATTTCTGGCATCTATTAGAAGTTGATTATGGTTTTCTTCCTTTTAATTATATCATTACATTTTTGAAATGAAGAGTTTAATTTGCTTTCCTCCTATTCATTGCTGATATTGCCCAGTTCTTCAGATGGCTGCTGTCTTGTCTCTAGTACCTACTCTGCCACCTAGAAGCAATTCAAAAACACCCAAGAAATTTCAGTTACTGTATTGGTAACTATAAAACAATGATTAACAAACAGCAGGACAGAAAGGGGGAGAAGGCAGTCAGGTAGGAAGCAGGCAATATAACACTGAGGGGGCACTCACCAACATAGGTACTGTGTGGAGGTTTTACCCAAATGATGCTTCATTTAATTTTCACCAGAAGACAGCAAGGTATCTTTTGATGATTTAAAGATGAGAATCTTAGGTATGGATTGCTAATGGGTTTTTCTAAAATCAAACAAGGACTTCAATTTTAAAAAGTCAGAAGCCAGAGTCATATTTTAAGATTCCCAAGGCCACTTTTAGTCCTTAAGGAAGAAAAGAGGTAGCATCTGATTGCTAAGTGTGTTTGAGTGTTTCAATTCTATTGTGTTAATTAAATGTTCTAAGCTTACGTTTGGGTGGGTGTATGGGCAGGTGAAATCCAGGAGAGAAGAGGAGAGAGAAGAATTAGAGAAATTGTTTTGAGGGAGAAGGTGATCTTCCACTTTAGACTTAAAAAAAGAGTGGGATTTTAATGTTACTGATGGAAAGTATTGTTATTCCAGAAGGGAAGAATGCCTGTGGGACTGACTTGGCATATAGGGCACCATCTCATAACGGAGATAACCAGTTTTGTTTGCAAAATCAAGGCCCCTCCATCAGATGTGTTTGGATGGTTCTGAATGCCCCCTTTCTGGAGGTGTATCATTTGAGGCCATATATTAAAGCGTCCAAGAAGAAGTACAGGAAGGAATCCTATCTATTGTGCCCACTTGCTCAGACAGCCTGCGTCTCTATGACAGCAGTGGGCATTCCACATGCTGTGTTCTCCCCAAAACACGTGTGGTCTTTGTAGCCACGATCAACACCTTTGGGGGTATTTGCTGGCTTATGACTCCTTTCTCAGACAACAGTCCCTTCCCCATCTGAGGGACAGGCCTCTGACATCCATCTCCATAGCTGCTGTCCCACAGGCTGGCCATGGCTGGGTAGGTCAGAGACAGACACCTTCCTGAGGCTGGGCTATCGTCCTCTCACTCTTTAGTGTGGAATTCAGCCTTTATCACAGAAGGGTTAGGACCGTAATAGGCAAACCACTGGGAACTAAGAGGCTGCCAGATCCTGTTATATGAGGCATCAAAATAGGATGTCAGATGGATACATGGAAAGAGACAGAAAGAGAGACGGATAGATTGAGGGATGATAGATGACAGCTAGAGGAAGGGAAAGAAGAGAGAAGGGACATGAAAGAAAGGAAAACAGAGACAGCAATGTGCAGAGAGAAATGTGCATGGGAAGCAGAGTCCTGGTTCCAGTTTCTTCCTGGAGCTCCCCTGTATTCCTATTCCTTGGCCCCATGAGACACCCCTAAGCCCTTACAACAAACTCTCATTCTAAACTAAAAGTCTGTTTCTGTTGCCTGCACACAAAGACTCCTAACTAGTAAAACAGTGAAGCAAAATGACTGAACTCTGTGTAATATGATAACCTGATAATACCATTAGGATTGATTAGAATAGGACCAAACTAAAGGCAAAATACCTGTGCACGTGAAGCCCTATAGAGTCATTAACACACCTGTGTAGAGTGAAGCCATATACAGTCATTAACACACCTGTGCACAGTGACGCCTTATAGAGTCATTAACACACCTGTGCACAGTGATGCCTATACAGTAATTAACACACCTGTGCATAGTGAAGCCTTATAGTCATTAACACACCTCTGCACAGTGATGCCCTACAGAGTCATTAACACATCTGTGCACGTGAAGCCCTATAGAGTCATTAACACACCTGTGTAGAGTGAAGCCATATACAGTCATTAACACACCTGTGCACAGTGACAGCTTATAGAGTCATTAACACACCTGTGCACAGTGATGGCCTATACAGTAATTAACACACCTGTGCATAGTGAAGCCTTATAGTCATTAACACACCTCTGCACAGTGACGCCCTACAGAGTCATTAACACATCTGTGCACGTGAAGCCCTATAGAGTCATTAACACACCTGTGTAGAGTGAAGCCATACAGTCATTAACACACCTGTGCACAGTGATGGCCTATACAGTAATTAACACACCTGTGCATAGTAAAGCCTTATAGTCATTAACACACCTCTGCACAGTGATGCCCTACAGAGTTATTAACACATCTGTGCACGTGAAGCCCTATAGAGTCATTAACACACCAGTGTAGAGTGAAGCCCTATACAGTCATTAACACACCTGTGCACAGTGACGCCTTATAGAGTCATTAACACACCTGTGCACCCTGATGCCCTACAGCGCCATTAATACACCTGTGCACAGTGATGCCCTATAGAGTCATTAACACACCTGTGCACAGTGATGTCTTATAGAGTCATTAACACACCCATGCACCCTGATGCTCTAGAGTCATTAACACACCTGTGCACAGTGACACCCTATAGAGTCATTAACACATCCATCTGTGCACAGTGAAGCCTTATAGAGTCATTAATACACCTGGGCACAATGGCACCCTATACAGTCATTAACACACCTATGCACAGTGAAGCCTTATAGAGTCATTAACACACCTGTGAACCCTGATGCCCTAGAGTCATTAACACACCAGTACACAGCGATGCCCTAGATCATTAACACACCTGTGCACAGTGACGCCTTATAGAGTCATTAACACACCTGTGCACAGTGATGCCCTATAGAGTCATTAACACACCTGTGCACAGTGACACCCTACAGAGTCATTAACATACCTGTGCACAGTGATGCCCTATAGTCATTGACACACCTGTGCACAGTGATGCCCCATGCAGTCATTAACACACCTGTGCACAGTGACGCCCTATAGAGTCATAACACACCTGTGCACCCTGATGCTCTAGCGTCATTAACACACCTGTGCACAGTGACACCCTATAAAGTCATTAACACATCTCTGCACAGTGAGGTCTTATAGAGTCATTAACACACCTGTGCACAGTGTTGGCCTATACAGTAATTAACACACCTGTGCATAATAAAGCCTTATAGTCATTAACACACCTCTGCACAGTGATGCCCTACAGAGTCATTAACACACCTGTGCACAGTGATGCCTTATAGAGTCATTAACACTCCTGTGCACCCTGATGCCCTACAGCGCCATTAACACACCTGCGCACAGTGATGCCCTATAGAGTCATTAACACACCTGTGCACAGTGACGTCTTATAGACTCATTAACACACCCATGCACCCTGATGCTCTAGAGTCATTAACACACCTGTGCACAGTGACACCCTATAGAGTCATTAACACATCTATGCACAGTGAAGCCTTATAGAGTCATTAATACACCTGTGCACAATGGCACCCTATAGAGTCATTAACACACCTGTGCACAGTGAAGACTTATAGAGTCATTAACACACCTGTGCACCCTGATGCCCTAGAGTCATTAACACACCTGTACACAGCGATGCCCTAGATCATTAACACACCTGTGCACAGTGACGCCTTATAGAGTCATTAACACACCTATGCACAGTGATGCCCTATAGAGTCATTAACACACCTGTGCACAGTGACACTCTACAGTCATTAACAGACCTGTGCACAGTGATGCCCTATAGTCATTGACACACCTGTGCACAGTGATGCCCCATGCAGTCATTAACACACCTGTGCACTCTGATGCCCTAGTCATTAGCACACCTGTGCACAGTGATGCCTTATAGAGTCATAACACACCTGTGCACAGTGACACCCTAGAGTCATTAACACACCTGTGCACAGTGATGCCCTATAGAGTCATTAACACACCTGTGCACAGTGACACCCTACAGAGTCATTAACATACCTGTGCACAGTGATGCCCTATAGTCATTGACACACCTGTGCACAGTGATGCCCCATGCAGTCATTAACACACCTGTGCACCATGATGCCCTAGAGTCATTAACACACTGTACACAGCGATGCCCTAGATCATTAACACACCTGTGCACAGTGATGCCTTATAGAGTCATTAACACACCTGTGTACAGTGATGCCCTATAGAGTCATTAACACACCTGTGCACAGTGACACCCTATAGAGTCATTAACACACCTGTGCACAATGACAGCCTATACAGTCATTAACATTCTCCTGACTTACAGCTTGTGATAATTAGGAAGTGACCTGAAGCAGTTTCCTTCACTCCGTGAGCCATGCATGCAAATGAAGGGTGCAGGAGAGGAATGCAGACCTGGGGCTCACTCGCATTCATGTACAATTGATAGGGCTGTTACAGGTCACTCCTATGTACCCAACATCTCTAGCTGCTGCTGGTAGACTTGTAGGGTCCTATAATTTAGCTTTTTCATTAATTCAGATGAACCTTGAATTTTGTGTGCCCTTCTCTGCTCCAGTTATGTGAAAGAAATTTCATCTCTTGGTCATTTATGTATTTTAAGATTTGATAACAGCCCTTTGGAGGTTGACATGAGAAATGGATGAAGTAGTATTTGAAAGACCATAGAATGCCTGGTCCATAGTAGGTAAAAGTCTATTCACTGCCTATACAATAGCCATGTGTTTTTCTCCATTTCCAGCCCACTTAGCCTTAGGTGGGGACACGTGACAATTTCTGGGCAATGTGCTGTGAATGAAAATGACGTGTGCTACTTGTGGGCTGAACCCAAGGGGAAATGTAACATGAACCTGCATTTACTCTGACGTTTGGCACCTGTTTGACCAGTGTCTTCATGGCCTCTGGCTCTTGAAGGTAGAACACAAGACTTGAGGGATGGAGCTGAGCCCTCCTCTGCCTGTTGCAAAGGTAGGCATGTGTGAAAAAGAAATCTTGATTCTGTTGAGCCTCTAAGGTTTGAGGATCATGTACATGAGGATCATGTGATAGCCCAGAATCATCTCTTGCATCAAGAAATAAACATACTATCTCATGACACTTGCAGTCTATCTACAAGACTGAGGCAGGGCAAACATTTTCTTAAGAAACAAAAAGGTAAAATAGCACCTACAAACCTCGCACCTTTCTGCAAACTCTTCTCCCCTAGAATTCTCTACTTTCCTCCTTTCTTGATGTCCTTACACAACCCCAAAGAGTGAACTCTCCTGCAACAAACCTTCACGATGAAAGCATGGGCTCCTACAAAATGAGGGTTTCCTCCTGCCTTGCCCCACCCTATTTGACCCGGGACGGTCTATGCAAATTATCTGTACTTCCCGATTCTCACCGGAGCATAGAGAGGAAGAAAGACGCTGTCTGAGGGTTGGAAGTTAAGCAGAAGAACACAGAGCACCATGTGCCTGAAATGTGCCATCAGTGTTGCTATCATGACCAGGTGATGAGTAAGCAGGTCCACTAATGGCAGAAGTGAAACTGGCAAGCATGAGCCCGAGGCAGTGGTGCAGGTGTGGAGTCAAATTTTCCCCCTAGGACATTCCTGTCACTGTTACTCAGGGACTTTCCTGAATGGACAGAGTCTCAAACATGGGCTTTAGTTGTAGAACTTCTTGTGTTTGCCAGTGCGTGTTTTTGACTCCTACTGGGGAAAGCCGAGTGAAAGCAAGGGGCTGTTTAATGGTCTGCTTTGTAATTCACTGTGGAACTAGCAGCACCTTGCTTAAGGAAGGCTTTACATTTTCTTTAGGCAGCAAATGCACAATTAGTTCCTAAGCAAAGGTTTTTTGTTTTAATTCAATGCAGGATGTGTGATTTTTCCTCATGACTTGATCTAATCCACCTGCTTGTCCCTTCAGAAGGGCGAGGTGGGAGAGCCAGCAGGTCTAACTGGCTTTGCCTGCCTCTCAATGAATATCATTTCTGGCTGTGCACAGACAGCAATTTCAAGTTTTATGGGTGGGCCGAGAAAAAGCAGTAGACTTCGCCTACTGGGAAGCAAGAACTTAGCAGAGCCCCAGACGACCCAGGGCGGGCAATGAAACCAAAGCCTAGGAGCCAGCAAAGGCTTGAGACTTGCAGATAAACCAGCTCCTCGTGTTTTAGTGGGTGAGGTCTGCTCATTTATGAGGAGAGTGTCTGAACTTGTTGCTAAAATAAACGCTATCACTATCCAATGATAGTGATAGTTTCTCTCTCCTGAAACTAGAAGAGTGATGGTGTGTAACATTGCCTCAGCTGTCAAAGGGTTACGTGGGTGAGTTATGAGGTCAAAGTGCACGCCAAACAGGTGTCAACATGACGTGAGCTAGAAATTCAGGACCTTACTTCGAATGAGTTTATAATTGCAGAGCAATTTAAAGCAATGTATGCCTTAAGTTCCAAAAGCCACCGAAGTCAGTGGTGAAAATGTGTGTCCATTACTGAGTTGGCAGCAGAGAAACTGAGGCAAAGCAGAACCAGGATGGAGGCTGTCCTTCTCCCCTTCTGTGCCCAGAAACAGAACTCTCCATTATCTGGAGCTGATTTCATTTGTTGAGGAAGCCACTACTCCATTTTTAGATAATCCTAGAGGTCTTTTATTTTTATTTGTTTCAATTATTATGACTATTATTGATGAAAGAATATGCTTCTCCTTTCAATTTTGCACTCTAGACTCTTTTTTTCTTTGTTAAATTATTTTTCTCTTCTTGGCCCTTTTTTCTTCTGTGTAACTGTTTCTCCTGGTGGATTTCCTCAACAGAAATTCCAAACATTCTCTTGATTGTCTGTTTTATACCATGTTTTTAATTTCTAAGTGCTATTTTTGGTCTCTAGATATTTCATTTGTATATAATATAGTGCCCATGTTCTTGCTTCACTGATGCAGTATTTTTTTATCCCCAAGTAAATAAATGATTTGTTTTTCTTTGCTTATATGCTTGGAAATTTTCTTCTCCTTGCATAATCTATGTTTCTTTTAAGTAATTTTCCTTTGTTGTTAGCAATTTTGTTTTTGTTTTGGATTCAATTATTTTCATGCTAGAGGCTTTTCTCAGATATTAGGTGGTTCCTTGTTTTCTGACCACAATTGAATAAATAATTAGCTAAATATTTCCTCACATCCAGGTTTGGATTCTCTTTCTCTGGGTCGGTAGTTACTGTCATACATCGGCTTTGCAGCTTTTAAATGTGTACTGACAGAATTAGAAAAAAAATCCTAAAATTCATATGGACTCAAAAAAAAACCTGAATAACCAAACCAATCCCAAGCAAAAAGACCAAAGATGGAGACATTACATGACCTGACTTTAAATTATACTACAAGGCTATAGTAACTAAAACAGTGTGGTATTGGTATAAAAATAGACACATGGATCAGTGAAACATTATAGAGAACCAAGCATAAAGCCACATACCTATACCTGGCTGATCTTCAACAAAGTCAACAAAAATATACACTGGGGAAATGACATCCTATTCAACAAATGGTGCTGGGAAAATTAGCCACATGCAGATGAATAAAAGCAGACTCAGATCTCCCACCATATACAAAAATTAACTCAACATGGATTAAAGATTTAAATATAAGACCTCAAACTACAAAATTCCCAGGAGAAAACCTAGGAAAAACAATTCTGAACATTGGCCTCGGCAAAGAATCTATGACCAAGTCTGCAAAATCAAATGCAGCAAAACCAAAAATAGACAAACGGGACTCAATTAAACTAAGCACAACAAAAGAAAATCAATAGAGAAAACATAAATCTGCAAAATGAAGAAACATATTTACAAACTATGCATCCAACAGAGGTCTAATCTAATCTCCTCAAGAAGAATTGCCTCAAGACAGAAGTCGCTGCTTGCTCAGAAGTGACAGCACATGAATTTAAAGTCAGGTCTGTCTGACTCCAGAGCTAGTGTGTGTAGACGCTGATGACAAAGTGCAGACACATGTGACCTGTCCCTGCCTTGGTGTGGCTTGGACATTGGGCAGGCTGTCAAAGTTGAGAATTTACAAGGAACTCAACTCCACAAGAAAAAAAGCAAATAACCTGATTAAAAATTGGGCAAAAGACAATTAAATCAGAGTACTTTGCCACAAGGCAGCCTCCAGGCAGGGGTCACCTGGGATTGTCAGATCCATGTCACTCCAAGAAACTCTTCCTTCCCTCTCACTGGTTCCTGCCAAGGGAGGGGGTCCAGGCACCATGCCCACACTTCTTGAAGCTGAGCCAACCACCACGTAGGATCTAAGAACAATATGCTTGAGAAATGATGCTGGCCGGGCTTAGTGGCTCACACCTGTAATCGCAGCACTTTGAGAGGCTTAGCTAGACAGATCATTTGAGGTCAAGAGTTGGAGACCAGCCTGGCCAAGATGGTAAAAACCCATCTCTACTAAAATTACAAAAATAAACAGGTGTGGTGCTGCACCCCTGTGGTTCCAGCTACTTGGGAGGCTGAGGTGGGAGAATTGCTGGAACCTGGTAGGTAGAGGATGCAAAGAGCTGAGATCTCACCACTGCACTCGAGCCTGGGCAACAGAGTAAGACTCCATATCAATCAATAAATAAATAAATAAAAAGAGAGAGAGTGACATGCTGCTGCACACCTGGCATTTCTATCTCAAAAGGGTGATCATTCTGCATGCGTTCTTAGCAAAACCTGCTGTTTTTCACGAACCCCAATAAATTGTATATGCCCCATAAACTGCTGTAGAAACTTGTCCAGCCTCCACACCAGAATTTCTCTTTGAAAGTCAAGAAAATGGCCAATCTGTGACACATCTTCCTTTCAGAAAGAATCGTCAGTTTTCTGCACACGTGGGGGTCCCCGAGGCAGCACAGGGCTTTGTGTTTACAGAAACATAAAAGTGCATGTCCTGATATAGGCCATCTGAACAGGTTAACCTCGCGTCTTCTAACTGGGGAGGTTATTCTCTCTGGTGGAGAAGATTTAAGAACCGTGGAAAAGATTTCTGTCTGTCCTATGTCACCTTCACGCCTTGCCCAAAATGATTTTGTCAAAAACCCAGTGAAAACAGCAAGTTTGTTTTCATGTTTGTGTGTGTGTTGTGAAGGCTTCGAGTATTCTGCACTAAAACTTTCTAGAAAATGTTCCTACAGGTCCATGTGCCTTTGAATACATCCATGGTTAGATTACATTTATGGAAACCCTGCTTACATACACTGGTATTTTAAAATATATCTCCCCATCCATTCTCTCTCATTTTCGGTTTTTTATATTTTGGATTGTTTTAAGCCTTGTTATTTATAATCTCGTGAGTTATTCTTTCCATTTTTAAAGCGGTAGAACCACTTTCATAGAGAATAATTGCCTCAAGACAGAAGCCGCTGCTTGCTCAGAAGTGACAGCACATGAATTTAAAGTCAGGTCTGTCTGACTTCAGAGCTGGTGTGTGTAGACGCTGATGACAAAGTGCAGACACATGTGACCTGTCCCTGCCTTGGTGTGGCTTGGACATTGGGCAGGCTGTCAAAGTTGAGAACCAGCCGGAGCAGCTCAGGCCGCCTGACAGCTGAGGGTTGGAGGAGGGCTACCCTGATGATTGCACAGACCTCCATGTGGGCCTGAGAAGGTGGGGGGAGGCAGGGGATCCCCAGCCTTGAGAGGAATGAGTGACAACAGCTTCAGCGGGCCCCTACTCAGCTTCTTCTATGACCGTAGCCATGACTTGGGTTTAGAAGTAAGAGTCCCCTCTGACTTGAGTTCAGCAGATGGTGCAAGGGAGACACAGAAATACAGGACAAGAAGGGGAACGGACAGTGGCCAGGGCTGCAGGCTGCCCAAGTTCGGGTTGTTATTTTGGTGGTTGAGAAGCAGAAGTCTCGAAGCAGGAGGAAAGTTAAACCAATATGCCGCCAATCAGGATGGTATTCAAAGAACACTTGCTAAACAGTGGTGTCTAGGTTTTCATTGTTCTTCCTCCCACTTGTTTTTAGAAGCTGCAAGACCACACAAACTCTGGGTGGACCAAGGAATTCTTATCCTCAAAGGGATTGGGAGAGAACATTATTGGCTTTGCCAGTTCTTTAGTGCACAGATCAAAGTCTTCAAGAACAGTCGGGCTCAGTGGCTCACGCCTGTAATCCCAGCACTTTGGGAGGCTGAGGCAGGCAGATCACTTGAGGTCAGGAGTTTGATATCAGCCTGGCCAACATAGTGAAACCCTGTCTCTACTAAAAATGCAAAAATTCGTCAGGCCTCATGGCAGGTGCCTGTAATCCCAGCTACTCAGGAGGCGGAGGCAGGAGAATTGCTTGAACCTGGGAGGTGGAGGTTGCAGTGAGCCGAGATCATGCCATTGCCCTCCAGCCTGGAAGACAAACTGAGACTTGTCTCAAAAAAAAAAAAAAAAAAAGACTCCAAGGACAATTGAGAAACAGCACGGCTGGTTCACTTGTTTCTGAAACATCACTAGATTAAAGTGAATGCGGAAATGAAACATAATTTTTTAAAGAAACTTAAAAACGGTGCATCATGAATTTTTTGTTAAAAATATTTTGATGAAAAAGCCAAAATGAATGAAAAAAAGGACTGTGTCCTCGACAGTCTAGAAGGAGGTGTCATGAAATTGCCTGCCTGTCTTTGACCTTGTGTGTATGTGACTATGTGCAAGACTTGTGTGTATATGTGTGCATGTGTGTGTGTGTACGTGGCTATGTACAATACTTGTGCATATATGTGTGCATGTGTGAGTGCACATGGTTATGTACAATACTTGTGTGTATATGTGTGCATGTGCACATACTCATGTATATGTGTGTATGTGTGTATATGTGCACATACTCGTATGTGTATGCATGTGCACATGTGTGTGCATGCCCATGTGTATGTATACCTGGAACCAATTAAGCCTGCTGTGACATGTCATCTCTCCAAAAACCACGTGACCAGTGTCCAAAGTCACCCCACTTAGTCTGGGACATGGTGGGGGCAGACCTACGGTGCTCCTCTAAGATGAGGGATTGACCAGGTTGGAGAGAAAGTGAGCGAGAGTCAAGATGTTGGGGGCACATTTCACTGTTGTTGGTCAAGTACAATGAATCCCCTTTTTAAACTTTCTGAATGATTACATATTAATTGTATGATCATGCCTGTCTCTGTAATTGTGTTGTTTTCTTTTGGGGGAGAATTTGCCCTGAATCTATGGATCTGTGGCATATAATTCCACATTTTGATGTTTAAAATTAAATGTCTCCAGGCTATGGTACAAACATTGTCCTGAGAGGTGAGACAGAACTGGCTTCAAATAAGATAACTTTTTTAAAGTATCACCAGGACCACTGCATTTTCCTTGGAAGACTCCATCCTGGAAGCCATCCTCTTTGAATACTGTCTGATCTCACTGCTTCCTTTCATGTGATAGAACGGTTACAATATTTTATTCATGACAAGCCCAGAAGAGGAATTCCATTATCATTCTCTCCAGTAACACAGTATAACAGAAACTAATCTCAGTGGAGAAATATTCCTCCATTTCATGTGGACGGCTGAAACATTTGCTGCCAAAATTCCATGACAGCCATTTGTTACTGACATAGAGAACATTTTCTTACAACAATCATAAAAGCATTTTCCAAAAAAACCACTAGGGCTTATGAATGGCTTTCAAATATGCAACTGATTTTTATAAAAAAGAAAGAAAAATTAAAAATCTCTATGCACTGCTGATTTTGAAGTAAAGCATGCTTTTTGTTAGGTTTTAAACACATATTAAAATATTTATTTGATGATTGTAATTAAAGTTGGATTTCACAGAAGATGAGTACTACTTCACTAATGAAAATATGTGTAGTTTGTTTTGAAAACAGGATTATGTGTTATTTAAGTTTAGAAAGAAAAAAATAAATATGGTATTCAGCAATATCTTACAGAAATATAAATGCCAGAAATCTTTAAAACACACTGCCAGTTTTAGCATTTTTATATGAAAAATGCTGCTTGGGATGACATTACTCATGTTATAAAAATATTTTTGCATTCTATGTAAGATAACACTCTATCACTGACTCATGTTTTCTGTTAAACGTACACAACGTGTTCCACGTAGTAACATTTGAAGCGGAAATGGAGCCAATCTTGATTGAGAATCATTCAATGCTTGATGTAAATTGGAAAATAATTTAGAATAAAAAAACAAAAAATTAATTTTATTCCAAATAAATAAAAAACAGGAAACATATGACATTTATTGCCACTTAAAAGAAAGGAGGGGCTGGACATTGGGAAGTTTATGCGCTATTTTCCTGAAGGAATTTCGAATGTGTTTCAATTACGTTTTATAAATCCAAAATGGCACTAATTGGATAGAAAGGGAGAAGGCAGAAGAAAGCCTGGCATCGACATAGTGCACTCTTGCTGACCCCTCATATTTGTGCAAGTGCCTGCTAATTCCTGAGTAAATTTCCAAAACATCATCGTTGATATTTCATGCTATCATCAAAGAAATTCCCACCAGGAGCTTCTGGCTCCTGCTTTAACGTTGCCCACTTAGGCAACAAATGGGACTTAAGTATTAATAATTCAGGATCAGTGTCAGAGAATAATCAGACAATGGATTTTTTTCTTTAAGTTTTTTTTTTTTTTTTTTTTTTTTT
>CM052669.1:3470714-3489305 GCA_028533165.1 Leontopithecus rosalia
TCATTATAGTACAATTTCTATCAAATGTACTTCAAATGTTTTAAACAGTGTATTTTTATGAGTAATAATAAACAATAATAAAACTATAATATATTAGATAGCCATTGTTTTCAAGGAAATACATGGAAAATTAATGATGATATACTATTAAGAAAGAAAAAATAGAAAACCAGAGCATGATGCAGAATACCTAGAATTAAAGAAAAAATGTTCAGATACATCTGTAGGTGTTTAAAAATAGATATAAAAGCGAGAAGAAATATATGTGAAATTATTAGTATCCTGGTAAAAATTACTACGGTGACTTTTATTTAGATCTTTATACTAGTTTTTCATGTTTGTAAAAGTGGATGTATTATCTTATGATCAGAAAGAGATTAGAACGTTATTTTAAATGACCACAGAGCTCAACCTGCCGGCCATGGGAGAGTCAGACTAGCACTGGCTCTATTTTTGCCCTACAGCGTCAGGGTTTTCATGGACATGATTCTGTTCTGGACACTAACCTGCCAGCTGCATCTGGCGTCTGAACTTTTACTCAGTGATGACCCCTGTTAGAACTGAACCTTCCCAATACCATTGTGTGTGAAATGATCGTGTGAAAGTTGATTTTACAAGCTGGGCCATTCATAACATTCCAAACTAAATCAGTCGAGGGGTGTGGGGAAAAGCCCTCAGGGAAAATAGCACCTGCTGCTAGAATTGCCATTTCCATAAGCCTGGCTGCTGAAATGCCCTGCTGTAACCTACGACCAGCTTTTCCTGGTAGCTGCTGAGATGACCTGTGACCTGTTGCTCACCCATCAAAACTTGCCAGCTGCTCAAAGCATCTCTAGTGCCAATGAGTTTTGTTTCAAAGTAGGTAGCACTTCTTTTTTCAATAAAACCCTCAGCCTCCTCTTTGTTCTTTGAGCATCCTGAAGACCACCCAGTTTACCTTGGTGCCCTGAATTGCGATTCTGTGATCGCCAAGTAAAACATTCGATTCAGAGATTTGTCTCTATATTTTATTTTGACTTCAACTATATCAATTGGACTTGAGCCCCACAAAAGCCAGTCTATATTCTGTTTTATTTATGAAACCTAACCCTCTCATATGCATTTAAGCTCTTCAGGGATATTGTCTAAATATTCATTTTCAATTATAATTTAAAATATAATGTACTCTTCAATTCACTGAAGAACCCAAGGTTCATTATAACACTCAAACCCCTTTACTTTCTCAGTTTAGAGACCAAATCTTTACAAATTCAATAATGCTATGCTACTGAAACTGAAGTGGTTTATGTTTGTAAGTTTGTTTAATTTTGTCTTTCTTTCTTCCACATTTAAATCTTGACTGTTTTCTCCACTTCTACAATGATATAAATAAATAAATATATATATTTATGTATATAGGTGTATATATAAATAAATATATATATATATTTATGTATATAGGTGTATATATTATGCATGGATAGATAGAATCTGTATGTCATGCTGGGAACCTCATCTTCATGCTAATATGCCAATATTTGGAAATCTCATATATATATCAAGACACTTAAGTATTAAGTTAGGCCGAAAAAAGCTACAAGCTGTAGTGAAGAAACACAACTTTCTTTCGCCTGTGCATGGTGGATTATTGCACATAACCGGATGTCCACAGCAAAGCGTCAGCAACTGAAGAGACCTTCATTTTCTGTGTAGTCTCTGAGTTAATCTTGTTTCCCGCATTCTCCCATCCTACAGCAAAATCAGGACACAACTCTAGCACAAGGGCAGCCGGGAGACGGAGCCCAGACAGTCATCATCAATGGGTCTGAACCGCAGAGCCGTGAGGGCAGACCCACAGACAGAGCATTCAGGGAGTGCCTCTCAAAAACAGGGGATCAGGAGATGCCTAAAATAGTGACGACACAAAAAAATCCCAAATTGATGCCTAGTAAAAAGGTTCTTTATTCCAGGTTAGATATAATTTTAACGAGCAATTAGTAAAGATGTATTTCTCAGACAAGCTGCTTGTTTAGTTTAAAAACAGGCTCTGAACCTCCCCACATTAGCCAGACACACAGCAGTGGGATCTCCAGCAAGGATGAGAAAGTGGCATTCTGCAAGAAAGGAGACTTCGTCTTTCAGAGTCTTTCCATTTGCTCCCTCAAATTAGTAACATTTTAATTTGGCTTTCTTTTCTTGGACTTGGTGCACAAGAGTTTATTGGGAATTTTGAATTAGAAGCAGATGGGTTCTTCAGCTCAACTCTCCTCCCTTTTCCTGTTATTCTGAAAACAATTCCAGATCATGAGAGTGTCTAAGAAGAGACCATTTTGGTGCTCAGCCAAGATCACATTGTCTAATTTTAATACTGTGAAACAAAGTTACTAGGAGATAATTTTTCTGGTGAAGTAACTCAGATAATTTTGTTTTAAGTAGCGCTACCTTAAAAAAGTAGTTTGCTTTCACTTTTTCTTTCAATTCTTCTTTTGAATTTGCCAGAGTTTTAAATAACTATAATGTCACCTCCTGGACATGTGAATATATCATTTACTAAGTTAGATATAAGAAGTTTTTAATCAAGCTAGTCAGCTTTTGCAGATTATTGGTTAATGAAACTATTGCTTAATTACCATGGACAATTCTACAATTTTAAGTGGAGAATATTTACAATTAGAACCATTTGTGTTTTGCCTCTGAGATAATAATTAACTGTTCAAATCCACCATCTTGTTTATATTCCAGTTCAGTGACATTTTAATGATACAAATACTTTACAATACATGTTATTAAAAGGGGGCAACTGAAAGTAATAAAATTTTATAATGGTGGTGTTCATTCATAGGCATATAGATTTATTTTTTTTCTAAACAATTAATATATATTTTCCTTCTTTTTCTATATTAGCATAATTTTACACACTAAGTAAATGAATCATTAGCCTCTCTGTGCACACAAATATGTAGAAAGACAATACTCAGTTTAATAACTCCGGTTAAAAGAGGGTGAGGGAGAAATGACGCAGCATCCAAGATGGCTGCCCTGCCATCTCCTCTACATTATCAGTCAGGGTTCTCCAGAGGGCCAGGACTGATAGGACAGGGGTATGTATGAAAGGGAATTTATTAAGGAGCATTGATTCACATGATTACAAGGTGGAGTCTTACAATAGGCCGTCTGCAAGCTGAGGAGCGAGGAAGCCTGTCTGATTCTGAAAACCTCAAAAGTAGGGAAGCCGACAGTGCAGGCTTCAGTCTGTGGACGAAGGTGCAAGAGCCCCTGGCAAACCACTGGTGTAAGTTCAAGAGTCCAAAAGGTGAAGAACTTAGAGTCTGATGTTCAAGGGCAGCACCCAGCATGGGAGAAAGATGGAGGCCAGAAGAACCAGGCAGTCTAGTTCTTGTACATTCTTCTGCCTGTTTTTATTCTAACCATGTTGGCAGCCGACGAGATGCCCACTGAGACTGAGGGTGGCTCTGCCTCTCCCAGTCCACTGACTCAAATGTTAACCTCCTTTGGCAACACCCTCACAGACACATCTGGGAACCATACTTTGCATCCTTCAATCAAGTTGACCCCCAATATTAGCCATCATATCCACCATCACACCAGATTGTGTGTTCTCAAAACCCACAGTTAGGGAATTACAGAATACCTACAAACTCCTGATTGCACTGCAAGGATTTCCAGATCAAATTCCACTGAAAGCTTATAACAGTATTGACTGTGGCTGCAGAATTATACCTGGATTTGGAGCTAGGAGATTTGCACATGAAACTATTTCTCTCATATATTATCTGAGACTATACCATGTGTACTTGAGGTGATATCTATTGACTGAATGAAGTTGTCCACTGTTGTCACTCAGACTGGAATGTCATTTTCGTGTGTTTTTAAAATAATGCAATGGGCTTCTGCAAATTGCTATCCTGTCTTTGTAGTAGAGGAGGGCACTACATGTCCCACAGAAGCAAAGAGGCTTCCTATGCTCAGTTTCCCACAGTGGTGGTGGCTTCTCCTCTGTTGGTGTAGATGGCCCTGGCATGAAGCAAGTGGTCTCTGACTCAACCTGATCTTCTTTCCAAGGTGACTCTTGGCCTCCTGAGGGCACCACATTTAATCTCTTTGCAAACATCCATGTCTATGCTCCAAAGTAAACCCCAGGCATAGCTTCTCTGATGCACAGGATGATTTGATTCTTTTGAAAATAGAGAAACGGGGACATTTTGCTTTGTTTTGTTTGGCAGTGTATTTATTTCGCTAGCAGGTTAGAACCTTCAATCTCATACCTGAAGCTGCAATCAATAGATGATACTCATATCGACCTCTTGAAAACAAAAATGAAGTAATGTATTGACTCCAGCCTAGCAAAGAAACTGTGTGTTTTATTACATTTGGACTGTATCCTCTGGCAAAAAGCCATACCACATTTCTGCTGTTTATTTAGGAGGCCTAGACGTTGGTGAGGCCAATTACCACAGAGAATAAGCACAAATAGGACTTATTTATTTATATTTCCTGATAGTTATTTCTTTCTTTCTCAATTCAATACTTCTGAAAAGCAGTCATAATTCTGTGCCCAAAGCACTCTACTCTGCTTCCCAAGCTCTTGTTCCTCCCCAGTTGGTGGAAGATGGGCCTTCCCTCTTTGCCTGTCACATCCAAGATGCTTGCAAGGGTGTTCAACTCTGTCTATTTTCCAGGGACTTCCTCCGAGAGGATATGGCCACAGCCTGAACTGATGGAAGATGTGAGTCTGGAAGTCGTTGTGCGAAAAAGATACTTGCACATGTATGTTTATAGCAGCACAATTTGCAATGGCAGAAATGTGAAACTAACCCAAAAGCCCATCATTCAGTGAGTGGATAAAGAAACTGTGGTATATATATGATGAAATACTACTCAGCCAGAAAAAGGAATAAATTAATGGCATTCACAGCAACCCGGATGAGATTGGAGACCATTAATCTAAGCCCAGTAACTCAGGAACGGAAAATGAAACGTTATTCTCACTGATAAAGAAGGGGCAGAATTTTTCTCCAAAGTTTCTTATTCATTCATGCAATGAAGTGCTCAGAGAGGCACTAGACCAGGTGCTGCAGGCTCCTTCCTTTTTTGAGCCCAGTGTGGAGAGGAGGTGAGGCAGCTCCTGTCCATCCAGCACACATGCTGGGCGTGTGGCAGTGGCAGTGAGGGGTGGACCTCATGCCCGCTTAGCTTTGAATAAGACTTCCTGTAGCTCATTTCCCCCTTAATTTATCCCCCCTGGATTTTATTCAGTGCATTTCTATTTTACAGTGATGTGGACGGCAAGAAAAGCGCTTCATTGTGTGTGTTTGTCTAAATTGCCAGTGCATAGCTATCATTGTACACCTGTTCCTAGTCATACACTTGTTTTCCTTCCCTAAAACACACTGTAGGGCTCTCTGTGACTAATAAACATAACTTAAAGCTCTTTATTTGACACATTAAAAGCAAATAATATGTCTTAAAAATTAATTGGTACTGTTAGTGTGTACATTGCACTTAGTAAACTTCATGTTCCAAGTGAAACCTTGCTTTACAAACTAAATCATACTGCTTGATTGTTACAACAACAGCATGGGAAGAGGTAAAGGCAAAATATAATTAAAATGTTTTAGACTTTAAAAAATGTGATTTCCTTCCTCATCCATGGCTAAAATGTGATGAGAACGAAGCAGCGGAGGCAAATTTTTAGTTTTTGTAGACACTCTATACCGAGCCTGAGCTCACCTCCAGATCCATTGATTACCTCATGTCTGAATATGTAGCACTTTTAATTTTAGTAATGCTGACAGTTTTTTTTTACAATGGCTGCATAGTTTCCAGATTAAACATTGAGAATTCATTTGAGTTTTACTGTTGGAGTTTTCCTATTTGGAGTTCAACCAATTGAGAGTTACTTCAGAACGTGTGTGAAATATAGGAGCAGTTCCTTGTCATCACTGCTTCTTTTGCTTGTCATGGTTGTAATATTTAAAAATACACATTATCTAATTCAACATGGTTCAGAGCGGAGAGCCTCATTGGCTGGGTGGATGCTTGCTGTTTTTGGATGGAGTCAGGAAGCTTGTTAGCTGACACAGTAAATGTGCCGAGGGAAAAGGTCACCATGTTGAATCCAAGTGTGTTATTATTTTCCCAAGTTAATGTATTTTGTGCTACTTCTAAAACTAATTTAATGATGAGCTTACCTTCAGGCAATGCATATGCCTTTTAAATATACTTTCTCATGTTAGATGGTTCGAACTTTTATTTTTAACTTATTTTAAGTTCAGGGGTACATGTGCAGGCTTGTTATATAGATGAACTTGTGTCATGGGGATTTGTTGTGCAGATTATTTTATCACCCAGGTATTTGAGCTGAGTACCCCTTAGTCATTTTCTCTGAACCTATCTCTTCTCTAACCCTCTGCCTTCTGATAGGTCCAAGTTTCTGTTGTTCCCTTCTTTGTGTCCATGTGTTCTCATCACTTAGTTCCCACTTAGAAGTAAAAACATGCAGTACTTGACTTTCTGTTTCTGCATTAGTTTGCTAAGAGTAATACCCTCCAGCTCCATCCATGTTCCTGCAAAAGACATGACCTCATTATTTTTTATGGCTGCATAGTATTCCATGGTGTATATGTACCACATTTTCTTTATCCAGTCTGTCACTGCTGGGCATTTAGGTTGATTCCATGCCTTTGCTGTTGTGAACAATGCTGCAGTGAGCAAACGTGTGCATGCGACTTTATGGTAGAATGATTTATTTGCCTTTGGGTGTATACCTAATAATGAGATTGCGGCTTCAAATGGTAGATCTTTGAAGAATTGCCAAGCTGTTTTCTACAATGGTTAAATTAATTTACCCATCAATAGTAAACAAGCATTCATTTTTCACCATAAGATGGTTCAACTTAAAAAAAATAACTTTCTTTCTACTTCTAATTGATAATACATAATTTGACATTTCAGTGCATTCCATTCTAACGAGAGATCATGTTGTTGTTGTTCAGCCGGTAAGGATGTGGCTGATGAGAAAACTCAAAAAATGTGCTCAAGATTACAGAGCAGGTGCACTCATGGAACTAGATTCCAGAAAAGGTGCACGCATGGAGCTAGATTCCAGAGCTGTTTTGACATTTTCTAGAAACCTCTCTGCCTTATCTGCAGGCCTGGTTTATCCCAATGCTGAGCATGTGATAGAGAAATGCTGTTCCTGTTTCCAGAGGGTCTGCTTTCAAGAAACCCAGATGCATTTATGACCATGATTGGTGGACTGTCCATTACCCCACACGTCCAAAGGAGGAAGCCTGGGTCTCTGAGCTCTTGGCTGTCAGATGCCTGACCTCATACCTGTACAGAAAGACAGTCCACAGCAAGGATGTCTCTCTCCTCGGTGACCATGCCTCCTTCAGCAGCTGCATGGACAGTCCTCACTTCTTCCCTATGAAAATGGACGGAGTCCCCCACAACCCAAGCTGTGCCGGCGTATAATGGCATCCCAGTCACATGAACCACTCACTCAGCATTTCTTAGAACAAACCATCTGCAGAATATATTTCAAGCCTGTCTGTGTGCATGGCAGGTTTCTCACCCTCTAGCATTAAGAACAAAGAAATATAGTAAATCTCACTAATGCAAATCCTGGCTTGTTTTTATGTCAGTTTCTATTGCCAAACCTGAAAAGTCGCCCTTCAAAACTGAAAAATGCCAGAAGAACGTTCTCATTTAGGAGTTTATTTTAATGTAGTAATAAAAAAAATCAGTAAAAAGACCCAAAGTCATAAAGCTGTTAAAATGATAGCCACAAAGAGCTCTTTTAAATCTTCAAAGAACACTAGAATTGACGCCCAATTAATTATCATCACATTGTGTGAGGTAGGTAGCATTTATAAAGATGCAATGTGGGCAAATGAGGAAGCTGCCCAAGGCTTCCAGGGGAATTAGCACCCAATTCTCAGCCTTTCTGAATCCTAGGCAGAGGTGTGCCTGTTCTTTCTGATCACAGGAGAAAAATAAAGCCCATAAAAGCTGATTACAACATGAATACCTGATGTTTCAGATATTTGTCATAAACTCACAAATAAAATCTATCACCCATAAAGAGGTTTTATTGGAGTGAGACGTCTGACAATGATCTATCTGCCTGGGGTGATGCTATAAAGCATGACTTTGACACTCTGGGTTTGTAACAGCATGTGAAATACAATAACCCTGCTCAAGTGAATGGATGGGAGTGCGATTATTTACACACATCGACTTTTACGTACCAAAGCAGGAAGGCAGCCAGCTGGGCCCATTTGCTAAGGATTTTGGACACAGGTGGGCCTGCTGGAGAGCCAGTCATAAAATGCTTGCTGGGTCAGATCCGGGAAGGGTCCTGGGGGTAGCAGTGGTGGGCAGTCTTAGGAGGTGGGTTACGAGACACAAAGAGGTAACATTTATTTACTGGGATGTACCCATTTCATGTCTCAGAGAAAGTAGCATGTTTAATGAAAGCACAAAGAACAGAATCTATTCGGGACAAAGCAGCTGATGGGCATGGAGGGGTCTTTAAGGACGATAAGGAAAGCCCCTACCCTCATCCCTCCTCACCCCGCTTCTCCAGCTCTGACATGAAGGGACAGGGTGCTTGTTCTGCCCACAGTCATGACAAAAGCCCTAAGGCTTCATCTTCTAGGATTTCAAGCTTTCTCACTGCTGTGCCAATAAAATGGTACAGCATTTATTGTACATGTTTATTGTACATGTTTCTAAAAGGGGTGATTCTTTCTATTGTACCTGTTTCTAAAAGGGGTCATTCTAACAAAAGCAGTTGATCAAATCCCCATCCTCCCCTCTATAAAGACGGCTACAGAGGGAGAGAGAGAACATTATTCTGAAGAAGCCACTGTCCTTTCTGCCTCACTTTTCCTGCCCAAGCCACACCACCCTCTACACGATCTGACCCCCACTGCCATAGGGGTTAATGCTCTGGGGACTAGGGGGGCCTGTGGGTATGATGACCATGGGTCTGGGAACTGGACAACTGCAGTAAGGAAGGTACGTGAGTTTCCCGTGGGGCCATGGATGCTGTGGGTCGCAGCTCAGGCATGAGCTGTCATCAGGGCCCCTGAGAGGGCCATGAGGTGGGCCACACCTGTAGCATTCAGTCGGGGAGTCAGCAGGACAGAATCTGAAGAACTTTACAGAGCCTCTGAAATGAAACAAAATATTCATACCAAAGCAAACAAACGAAAACTAGTGCCAAGTTTTGCACACGTGTTTTAATAATAAAATGGACGTGATGCCTGCATGCAGCTCGGTTCAGACTCAGACAAAGTTGCAATGAACACCATTTTATTCACAGTGATTAGGATCTTGAAGAATGGCATGTATTGTTCTGGGAATGGTTTGCTGAGGAAATCACTAAGCAGCTCTGGTGGCCAGGCCTGGTCCTAGAAGGTGAGATGTGGAGACGGAGACCAGGACCCAGTGCTCCCAGGGGAGGAAGCCAGCTCCTGAGCAAACACAGACTGTGATCCTCTGTGAAGGCATCACCACAAATGATGTCCTCTCACCCTGGTGTCCAGGACTCCCAAATTTCCATCTCCCACCCTGCCTTTTCACTAAAGCTCCAGGCACTTTTATAGGGAGTTGTACAATAAGACCATTGCTCTGAGTAAAATCAGGCCATCAAAATCACAGTACCACAGGGAAAATGGGGTGAGGCCCAATGCTCACAAATTCATCAGTGTCACATGGAAATGTTAGAAAATGAAGGAGGACTTTAGCACAGTTCTGCCTGGGCTGAGTGGCTGAGAAGACATAACTACAGTAAGTCTGACACTTTATTTTGAAAAAGACCTCCCATTCGCCTTTAGAAGCGGGTGTTCTAAGGGTTGTGAAGTGGTGGCAGGGGGTTATTTTACAAGGAAAAGCACATCCTAATCCCAGCTCTGGAGAGATGAGCTAAGGACATGAGGGAGAAATTTAAGTGGAATTCGTGGATGCATTCGTGTGTTCCTTCATGGCCTGGTACAGCTGGGTGGCTTTCTGCATTGACCTAATGTCCCTCATAGACAAAACCATACCTAAGCAAACATGACATTTGAGAATTTCTGCTATGCTCCAATTATCTCTTATTATATCAACTGCATTGGACCCAATCTGTGTTTCCAAACAAGAATTATGGTTTCGGCCAACTCAACACCTCCCTTAGTTACTTGCTGGCCTTTTGGGTATAAAAAGGTCTTGAACAGAATTTGTGATCTGTCCCCCACTTCCCTGCACCCCTCGCCAGGGTACTCCCCCAACACTCTCTTTTGTATGTAAGTAAACATTGCAATCATCCATCCAGTTGCTCAGCCTCCAACCTAAGGGTGAATCATCACTTTTCTCTTCCTCATTCCCCATATCCTCACCTCTTACGTCAGAAAATCTGATAGTGACAGTGTCTCGCTCTCTTACCCAGGCTGGAGTCCAATGGTGCCATCACAGCTCACTGTAGACTCTAACTCTGGGGCTACAGTGATGCTCCCACCTCAGCAACCCAAGTAGCTGAGGTCTACAGGTATGCATCACCACACTTAGATAAATTTTAAAAAGCTTTTTTTCTTTTATAGAAATAAGGTCTGCTATGTTGCCCCGGCTGGTTTTGAACTCCTGGCCTCAAGTGATCCTCCCTTTTTAGCCTCCCATATGTTGCCTAGGTTAGTCTTGAACTCTTAACCTCAAGCGGTCCTCCTTCCTTGGCCTCCCAAAGTGCTAGGATTACAGCAGCCAGCTGCCACACTTGGTCCAAATTCCTTCCTATAGCCCAAGATGCCTTATGGGGTTGGCTCCCACCTTCCTCTCTGACCATTTTTTTCATGTGCTTCTATTCATCAACTTCTTAATATTTTGAGAGGCTATAAAGTTCATTCACACCTCTGGGCCTTGTGAGTTGCTTTTCTTTGCATTGGCCAATATTTCCTCATATTTTAAGGTATCTGACTTTTTCCTTCTTTCTCAGGATTACTCAGACAGGTCTTCACAGGAGACTTCTCTGATGACCTCTACAAGAAGCAAAAATATTGAATGCCAAGCACATTTGCAAGAGACCAGCACTAGCACCAAAGGATGAGAGATCAAAAGGAAACACTGTGAGGGAGGTGAAACTTGCCCAGTCTTCACCCATCCCTCCATGCTATGGCGGCCATCATGCCCTGTGGTCTCAGCGGCCCCATCTCACACACCATCCTCATTTACCAATTCCGTTTGTGCCCCATCCCCAAAGAGCTGCATTTTGTACTCCATTGTGAGAGCCATGTAAATTAATAATCCCTTCTAAAATTCCCTATGTTAATCTCTCACCAAAGAAACATAAAGGGAATGTTAGCAATAGTCACAACCAACATGATGGCATTCCCATGTCGAGAAGCACTTGGCCAGCCGTGGGTCTGAGCGTCTCTCCAACAGCAGTAGCAGGTGGACCACAGCCTCACCTGCACCTGGAGTCCATAGCACTGACACAAGGACAGCCAGCCAGTGAGAGGTGCCCACTGCTGCTCCTCATGTTTCCCATGCTGACTGAGTAAAGGAACCCAGCAAGCCAGTCTGGCATCTCCACCATGTGGACACCAATGCCGTGTTCTGGGCTAAGAGTGAAGACGCAGAGTGCAAGATATGGGGGTGGCCACTGGTACGAATATTCCCAAAGGGCATTTTTTTAATGGAAAATCAAACCACGTTCTGAAGGATATTCTCAGCCATATCTGTATCAAGAGCACGAAGCCGGGTTTCCATGCTAGCATTGCCTCAGCCCAGCCTTAACCCCAGCTGGCTGCACAGGGGTGCAGAGTGCACGTAAAACCAGGAGGCCTGAGGGGCCTGAGTACTTATATTTGGCCAGAGTGCAGATGTCCAGTTTAGATGCTGATGGTTTCCACGGATCCTGTGCTGGTGACATCCTGAGTCACACAGGGAGCTGCCACTTGTGCAGTGACCTCATTGCATCCTCCAGCCCCAGCATCCAATCGCAATGGCTGAATTGTGCAGTTGAAAGCAGGGTGTGGCTGGGCATGGAGGCTCACACCTGTAATCCCAGCACTTTGGGAAACCAAGGCCGGTGGATCACTTGAGGCCACGAGTTTGAGACAAGCGTGTCCAACATGTTGAAACCCCATCTCTACTAAAAATACAAAAATTAGCTGGGCATGGTGGCGCACACCTGTAATCCTAGGTACTCAGGAGGCTGAGGCAGGAGAATTGCTGGAATCTGGGAGGTGGAGGTTGCAGTCAGTAGAGATTTCTCCATCGCACTCAGGCCTGGGTGACAGAGGGATACTTGATCAAAAAAGAAAAAAGAAACAGAAACAAAACCAAGAAACAAAACATAAAGAAGAAACAGAGCGCACCTTGGATTTCTTGGAAATTATGGCCAAGTTATTAGTTGAATGAAGTGACACTTGCCAAAAAATTTAACAAGCAAACCTGCATAAGAGTTTTCCCCTCATGTAGTATATGGGTACATTTTAACATGCCTGATGGAGGGGGAAATGGAGTATCTAGTCTCTGAGGTCTGCCAATCTTGAAGTGGCCCTCGCCTTCCATGATGACAGGGACATCTCAGCGTCATTGCCCCGTATCCTGCATGCTTTATATAGGACAAATTCTGTCAATGTGGATGGAGTAAATGAATACAAAGCGAAGTCATCTGGTGGTTTCCTGAAAACTTTCCTTCTGGAAATTTCTCTAAGCTGCTATGCATAAGGACTTACATGAGTCACGATTACCAACTTTTTCTTTGGACCCACTATTACACTTCTTACATTTAAAAGGTGGTGGATAAGTAGGTATTTTGCTGTTTCTATTTTATATTTGGTTATTTTCACATGTGTTAATATTTACAGACGGATCCTTGCTGCTGTGTAAAAAAGCATGGTATGACTGCAAGAACCTCTCTGTTGTCATTCCATTTTAGGTGTTAGCTAGCTGTGTGGCATTAAATAAAGAACCTCACTTTTTGGCCATAATTTCTTTGATTGTAAAATAGAAAAAAAAATGGTGGTATAAAAAGTATTTTTCATTTCACTTACAGCCTTAACATTTAACTGTATTTAAGTCTGCCTGGGCACCTAGCACTTTATTGCCTATTTTCTATTTGTAAGCATGATCATGGTTCTCCTCTCCTACTTTCCCAGCTTCATCCCATCCTCCTGAATTCAGATGAAGCACAAAAGGATTACATGCCTCCCCTAGTGATTTGAAAACAGTTAACAAAAAACGGAAGCATCCTCTTGTGCATTTCAGATGTTTCCCTTGCTGCTGAGGAGCTTCTATATTAGGACTGTTTGTTGAGCGGCATTGCTGTAATAGACCTGTCATCGCAGAATTTACTTAAGCCAAATGGGATGTACTTTATATTTTCAGCCTATTATCTTTTTGTTGAGCTGAGTGCACACTGATCATCACACCATTTCCCAGACCTTCTTTCCCGCTGGGTTAGTTTACAGCTGTTTCCAAAGAAAATATTACCCTGGGTGGAATTGTTTCTACCATGAAGAAATGCTCACAGGCAAATCTTCAAAATATTTGTTTGCCACTGGGTGTATCTGGGCTCAGATCATTATTTGTTCTAATAGAAGTACAGGATACGCTTGTCTAGGAAGTGTTGTGAAGGCAGTATACATGGGATAGAAGATTTAATACAGAATGGTACATAGTTTTGATTTCGCTATTGTGAAAGTTATGCTTTACCTGTAATGACTCACAGTGGAAACATCCTTGTTGAAATATTAAACTGCTTCTCATTCATAAGGTGTCAGTGTTTTAATCCTTTAGGGAAAGTGCTCAGTGCTCATCATATTAGGCACTGTGTGTTCCGTCAATCAAATCCAATGGGTGATAGATGACATGCAATCAAGTAAGTGCCGTCCCCTTATTAACAGCTAATGTCCATGTTACTGCATTTCATTAATCTGCCTAGAAGCCCTCCTTTAATAAAAGAAACTACTTATTTCTTCAGTACCCCTTGAATTTCCTTGCTAAACTTTCATTTAAAATTCTGAATTCCAGCTGGAAGACACTTGAGGAAATGAGCCTTCGGGATGAATACAATTGAAACATGAAAAGACTAAATTACAGTACCAATTGTGGAGTGTTACCAGTCTGCCCAACAAAAAAAAATGTGCAAAAAAATTGTGGCATAAAGAAGTATAACAGATTACCAAAAGGCAAGGTCAGCGTTTTCTTCCTGGATTTGCATTCCCTCCTTGTATGCAAAGTGCACACACTTAAACCTGGAGAACGTTACATTATCTTGATGTAAAGTGAGAAGGTGTTGGCTCTAATTTAAGATTGGTTTATACTGCATAAAGCTTTAATATGATTTGATTTAGATGTGGCTATGCCTGAGACAATGCAGCCTGGTGTGATTATAACGAGAGGCTCTCATACTGAATGGGAGACTTCCTTGCTACTAGAAATTTATTGATTTTGCTGTTAGAAATATTAAGGAATCCTTAAAAAAATTTTTTTTTGCTTACTAGACAGAATTAATACTTCACAGGGTTGTGGAAGGGTGGAAAAATATTTCTGAAACAGGAGGTGTCTGGACATGACTTGAAGCATACGTGGTGGGACAGCAGGATGAACAAGGTGAAGGGGGCATTTCAGACAAGAGGAAGCAGCTCCTGCCGAGTCACTGATGCACGAAGCACATGCTGAGGCCTGGGAACTAAGACTAATTTGATCTTATCGAAGCACAAAATATGAGGAAGTGTGGTGATAAAGCTGCACGTGTGGACAGGTGGCCAACTCAGTCATGTCTCCAGGGATTTAGACAGAAACATTACAGATTACATTACCGGAGTGAGAATTCTCGATCATTATTTCTTGAAGGACCTGCTATTTAACAATATGGCAATCAATCATCGAAGTCCAAGAAATGGTCGCTCAAAGATCTGATCATAATTTTTCCAAAGGATTGAAGACAAGACCTTGGTCTCTCTTCCTTTCTTAATGTTTCCAGTGTTAACATGTGTACTGACAACTGGATAATCCTTTGACGTGAAGAGACTTTTTCCCCGGGTCTCTCCCTTGTATCTACCAGAAAGAAGAGAGTTGAAGAACATTTGTTTACTTAGGCCAGACGCTCGTACCTGCATAGACTAGGAGAGAGCTGAATAGACTCTTGACTCTGAAATCTCAATAATTACCACAGTTTAAAGTTATAGATAAATTATTCTAACTATCTTTATCAAGTCTGGTCTATGTTCCTCAACATTTAACTGTATGAGTTGAATTAGAAGCTTTACAGAGGAACGACATGCACTCTGTTATTTTCACATGAATGTTGAAACCATTTGATCTTAGAAGTTACGAACTCTGAAAATTAAATGTTTACTATGCATTCATATGGTCTTTAAAGTTGCTTTTTGTTTATTTTTATAAAACTGAGGATAATTCTGGGTGATACCCACTTAAGAAAATTAACATTTCTATGTTCAACTCTGGAATACAATGTTGCATTCTTGCAAGCGTGTGAGCCTGTAAGCAAGAAGAATGAACATGTTACTTCTCCAGGAACATTTGGGGTCTCCTTCCCCTTGTCCTTTTTATGTGAGCTGGGCATTCAGCTATTTATGCAGCTACACGTCTTGTCAGGTGCCTCAGCTTTCATGAGAGGTCATAAATCTTGTTAAACCACACGCTTCTACCTTAAGCCAGGAGCATGGAATAGCTGCTGTATTCCAGATATTTTCAGAGTGTCTAACTTGCAACTAACTCATGCTCATTATTTATTAAAAGGCTTACAGGAAGGATTCACTGAAAAAATATGTGGACTGTTGCCTGTGGAAATACGGGGAGCTCTAAGGTAGGCTGGGAGACAGTTGCGTCTCTGGACAAAGTCCTTTAGCCTGCTAGCCACCTGGGTCTTCTCTCCAGCTGGTCACTCCAGGGCACTTCTCCTATGGAATCACACACTTTGGCATCGTGCCCCTTGCTTTGAATGGAAATGGCCCCCATATTTCTGGGTGGAACACTCTTGTGGGCAGTATTTACCATGTCACACACTGTCCTTTTTAGGGAAATCCATGGAGGAAATGTTCCAGTGAACTAAAATAGATGTGTCTCTCCTAAGTGAGTAATTTTATTTTTCCTCATGGGATCTCTGAATCACTTAATTAATTGTATTTCATACTAGACTTTATTAGAAATTCTGAGTTAAATTTGTGGTTCTCTAGTATCAGTCTGTGCCATTCATGCACTTTGTGTACTTTCTTTAGTACAATCTCTCCAATTCTTATTTTCTACTGCCCAAATATAACTGCTCATTAAAAACCATCCTTGTAGGATGCACATATTTTTATCTTAAATGAAGCATGGCAATTAATTTAAATAAGATAAAATACCAGTGACCTAAGTAATATATAATTATCAATAATAATACAGAATAACAATATATTAATTTTGTTATCTGTAAATATATTTCTTAATATTATTTACCCTATTTAATATTTATCATGTTATGTTATTTATGAATATTAATATAATAATAAAAACAAATAATATAAAATATAATAAATACCACACCAGTTATATTTGCTATGTAGAATAATCTTATTTAAATTGAATTAAAATTTTTAGACCCATTTTTTTAAATCATATGAATGACTAAGTTAAGTACAAAAGAAAAATAAGTCAGACCTGGCCATATGACAATTTCTTTGTAGTTTTTACACATCTGCCATATGTCATCCCCCAAATTTCAAACTAAAAGTAGACAAAGCAAAATGGTACATGACTTAACAATTGATGACGAGTGTCGTGGAAAAGGTATTCTGATCTTTTAAACACTTTTTTCTGAGATACTATTTAATTACTGTGTTTTAGAAACTTTAAAATCCAAATCAGGTAAAATAATATAATCTCAGATTTTACACAAGTAAAATGTCTCCCTTAGTGACAGAGCAAGACTCTGTCTCAAAAAGAAAAAAAGAGTTATGAAGAGTTTTATTCCTGCTTTGATGACTCTTCCATGGAAAACTCACAGTTAAATGTTGGTAACCAACTTCCAGTGGCCTCATCTTCTGCTTAGCAAGACAGAGAGGTAGAGAGAAAGATGGTAGCTAGATAAATTATAGATAGATAGATAGATAGATAGATAGATAGATAGATAGACAGATAGATAGATATGGTTGGCTAGATAGATATGATAAGAATTGACAGATTATGAAAAGATAAATGTATGAATAGTTGGATATAGATGACTAGATAGTGATAACAGCAGCTTTATTTACATGTATTTTAATTATATATTTTTATTCTTCCATGTCTATTACCCATATCAGAATAAAGCAAGCAACAGAATTTTAAGAACTTACACACATGTTCACATGTGTGTTCACATACATGCTATGATTTTGGGGAGCACAAAGTAAAATGTGTGACTAATTTAAAATGAAAGTAACAAGAAAATGAACGTCTTAGCTGTTGCTGTAGATATCTTCAAAGCACATTTCATAGAAATCAGTATGTATTTTCGTTTTGAAATTTTAGATTCCCAGAATGTAATAGGTTATGACTTTTAGAAATCAGTGTGTATTTCCATCTTGAAATTTGTTGAGATTCCCAGCACATAATAGGGTATGACTTTTTGGGGGTCCATGCTGGATCACTTTGATGGTTTCCCCATTCATTACAAAATGGAAGCTGCAGTAAGAACAGTGACAATGATGTGGACTCACAAAAATTCTCAGATTCTGGCCAACTCTCTTCAATGTAAATAGATTTAAATCTGTTTTCTCAGTGCTTTTATTTGTTGTCAAAAAGTTACAGGGAGCTCTGCCTGTGTCCCTTCGAGGCATTATATGTGGGGAGATGATTTTGCCTGGCTCTCCTGTCACTGCAGAGGGTTCCCCCTGGGTTTCCTATGAGCGCACATCTGCACCATTTACTGAAAGCTTACATCAAGTTACGCAGTGCTTGACAGGACATTAATTGAGATAAACCCCAGGTAAGCATCGCAGGAGAAGCTGGAGAGTCATGGAGGAAGTGTGCCATCCCTGTGAATAGCCACACTGACATGGAACACGTATTAGAGGCAAGGGGAGCACACAAAAGGGTGGGAACCCGGGAGAGAAAGCAAGAACGCTGGACCTGGAGCCGGGACTCAGTAAGATGATCGTATCTCATGACTGCATCTCCGTTCCCTCCACAGGAACCACCAAGGCCCAAAGTCACACACCCATCAGAGATAATTCCTATGATCAGGTACACAGATTTTTTTACCTCTTTGCCTCATATAGCTGAATAATTTGTTTAGTTTTATAAAGAAAAATTAAGACTTCGATCCCAAGTTTTGAAAATATGTCTATGGAGCATTCATTCAAAAGAGTTAATAAATACTACCCTTAAAATTCCACTACAAGTCGCTTGGGAATTGCTGAGTTAAACAAAGGTTACCCATTTTGTTTACATCAAGATTTTTTTTTCTTTTTATTGCGTTTTAGGTTTTGGGGTACATGTGCAGAACATGTAAGATAGTTGCATAGGTACACACGTGGCAGTGTGATTTGCTGCCTTCTGCCCCTTCACCCACATTTGGCATTTCTCCCCATGCTATCCCTCCCCTGCTCCCCCCCC
>CM052669.1:3489405-3550568 GCA_028533165.1 Leontopithecus rosalia
AGGTGAACTCATCATTTCTGATTGCTGCATATCTTCATCATGAAGTTTTTAAAGGGAAGAAAATATATTCATTGTTTCTCTAAGCTATTTGACTAAGAAACCCTGTTTTTCAAATGAAATTAGCATTTCTTGGGAATAATGATGGATGTAAACTTTGGTAAATACCGCTTTAAATTTATGATCATAGCTCATGTAAGCATATTCTTTTTGACCTGAAAAAGACTCTCCAGAGATGGTTTAATCCAAGGTATGAAGGTAAATGTAATGGCCAGACTCAAGCTATCAGACAGAATAGACAGATATCTGGCGTTTTCATAGAAGTGTGATCACTGGTGAACAGTTAAACTTCTGTTAACTCAAGTTTTTCCGTCCTGTATGGCAGAGACAGTAATGATTGTGGTTACAGTGTGGAAATTACGTTAAGGAAGGTATGAAGCACTCAGCACAGCTCCCAGAGTGTCCATATCGCTGTCAAATGCCAGCTCCTCTCTCCCCACACTGCCTCCAGTACGTCAGTGCCAAGGAGAGAACCGACCTTATGAGGTATGTTCTTCTTCATGGTGGATTTTATTTCACTTTGGTGCATGCTTACAGTTGATGTCTTCAAACTTGGTGTTCTGTTTTATTTTGTTTTCTTTATTTGGAGATAGTTATCCCGCTCAATATTCCTACGTAACCACACTGTTTTTGAGACAGAAGATGGCAGATGGGCTCTTTTCCCATGTCCCTTGAGAGGCGGGTTTCCTCCAGCCCAAGACACTCGTACCACAAGGCTGGCAGGTGGCACCCCGGATGACCAGTTCTATGGGCAGCATCTCTTTTATATTCACTGGCTGCAATTTTCTAAAATGCCAATATTCATATTCCTCATGAAGTGTATGAGAAGTCATTCCCACTGAGTTAAAGTGTAATATAGCATCTGGAAGGGGTTTTAGATGACATTGTTTCTTAATACCCGATGTCAGTTTATGGGTACCGTAAACACTGGGGGATGAAAGCAGACAGTCAAGGAGGCTTGGGGTATTTGGGGAGCAGGAACTGCCCTCCCGGGATGGGCTGAGGAGCTTCCTAGGACAACACAGTGCTCCTGGAGAGACGGTGCCAGTTGCTGGGGAAGGTTAGGAAGCAGTGACACAAAGCCAGAAAGATTATGCAGTGACCCAATGCAGTAACAGTGTGGACGTGGTTTGGGCATTGTAGCATGTCAGATGGTTTTCAAAAGCATCAAATCCATTTGCCTCGAGTTGGCAGTGTGAGACAGATTAAATGATGAATGCCATGGTGGGTAAAGATCAAATCTTAAAAGCATGCCCAAACACGTATTTTTGGTCAAGATGTGATCTCACAACCAGCTTGAAGGGCCACAGATGTTTGTGGCATGGGACCCAACTTAAATGCGCTCATGCTTTGTGGTGAGGGAATGCCTGGCCCTCAGTTTGCGGATTAGTTTAGAGTTTAATCATAAAGCCGCTGGGTGCAGTGGCTCGTGCCTGCAATCCCAGCACTTTGGGAGGCTGAGGCAGGAGAATCGCTTGAACTTGGATGGCAGAGGCTGCAGTGAGTTGAGATCGCACCACTGCACTCCAGCCTGGGTGACAGACTGAAACTCCATTTCAAAATAAATAAATTAATTAATTAAAATAAAAACAAAGCCAAGAACCTGCCTTGTTGCAATAAAAAAAAAGGAAAGACAACAAAAATGACAACAAATCCTTGCTGAAGGCAGGCCAGGGTGATCAGGCATCAAAGTTTGGGGTAAGACATTTGAGCTGGGGCTTGTGATGATCCGGCTTAAAGGGGTGGGAAGTTTTGTGAAACTGACTCAGCCGGATTCCTGCTGACGCGGAGCTATGCAGGCCCAGCCAGGAGGGGTGCCAAGGTGGCATCCTCATTGAATAGAGGGCTGAGGGGCCTACGAAACATGTGGTCAAGGAGAGAGACTTTGTCATGCCACAGCTTAGGATGGCGACTTTATGAAGCATAAGCTTGAGATCCAGGCTGTCCTCCTCAAGCTGCAAAGAACTGTCAGGTACCAGGAACCCGAGGCCTGGCAACACTGCTGGGTCGAAGGACTTCCATCCAAGGACCTCCCAATGACCCCTCACTGCTGTGCTGATCATTTTTTTTCTGACCTCTAACCCTTTACCTAAATGATTTTGAATTTGTCCAAACAGGCTGAGATGCCCTTTGCGCTGACCCACTTTTTGTCTGCTTCCCCTCCTCCCCTCCAACCATGCCCGAATTCAGACCTCTAGCCCTTGGGTCTGTAATCCGACCAAGAAGTCCTGTCAATCTTAAATGGCTGTCATGTTTTAACAGCCATTTCTGCTGCTTCCTGCACGCTTTCGAATTTCCCCTCTGCTTTCCCTGGAAATCTGATGCTTGACTTGGACACATTCAACCCTCTCTCCTTACAGAGACAGCTGCTGAACGAATGCTAGAAATTTAAATTCTGCTTTTAGCTTAGGGTTCTCTGCCTTCTTTAAAAGACTACATGGGCACAGGGAGGGGAACATCACACCCCAGGGTATATTGGGGAATGTGGAGCTAGGGGAGGGACAGCAGGAAGTGGGGCGGGAAGGTTGGGGAGGGATAACACTGAGAGAAATGCCTGATGTAGGTGATGGGGGATGGAGACAGCAAACCGCCATGGCTTGTGTGTACCTATGAACAGTCCTGCAAGATCTGCACATGTACCCCAGAACTTAAAGTACAATAAAAAACTCACGTTTTTTTTCTTTAATCCTTTGACTTTAAGTAAGAAGCTTCCAAAATAATTACATTTAAAAATAATATTCCTTTTATACATTTGTTGCGAAAAGGCACTAAAAGTGCAAAATTCCTCTGGTTTAAACCTATTGGTGACTCAAACAACTTGCCCGAAGGGAATTTACTTTCTTTAAAGTAGATCATACGCAATATAATGTCCCTTGACAAATCAGGGAACATTAAACGTCAATGAGGGCTCTGCTCATGTTTGGTTCCTCCTAGTCCGTGTGCTGAATGCTCAGCACAGATATTTTATTGAATTCTCCCAGCTACTGTCCATGGTCCTATTTACAGAGAAGGAGGAATCGGGGACTCTGAGATGGAATTAACATGCTCACCGTCACATAGCATGTAAGAGGGGCCCTATTCCCAGTGAGGCTGAGCACTCCCAGGGCAGCTACTAACACCATCCTCTGCTATTGGGAAGTTTTGATGTACCCAGAGGATTCTGGAAGCTGGGATTGGGAGAAAGGGTAGATCTCAGAAATCACCAAGTCCGGTGGTCTTCAAACTGTGCCTCACAGAATGATCTAATGGCTGCCACGTGTGGATTTTACACAAGAGGGTTATCAGGACAAAAGAATGTAAAAACTACTGACTTTTCCCCAACATACACTTTCCTGATGGGAAAACTGAAATTTTGAAAGGCCGCTTAAATTGCTTCAGGTTGGCTGGGCATGGTGGTACACCTGTAATCTCAGCACTTTGGGAAGCCGAGGCAGGTGAATCACCTGAGGTCAGGAGTTTGAGACCAGCCTGATCAGCATAGAGAAATCACGTCTCTACTAAAAATATAAAATTAGCCGGGCATGGTGGTGCATGCCTGTAATCTTAGCTGCTCAGGAGGCTGAGGGAGGAGAATCACTTGACCCTGTAAGGTGGAGATAGTGCTGAGCTGAGATCTTGCCACTGCACTCCAGCCTGGGCAACAGAGTGAAACTCCATCTCAAAAAAAAAAAATGCTTCAGGCCACAGCCAAACAGCTGTGAAGTGAGATTTTTTTCAGTCCAAGGTTCTTGCTACCACACTAGGATAGCAAGTCCATCATTAAAATATGGATAGATAATACCAGTTTAATTTCCATCAATTACTGTTTCAGCTTCTTTGAGCTTCTGTTAAAAAGATGTAAAGCTCAAAGTGCTAAGCATCTGTCCAACAGCAGAATCTCCTGCAGCAGCCACTGACCCTGCAGCTGTGAAGGTGCACATGTCTCAGGACCAGGCAACAGAAGGGGTGATGGTGGCTGATACCGTAGGACAACTCGTAGACCTGCCGCTATGGCAGGAACTGCTCAGTTGCTGAGTTGAACAAAGGTAAACCATTTTGTTCCTAGAAAGATTTCTTAGAATTTTTCATTTGCCAATTTACGTCATGAATCTTTTAAAGGGAAAAAAAAGTATTCATTGTTTCTCTGTCATTTGACCAAGAAACCCTGTTTTTAAAGTCAAATTAACGTTTCTTGGGAATTTGTTGATTTGTTAATTTCCTGGGTTAAAGGAGCTGGCAGGTGAACATAAAAATCCCAAGTTCATCACTAAAAATTAAAATGAAATGCAAAGTAAAACGCTGCTCTGACCAACGACAAAAAAAATGGAACTTTTCAAAGACTTTTGGTGAAAAGCAAGAAATCACTGTGGAGAGGAACTAGGGCGAGAGGTAAACGCCAAGATTATCAGAAACAGCTATATTTTGCATCAGGATGTTGGAATAAATTCAACAGCGCTAATTGGCCCTGGATGCGAACAGGTAGCCAGGGCCATGGGATGGGGCACAGGCACAGAATGGCTTCATGTTCCTGAATGGAAAAGCATAGCTTCCGAGGTTGAGCTGCCGCAAGCTCAGCTGGAGATGCAGAATGACCCATGCTCCCCTATGCTTTTCCTAGCATCTCTCCGTCCAGCCGCATCTATTGTAAAGATTCTTATCCATCTTGGTGTTACTTAGGATAGAGGAGTGAATAGATTCCATCTTAAAGATGTTTCTTTGGGACAATTCTTGGAGACAGGTAAACAAGCCAGGGCTGGAAAATGTGAGTGAGAAGTCAGGGCCATTCCCCTCTCCTCGGTGAGAGCAGAGGATGCTGTTGAATGAAGTAATTCCCATGAGCCTGTGGGGTCCTATTACCTGCGTGAGCAGCCACACTTTTTTCTGTTCCTGGCCCTCCTCCCCTCTGCAGGAATTTGCCCAATTCCAAATACGCCTCAAACTCGTACTGGAAATCAGTCCTACTGGAAGAACTAGTGAGAGTGGTAAATGAGTGACTTCACAAAGTAATTTTTACTCTCATAAAAAATGTCTGCAAACCATAAATCCTGTCAGACTTACAAAGGAGCAAATCTATAATGTTAGAATTTCACTCATGGAAACTGTCTTTCAGGTGAAAGGACTGAGCGATTTGGGGACAAGCAGGCTTCCATGGGCCTCTCCTCAGGATCAGCCCACTGCTGCGAAGAGCCCTCATCCATGTGAGCGTAACAGCAGGTGCACCTGTACTGGGGAAGGTCACCATGGATGGCCGTCTTGCCCCACTGCTGCGGAAGGCTTTCCAGGTTTGACATATCAACAGCCTTACTCTGCTCTTGGCAGCAAATGCCAAATGCCAGCTTCTGTGAGTGTCCTTGTGGGCACAGTGTCTCTCACACCACAGGGGGGACGTGCTGTGTCCTAAGGTCATCAGGAACATTTATTCCTCCCACCTTTCTCTTCACAGGGTGCCAGATTGCTGTCAACCCCAATGCCAACAACACCCAGGGAAGGGCTTCCTTCACCCCAGGCTGCGGTCCTGTAACAGACCTTGGAGAGAGGTCGAGTTGAACCCATTCTCTCAGCCCTGCCCTTAAAGGAAGGTGCGGCTTCCAAATGGGAGCAGCTCATCCTCTTGATTTTGCAACATGTATAAATGAAAGATGAGACATTTTGTGTGTCTCCTGTGGCTGGAATCTGCCATAGTGAGCTTCCCTGGGAGTGCTGGGCTTTGTCTGGATGTCTCACGTACAGTGGTCCTTCATATCCTCTCCACTCCTTCAGCTGCTCAGACAGCACATGTTAGAGCTGTCCTCTCTTTCTCTCTGTCTGTTTCACCCACATCTAATCCATAGCGAATTATGTGTGTTTAACCTTCATAATGTATCCATGATCTGGCCACTTCTCGTCATCTGTATGGTGACCACTGTGGTCCTAGCCACTGTCATTTCCTGCCAAGATGATGTCCACAGCCTCCTATTTGGTATCCAGAGAAGCCGTCACCCCCATAGCCTAAGCAGAGCATTCAGGTCGTGCTGTTCTCTGCCCCTCGTGCTCTGTGGTGCCCACCTTCCAGTCTGCATTACAGCTGCAGGGCCCCTGACGCTTCTGAGGGTGCATCTCTATCGAGTCCTCCCTGGCTCTGCCTCTTCGTACTTCCTCTTCTCTCTGATTTTTGGAATGTTTTCCTCCTGTGTTCAGTTTGTAGAAGACCTTCCTCTAATGTCATTTCCTCTTTGAGGTCTTCTTTCCTGCGCCCAGACGGCTTTATCTAAAATCAGCTCCTCTGCCCAGCAACGGCTCCATCCTCCTTCTGCTCATTCTGGCACAGCACTTACCTCCTGAGACATTCCCATTCTTTATCTACATTTGACTTTGCCTGTCAAAATGTCAACTGTGGAACAGTAAGGATTTCCATGTGCCTGGCACTGGCCTGGCCTCACTGCCCAGGAAAGGAGGCAATGGGTGACAGGCACTCAGAGACTATTCATCAACTGGCTGGTTGGATGAAACCCAAACTCCCTGAGCATTCCATGGGTGCTGGCTCTGAAATTCCTGTGCTGTCCTCTCGGGTCCCCTCGGTGAGAGGCCTCCACATGAACACACGCTGATCCCTTGCCCTTGACAGTGGTGAGCTGGCTTCATTCACCGGGAGGAATCCCTCACACTTTCACGGTCCTTCCAGTGATTGAAAGCAGCCATCAGGAGCACTTCATCTTCCGTGGAAGCAATTTTATCAATATAAATCTCCATCATTATCAGGGGAAGACATTAAGAGGAAGACATTCTGTTTCCTGAATTACCCAGGATTAGATTAACAAAGTTCATTTATTATTAAACTAAGGTACTGTTAGAATACGCTCCCATGCTACGGGTCTAGTTATGGAGTACTAAATGATTCAACAAGATCATTAACCCCTGCATGCTTTAAAACATTTGAACCAAAATCACTGTGAAACCTGCCACAGATAAATACAAGAGGGGCATGAATTCTGTACATTTAAAACATTAAATTTGATAACTTTCTAAAGCAAATGTCAAATATTGAGGGGAAATTTACAGAAAACTACTGAAAGTGCTGAAAGGCAGTTGTATTTCTTTGCCTTCAATGAATAAACATGTGGCAATTTCCCATAAGGAAAGGGAACAGCCCGTCTTCTATCCCTCTCATCATGCAAGATTGTAGACCACTCTCCACTGTGCCAATTCATTTAGCCAGCTGCAGTGCCCCTGTCTCAAGTATCTAAGAAACAGCAATGTGTTTAGTAATGCCTGCCGTGTCACAGAAGTACAGTGAAGTTACCCTTATATGACCAGCGAAGACCACTTATTCTAAAAGGAGGGAAAGAGAGGGGCTGAATACTGCTGGGCCAGAAAGGGGAGTGGCCATTTAGCTGTGGCCTGGATGGCATGCATTAAAGGGATATTAGCGGTGAGATCACTCCACAGACACAGAAAGTGTGGTATTCCAACTCAAAGAGAATCAACCCTACCAACATAGAAGAGGACGCATCTTACATGTCATCGCACCTTGTCATAAAAGGTTTCATCGAAAAGAATTGTGCCCACTTCTGTCCTTCACTTCTCTGATTTCACACTGCATGGGACCACATCATTATCTAAACCTAAACCAACATAAAACACATGTCCTAGACCCATGCCAGCATAAACCACACCTATGCAAACCTAAATATACATAAGAAATGAAAGCTGCAAATTCACTTTTATTTGAAATATGACAGCTCAAAGGGAGAAAAATCTAATCTCTCAACTCAACCTTTAAAAAAATCCCAAAGCAGTGAATTTGGTGACAGATTGCTGTGTCTAGCCACACCCTTGGACTGAATGAAAATGATTTCATAATAGCCCCATAGCATCCTTTGGGGTCTAATGCAGCTACACAAAGAGAACATGGCTCGCATTGGGCAGCATGAATACAGAAGAGGCTGGACTGATTCAGAAATCACTGATCTCAAGAGAGCCTTTAAAATATTTTCTTTTATCATTGATGATCTACTATTCTGACACAGTGATCGGTTCAATGGAAAATGAGGTGCTTAAAAGATTACACAAATTTGGAAGGGCTTTCAAGAATAACAAACCAATAAAAAAACAGATCATCATTCTTTGTGGAAAAACATCCAGGAGATTGTAGGGAAAGGTAAGAAGGAGAGTGATTTATTCTCGTACCTCCAGGGCTTGGCAGGCAGTTTTTGGTTCTGCTAAATCACATGGAAAGAAGAATTTTATTTTAGGCTGCAGAAGAGGAGCTGGAGTGACACTCCCAAGGAAAAGCGAGAAAAGCTGAGAAAAAAAACAGTAAATAAATAAATAGGTGAATAACTAACACATTTTTTGAATGAATAAAATCTGCTGGAAGGCACTGGGGACTTCCAAAGCAGCCAGGACTTGAGAGACCAAGACCCAAGAAAGGCAGGAAAGAATGGAGGAAGAGAGAGAGAGAGAGAAAGAAGGATAAGGAGGAGGAGAGAAAGAGAGGGCAGGAGAGAGAGAGAGAGAGAGAGAGAGAGAGAGAGAGAGAGAGAGACAGAGAGAGAGAGAGAGAGAGAGAGAGAGAGCGCAGAGACAGAGAACGCTTGCAAGGATAGTCACTAATTCCACACACTTCGGTTTCCCTAAAGGCTTTTGTGAACTCAGGGCTAGAGGTAGAGAAACCAAGTAATTCTGAGCAGAAAGCCCAAAGCAGAGATTTGTAACATGTTGCAAATGTAACATGGACTTGGAAGAAAACAAACAGAAATAGAACCATCATTGGGATCCACTGAGGTGGCTGGAGTTTGCAGGACCCTGGATTTTTCTCAAGGCATTTACTGATCTTTACGCAAATCAGAGCTGGGCACCTACACAGAAAGAAGCAATAAAGGCAAACAGGTCTTTGTCTTCCTCCTGGTGCTCTGGACACCAACTTAGAGTTCAGGACCCAAGGAAGCAGAGTGGCCATGACCCCTTCCAGGCTCTTGATGGGACCCCCAAATAACGGCCCCCAGGAACGGGGTGCAGCTGTCTTACAAAAGGTGAGGCAGCCTCAAGTCAGAGATGCCCATGATGCTCGCCCGTGGACTCAGCTTCCCACCCTTATTCTGACTTCGCTTCCAGAAAATAGAGTGACTCTCCTCCAGAAGGTGATCCCCTCAGAGCTTCTGGATTTTTTTTTTTTTTTTGGCAAAAAATGCTTATTCTTCAATCAAAAGAAAAAACACTGGGCTTATAAAAATGGTATTAATAGAGAAAACTGACAACAAAACCAGTACCACAAATGATCAGACAAATACATCAGTGCCCAGCGTGGAAAGCAAGACTCCAGCTTCTGCACACGGCCCGGGCTGTGAGCCTGCTGAAGCCAGGTGGCAGGTCCCTGAGCCTCAATTCCGATTGTCGGCGTGAACTGGTCAGGCCTCTAGAATTTCAGGTGGGACCGCCCTTGTATGTGGGGTGTAGATGACCAGGTAGCTGTGACACAGTGTCTCACTAGTCGCTAAAATGCTTTGCCAGCCTCTCACACGGTTAAAAATATTTCTATTCTTATAGCCAAGACGATGGTTAATCAATTTAACCTTCTCCTAATGCAGTGATTGAAAGTGAAAGACAGGGACCAACCAAACATGTCTTTTCCTTCTTTTTCACTTTCTGTGAATAAAAGGAGTTTGTACGTACCAGCCGATCCATTTCCTTTTCCTCTGCAAATTATCCCTAGGCATTTCCTGCCTCTCTGTATCCAAAGCACCCAGCATAGAGTATATATCAGCTACAAAGCAGGAATGCTAAAGTGTATTTCCAAAATTCCCCCAAGAGCAAAGAGTGCTTTGGAAAGGTGCTGCGTGCACCAGGAAACCCAGGGCCTGTCCCCCAGTGATACAGTCTCCTGTCTCCATGAACATTTCAGAGCTTTCATGAATGGGCCTAGACTTATGCTGGCTGCTTTGGATACAGAGAGGCACGAAATGCCAAGGAATAATTTGTAGAGGAAAATAGAATTGTGTCCAGTGAATACTTGGTGAATTAGACTGAAGATATCTTTGACATAACCAACACCACTAACTCTCCATGTAAGATTAGACCCTTTTAATTAACTAATACATAATTTGAGCATCAAACAGAACATTCTCTCAGCAGAGGCAGGAAAAAAAGATGTTAGACACACGTCCATACTATGACCATCTACATGAGAATGGCTTTCTTTGAATTTGTCACTTGTATTTACAAGTCCACGCCTGGGCACTGTCCTTCCTTTCCTAAAATGTCTTCTATGGATGTCCTGAACCTTACATTCTACAAGCTACACAGCTTCAAGACACCTTCCCTAAAAAGGCTTTCACTTCAACAGCAAGCAAAATTACTATATCACGTCTCTGCTCCTTTCCTATTTTTAAAGTAGTTCTATTAAAGTAATGATCATATATTAAATATTCACTTATAATTACAAATTAAATTTTATATCTTTAAGAGACCGACTGAATAAATCATAATATCAATTTAACTGCCTCACAGGTAAAATTCATGAAGCCTTTGTCCAATTTGTACACACTTTTTTCCTAGGACATTAACCGTACCACATAACTTCTTATATACCTTAAAGATGAATGCCCCTGAAAAATCTCAAATTGTCTGTGTTTTAAATTCCTCGAGTGCCCACCCTTTTAACTAATAAGTAACTTGAGCATGAAACAGCATCCTCTGAGCAGAGGTAGGAAAGGAAAGACAGTAGCAATGTACTACCACTACCACCGTGAACATGAGAAGCTCCACCTTCTTTGAATTTGTCACGTGTATTTACGAGTTTGCACCTGGGTACCGTCCTTTCTTAAAATAAACATTTAAATAAATAAAAAAAATAACTTTAACTGTCCTTCTGTTAAATAAGCATTATGCGATGCTAGGATTTCTGTATCTTTGAAACTCCGGAAAGGCAAGAGCTATCTTATTCACGGTGCTCACTTTTTATCTACAAAAAGCCTGGCCTAAATTGAGGGCTCAGTACAGGTTTGATGAGCCAATCAAACCTGAAGACCGAGACCCATTTGGGTATCTGAGAACTCGCCTTGACCAGTACAACAGAGGTGGCATCAGGCTGCCATTGAAACGCTTGCTTTCATTGAATAGAAAAGGCATTTTTCATATCTCCTGAAACAATATTTTACAGTGTATTAAAAATAGATATAGATATAGGTTTACAGCCGATTCATGAAAAACAAGGTGGGAGGACTTGTAATCACTCCCCTGCGTAGTCAGAGATACAACTTTCAAATCCACAAAGACGTAACTGCTAATTGCTATTGTTGACCCAAAAGCCTTTGTGACAGCATGAACAGTTGATTAATATGCATTTTGTGATATGTATGTATACATATAGATATAATAGTACACTCTTATAATAAGGTAAGCTAGAGAGAAGAAAACGTTACTCAGAAAATCACAAGGAAGGGAAATACATTTACTAAACATTAAGTGAAAGTGGGTCCTCATAAAGGTCTTCACCCTTGTGGTCTTCACCTTGAGTGGGCAGAGGAGGAGGAAGAAGAGGAAGGGGAGAGGCTGTTCTTGCTGCCTCAGGGGTGACAGAGGCAGAAGAAAGTCCACATATAAGTTGACCTGCATATTTCAAACCATGTTGTTCAAGGGTCTACTGTATATATGCATTACATGTATATGCATTACATGTAATACATGTATATACATATATATACATATGCATATATATGTATATACATGTATTACATGTAATGTATATATATGTATATATATGTATACATGTATATACATATATATGCATTACATGTATAACTGTTCAAGAGTCTATTATAGATTATATAACATATAAAATAAATTATGTTATATATAATTTATTATGTATAAGTGGTGACTTACTCTCTAAAGCATACAAATATAACAACTTTCCATGACAATGAGCTTTTCTAGCAACAGTCTGACAATGTGAGTGTACTCAAGGGATTCTCTCTGGCTTGTCACAATAACTGAATATTTAAAATTTCCAGTAACAAATGTAAACAAAAAACCCACTCACAGGCTGCTAGTATGTTAGGTTGAAATGCCACAAAAGCCACGGAGTTATTTGAATATCTAAATTAGAACATCTAAGAAATAGTTAGACCACATTTTGCCTAAAGATAGATTCACAAGAGATAGATGATTTGGGAATTGTTATGCAAGGCGTTCAAGAATTTGAGTAATAAGACTCTTTTCCCAAGCCTCACAGATATTCCTACAGGAAGACTGGCCACCCCCAGGGCCACTGCCCCAGCCCTTTCTAGGAATGTCATTTTCACATTTGTTTGGGTGGGGAGATGGGAGGGTAGGGAGGTAGAAATCTCCGGCTGTGCAGAATTCCTTGCTGGTCTGGTGAATGGTTAGCTTCCACTAACTCACTAGGAAGACGTTTGTCATTTGTCAGCTGCCAGTGGTGGAGGTTTCATCTGCAATTTAGAATTTAGGAGAGGTGGAAAGAGAAAAATCTCAAAGACAAAACAATAAGGCCCAAGATTGTGAGACAAGTATTTGACGTGTAAACTATGTACAGCTGAGTATTAAGAGGTTACTTGGAGACAATGGCCTAGACCCATTCGTGAAAGCTCTGAAATGTTCATGGAGGCAGAAGACTGTACTCCTCCCTGAGAGGGGATAAGCCCTGGGTACCCTGGTGCATGCAGCAGCCCTTCCAAAGCACTCTCAGCTCTTGGGGGAAGTTTGGAAACACGCTTTTGCACTCATGCTTTGTAGCTGATAGTGCAATGTTTGGGGCCAAGTTGCAGCACTACTGCTGTAACCTGGAATTGCATGGCCTTGTGTCGTGAGGGCAGAGAAATTGCTTTTCTTCTCTGTTCTATTTTGTCTTGTCATTTGATCTTATTTTCTTGAAAAGAAAGTGAGCACATGGGCTTTATCTACAGTGGTGTTCATGCTGCTGTACGTGTCTGTGTCTGTGTGTGCAAGCACAGTGTGTGTGGTGCCTCCCTCAGTACCAGCTGATCGGGAACCCTGAGGACATCTCTCCACAGGGCGGTGCAACTTTTCCCAACAAATCCACCAGCCAGTTTTGTCAAACTACCAATCAAACACATTAGTAAGGAGCCGCTTGAGAAGTCAGTTGACCTCAGGTAGGTATGTTAATTGAAGGAAACAGATGCAGAACATGTAACATTAACACTAAACGACTGGAGACATAGTGTTCACAGCAGCAATCATGTGATTGCTCCTGACATGCTTTAAAGGTTTGGATGTTGTTGCTGTCTACATTTATCAGCCTGTAAACTCACAATAATCTTGCGTTAGTTTATTGGGGCTGCTTGTAGCAAAGTCCCACTAACAGAGTGACCTGAAAAGCAGGCATGCGTCGTCCCACAGTTCTTGTCCAAGGTCAAGGCATTGGCAACGTTCATTTCTTCGAGACTGTGAGGAAGGTGCTGCCTGCAGCCTCTCCAGGAACTCCTGGGGGGTTGCTGACTCTCTTGGCATTCTCTGACTTGTAGAAGCATCACCTAGCTCTCTGTCTTCCTCTTCACATGGCATTCTCTCTGTGTGTATCTAAATTCCTTTCTTTCAGTAAGGACACCAGTCATATTGCATTAAGGCCCATCCTAATGACCTCAGCTTAACCTGATTACCTCTGTAAAGACCTCATGTACAAATACAGGCCCATTCTAAAGACTTTAACATATGAATTTTGGGGATGCAATCTATGACAAAGGCAATGCATCTATAATAAAACGCATCTATAACATGCATTGTTACAGATTGCATGCACAGTGCAATCTACAACAAATCTTACGAGGCAAATTCTAAAATGGTTCCCCGTTTGCGGTTGTGGAAACTGAAGTGCAGGGAAGTCATGCAGCTTACTGACGTTCATGCAGCTGGTGAATATTTGAGCCTGAGCTGCTTAGCAATGAGTTTAATTGGCAGTCTGACAGAAGTCCAGGTGAGCTGGATGGACACACACCTTCAATGCCACTCTTTGACTCCTCACACTGTCTAAGAATGACCATATTAGGAAATGGCCATATTGGTCAAGACAGGGAAGGGTCATCCAGGCTGAATTTCCAATCTTTTGAGATCAAAATGAGAGAAAATAAATGGAGACTATTTGAAGACTTTTTAGCTTGATGAAACATGGATCCCATTTAACAGAAATTTCATGCTGTCCCACTGTACCACACAGTAACTACTTTAAAATAGTTAAATTAGAATATAGATTCCCATTCTGGGAAAAGAACTATTCTGTGTAAGACTTGCAGTTTCTTATATAATTGAATATTTTCTGAATAATAATGTAATACCCTCCCTCCTTCTCCCTCCCTTTTCTCTCTTTTGTTTCTTTCTGGAATAACTTAAAATATAGGGATCTGTTTAATTTCATATATTCTAGTACTGGGCCTTGGACATAATAAACAGATACACAAATTTGCATGCTATTTTACCAATTTGTTCATGCCAATTTGAGGTAAACACAGAAAAAATAAATAAAACAATAAGAAATTCTGGAGGCTTTTTAGAAAATTGCAGTGCATAAAAAGCTTTAGGTCTCCATATCTTTCAAACAATTTGTTGGAAATGTTAAATGAAATTTTTCTGCTTCATCCATAATTCCCAAGGAGAGCAAAGAGCATGTTAGTTCTTCCTAAAGTTTGTTTTTTATTTTTTGTTTTTGAATACTGTTTTATGTGCCATTCAGAATCCACAGTTTGCCTACAGGGTCAAGAAGGAATAGAGTTTCTGCCAGTCCTATGAATGATTTCCATTTCTTCCTCTTTCCCAACCTCCATTTCTGTTTCTGCATGTTAAGCTCATCTCCACTCTGAACTATTCCTCTGAAATGATCCAAAGCTTTTTGTGAGATGGCAAGTAGGCTTGGCTTTGCAAATAAACCAGAATACCTATTGATTGCATAAATTTTTATTCCCTCTGAAATGGGAGATCTATTTTTAGACCATGGCATGAGATTCACCCACGGGGTCTCCGTTAGATGTCAGAGACAAATGCAGAGTTCTTTTGAGGAATGCAAGACAGTCCCAGCAGTCAGCATAAGGGACAGACAGAACTCTTGTATGAAGATCAGCTTCTGATTTCAAATCTCAGTGTGAGCATTCGCTGCACGGGTTATGGCTCCATCAGCCTTTTAGCCTATGAAGGAATATGAAATCTTTCCATCACAGACTGGTTCCCTGGTTTGTAATTCTCAAATCCGAAGGGGGACATCGAGTGACAGACTGAAGAAAACGTGTTGGTGGGTGGGGTTTTGAGCCTCTTTTTCCAAGTCAGAACCTCTGCTTTGAGAATCTATGAACAGGTTTCACACAAGCAACCCTGAACTAGAAAGACAGCCAGACCCAGCACCATCCTGTAGCTGGTTATGATTTTGGCTTTATCCTTCCCCCCACCCCTATGTGTCCATATCACATATCCACCCCAGTTATTTCCGTCTCCCCTGCCTTTTTTCTTAATCGCTTCTTATTCGATTACATGAAATTCAATTACTCAACAGAATTCACCGTGTTCATAAATGTCTTCATTGCTTGCAAAGTAGACCTCAGAGAGCAAAATCTAACATACACTTTTTTACAAGCATACAAGAGGAAGTTGATTTATCCTGATGTACAATTTCTTTCCGATGAGAGCTACCATCTTCTTCCAATTACTGATCTAATTGCAGTGACTCACCAAAATGGAAACTTCATGTAGATATGAATTAGTATTATTTTAAGGTATTATCATAATAGTGCATTCTGTAATGAAGACATTAAAATATTTAAGATTCGTTCACTGGATACAAAATAGATCTAATGGCATATCCTTAGGTGATGACCTCGTTAAACATGCTTATTCTAACCTGTTCCCTAAAATTTACAGCAGATGTAGATGGCTGGATCTTAATAATCTAATGTTCTTTTCTCTTACATAGGACACAAACTGAATTTGTTCTTTGCCTACCGGCAGGCCCCTAAATAACATCAATTAGAATGCAAAATTGAATGCTAATGATACTCTCCATTAACACGCATTTTTTGTAATGAATCTGAGTTTAGATGTGCAAATATATGAGTCAGCTGACGAGCTCCATGACAGAGTCAGGAACTCACGTCTTGATAGTCAAGAACACAGAAGAGCCATTCACCAGAGAGGGTCATGAAAATCCCCTAAAGTTAATGCACACTGCACTCAGAATTTAAGAGGATGCTTTACTCTTCATCTTCCTCCCGGTCTAATTGGCACACACATACAAAAAGGCAGAAACCCTGCTCTTTCTGGCAAGGGTTCCTCAGTGGCTGGCACAGGGTTGAGCTCATTCCAGACCTTCAACAGCTTCTTCCTGGCTGATAAAGAATGGATTGATTGGATTGACTTAGGAAGGGAAGGATGGAGAAAAAAATTTAGAGCTGCCCTTATATTAACAGTTTTGCCTGATTTTAAAATATGCACTTTTTTTCTTTCAGGATGGTTAAAGGGACAATGTCTGCAAAATAAAATTTAAAATTTCATGCATATGTCACCCTAAATGAATTTCCGTGGCCTTGTATTTTGACCTCCTCCTCACCAAAGACAGGAAAACCTAATAGGCATAAGATGAATTCTCACGCTGTTTCATGCAGGGCATTTTGCGTATTCCACAATCAAAATAATCATCTCCCAAATGAGGCTAATAATAAACTTATTTAAAAAAATGCAACGACTGACTTTGCCGAACTTTAGCAATAGAAGCTGTATGAAGGTTTACTTAGCATTTCCTGGTATCTTATTCTTCTGCTGTGAGTGTGGGAATGGCTGAACTCAGCAGAGGCTGTTCATAGTTAATATGTGGGGATATTCACGGGGGAAGGAAATTTGCCAATATTCTGCAGCAAAGCAAAAGTAAATTTGTGATTGCACCTTTTTTATGCAAACATTTTTGAACAATGTCTTCAAGGGAAGTAGATGCTCAAATGTGTATGTTTCTGATACACAGATTACTGCAATTTTTAAAATTATTCCACAATACCACATTATCATTAATGGTTTTCATGCACGAAATCAGGGTTTATCTTACAGGCAATTAAAAGCTTCTGTTAGATATTCCCAGCATGACATTCTCTAAGCCATTAGCTTTTTGTAGGTCAAACACATCTCATTGACTTTGAAGCACCTTGGGCAGTGGAGATTGGTCCCCTTCGACTGTGCTGTATCATTACCAGTTCTTCTGTGTCGTTACTTTCTGATCCTTGACCTGTGACTCTGTGTGATTGTGATGGAGAGGAAGTTTGTCACCAATATCAAGTGGTGTGTTTCCATTGTTTTCTGGGTCAAGAGAGAAATGATTGTTTCCTTGTTAACCTTTGGACTTTCAAGAATTTGGTTTGTCTGATCTGTGTGTGTGTGCAACTGAGGCTCTGAGCTGAATCACATTTCTCAGTTCATGTTGTTTGAAAGCCAGAGGCAGAGATCTGGGAGTCCAATCCTCAGATTCAGGGGGTCAGACTCCAGAGTCTGTTGTTGGTTCTACTCCTATACCTGTCGTGGAGTCTTGGGGAAATAACAGGACCTCCCAGCTTTAGAAAGGATGTAAGCACATAAAAGTGTATGGGACTTCCCAGCTGCAGAGTGACCTTTGCTTTCTTCTGATGGGTGCTCTGCTAGCAAGAAGGCAGAGAGAGGCTCAAGACTGCCCTCCTGGCTGTCAGTGCCACCAGTAAGATTCCTCGAAATGGAGAAAGATGGCTGGTATTTGATTGCTTTTCCCTTTCTCTTTCTTTCCTACAGTCTACGTTTCAGGATGCAAATTTCCTGCACTTAAGCTCTCCACGCATGTCAAGGTCCACAGGCAGAATAGCTGGCCCACAGAAATATTCTTTCTTTCACTTTCAGGGCAAACTGAAGCTTCTGAGTGAGAGATCCCTTCTGCTCTCTGCGTTTTGAGTAGAGATTGAAACTGAATTTTATCAGACATGAAGAAACCAGCTTTGTTTTGATCTTGATAACTCGCAAAGGGACTGCTGCAATGACTTAATATCCTTAAGTCCTCAAATACTTTTTAAAGTATTCTCAAAAACTCTTTTCTTCCTCCCTCTCTCTCTCTCTGAGAGTATTTTTTCTTGTATTCATCCATTTTCTTTGAAATGTAGTACAGAAGTGATCAATGCTTAATCATAGGGCCAATATTATAAGAATTTATTAATGTTTATAAAGAACTTGGAAAATAAATTAATACATTTAAGTATTAAGCCTGCCTCAATTGTTAAGTGTAATAATCTTTAATGTGTTTTCAAATTATACTTTACATGTATCTACTAGAGCTACATAAGCCTGGATTCACAGGCACTTCTTATGCAGTTTCTGTAATCCCAGTGGAAATTGTAAGTTTACGTGCTGGTTTGTTAGAAGTATTAAAAGTCAACTCTATTTCCATCTCTCTTTAAAGAAGGCAACTTTCTAGATTTCTTGAAGAAAGGAAAACCTCACGCAAGCTGTGTGTTTTCCTGTGAAAGCTTCAAAATGAAATTAACTGAACACTGAAATGTAATGTTCTTCTTAGACAAATATAGCTTTTGTTTTTTGTTTCTTTCCGATTTTTATTTTAGGTTCAGGGGGTATATGTGCAAGTGTTTTACACTGGTAAATTGTATGTCATAGGAGTTTGGTGTATAGATCATTTTGCCACCCAGGTAATCAGCATAGTACTGGCAGTTAGTTTTTCAGTCCTCACAGTCCTGCCCCCCACCCACAAGTAGGTCCATGGCTCCCTTCTGCGTGCCTGTGTTTACTCAGTGTTTAGCTCTCAGTTGTAAGTGAGAACATTCAGCATTTGGTTTTCCGTTTCTGTACCTATTTATTTAGAATCCTCCAGCTCCATCAATGTGACTGCAAAGGACATGATTTCTGAAGTCTTTCTTAATGATTGAAGCTGGTTTCACTCTTCTTTCTTTTTCTCTGTTGAAAGTTTTAATTAGACTATGCTATCAATAAATCTGTGTGTCATATATTGCCTGTTTAGAAATGTAGGTAACATGTAGCAAATAATTATTGAGCTCTTATTGCTCTGAGATCTCTAGGCACTAATAGACATTAATGCTTGTAAAATATAATACAGATTGAGATCTCAGACTGAACTGCAAAGGGTTGATTTAGGAGGAAGGAGACACATAATTGTCTTATTTGTAGTCATCCATAGAGGAGTTGTTTTGGAGAGGTATGGGCAAAGAAGAGCAGGAAACAAAGTTTAAAAGTATTATAAAGGAAGGGCTAACAAAACTGGCTGTTCACATATTGTATTTTTCTCTTTGTCCATTCATTAATTCATTCAAAAACAAAAGTACTGAATGCCTACTTTGTATCTTTCCCTATGTTAGGTCCTAAAAACAAGAAGAGAAATAAGTCTCTGAACTTAAGGAGTCCAAATTCTGGTCACTAGAAGAATTGTGTAAAACCAGTGATTACATTGCAATGACGTGAATGACATAACATAGCAGAGAGGATGGCTAATTCTATTGTCAGCCTGATTGGTCCACGCAGTGCCCAGATTAAACATTACTTCCAGGAGTGTCTGTGAGGGTGCTTCTAGATGAGATTAGCATTAGAACTGGTGGATTCAGTAAAGCAGATTTGGATCATCCTCCACAAAGTGAGTGGGCATCATCCGGTTCCTCAAGGACTTGAGAAAAACAAAAGGTTAAGAGGGGGAGAATTCTACCCCACCCCTTCCCTGTTCTGCCTCATTGTTTGGATGGAACACTGGTCTTGTCCTGCCCTTGGATTGGAGGGACACTGCTGGCTTTCCTGGGTCTCCAGTTTACAGACAGCAGATCATGGGACTTCTCAGCCTCCAATTTTCCATGCTAAATATATACATATAAATATAGACATCTGTATATCTGTATCTAGATAGACAAAGATACTTACTTATCTTTAAGATATAGATATTTATATATCTATATCTGTAAATATGTCTATATAGATATTAATCAATAACTATATAGATAGATAAATATATAAGAAATATATAGGAGATACATCCATATCCCCCATTGGTTCTGATTCTCTGAAGAACCCTGATTAAGACAGCAGGTAAACAGAAGCATTAGAACAGAAGAAAAGCCAGAAAGAAGGCAACTGGCTGGTGGGCTACTGAAATATTGTTAATGGCAGAAAGGCAGTCGCGAGCTTGTCAAGCATGATGAAGAACTGTGTGCAGGTATGGAATATGAGTGAGTTAAAAGGGGCTCAGTTGTACAAAAATCAGAAATTGACACAAAATGTTGAAACCCAGGTATGGGTGGATTGTCAGGATCTTTTGAGTTAGAATCCTAACTCAAAAGATAATTGAAGCAAGGAGCATGCATTTTCTTCTCAAGTAAGAAACAGATAAAGAAAAAAATTAAGAGATAAAAGATATATCTCAAAGAAGCAAAAGAGAGCAAATAAATGGATAAATAAATGAGAATTGACTATGAAATGCAATAATAATAGCAATGTATGATCTGATGTACTTTAAATGAAAGAGAATAAAAATACATGAATAAAATAACATTTAAAATGAGTTTGGAATAATTAGCATAAAAGTAAAGAATTGTAAAATGCTGGGCAGTGGAAAATGTACGTTTGCGCATTCTTGGTGGAGACCCTGGGCAGGCATGGTATCAACTGGCTGGTGTCTCCTCTTCACACACTCGAAGTGACCTGGGCTTATTTGGTTATAAACTGTATTAGCCTGCTCTCATGCTGCTAATAAAGACATATCTGAGACTGCGTAATTTACAAGGAAAAGAGGTTTCATGGACTCCCAGTTTCACATGGATGGGGAGGTCTCACAGTCCTGGTGGAAGGCAAAGGAGGAGCAAAGGCATCTCTCACATGATGGCAGGCAAGAGGGCCTGTGCGGGGAAACTTCCCTTTGTAAAACCATCAGGTCTTACGAAACTTATTTACTGTCACGAGAACAGCGTGAGAAAGACCCTCCCCATGATTCAGTTAACTCCACCTGGTCTCTCTCAACTCCTGGGAATTATGGGGATTATATTTCAAGATTAGATTTGGTGGCTACACAGTCAAACCAAATGGAAACATACTCTTCCTTCAGCTGTGGAAATTTTACTCCATTTTTAAAATGCAATTCTCATAACTCTGGCTGGTTAACTGGGCAAAGCACTCTTATCAAAGGTCTAACTCGAGGAGAGCTTTTGGGGGTAGCAATCTGTGTTGTTGCTTAACCATAGATTTCTTTTAACAGCCTCCTGAGATATTGTACAACTTCTTTGAAATCAGTCGATGAGGAGAAATAGACATAAATCCATCTTGACCAATGAAGAAGAAAATTCAAAGCTCTGGGATTATGAATCCACAACTTCACATATGAAGAGTATCATAAGTAAAACCTAAATTTAAATAAAGGGGGGTTATTTTGATATAGTTAAAATACAGCTTTTTACTTTTTGATCAAAGATGGCAAAGACAAGCACGATAATGCAAGTATATTTTCTAGCTATTACATACCTGTGGAATTGAAAATATAATCATAAGTTTAAAATATACTTCAAAAGGGATTGGACGTGTTTGGAAAACTCAAAAGGAAAGAAATTTTATCAACTGTTCTCAGAAAAGACTTTTCTTCTCCCAGAAAACAAGAAGTTGCTTCTGTTCTTACACATGAGCCTTTGTAGAGCAGACATTATTTATTTATTCTAAAATGTTGATACTGCCTTTTTATACAATTATACCTTTGTTTTTATTCAAAATTCAGAGATTATTAAGTATATTTTATGCATCATGTATGGATCAAATATCAATGATCAAATGTACATTTGAAGAAAATATAGTTAATTTGTGTTTAAAATGCATAAAATATTCAGTTTATTCTGCACCATTTTTTCTAATAGGTATATTATTCCCTGGGGAAAATAAGGTATGTAGAAAAAGCCCATTTGGTAATGACTTTCTCAGACATAGAATTATGGTAGATCTTATGTTTAAACCAATAGCCTACAATTTCATGAGGACAAAAAGCTTGTCTCATCACCCATCTCTTGTCAGCACCTAGTGCCAGGTTGCAATGGTGCTCAACAAATACTTTTGGAAGAATGAATGAATGAATGAACACGTTATCATGATCTGCTGATTGATCGTGAGCTCTCTGTCTGGGTGTATGTCTGTATTCAACATTTTCTGTGGTGGCCAAAGCCTTTCCTAATCATTTTGTAATTTGTCTGGACTACAGAGAATAAACCTAAAAAGCAAGCACAGCATCCCCCATTCAACAAATTACAAAGCAGTAGCACTGGAGGTGCTCTAAAAACTGCGTGTTTTATGTCAGTATCAAGTTCCACCCTTTAGGTAGGTTTTCAGCAAATGGGGTTATTATTTTTAAAACTTGTGTAGAGTAGCCTCATACACAGCTCATATAGGGTTGGGAGACAATTGTGATGCTTGGTATACATCATGTAAGTAAAGGAGAAGCTTTGAATCATCAGTATCTACTATTTTGGCCATGGAAAGTTAGAAGTAAGAAGAAGCAAGACCAGCAAAGCATGTGCCAGAGCCACACCATACAGTAAAAGAATGGGTGGGACTGAGGCTGCTTTGAGCTATAGTGAGTTTCCTCACATTCTTAACAGTGTGCAAACTCATAACTCCTGGTTATTTTCAATAATGTCTACAATTATTGTTTTTAGTCCTTTTTAAAGAAAGTCATCCATCAGGCACAGTGACTCAAACCTGTAATCCCAGCCCTTTGGAAGGCCAAGGCGGGTGGATCATCTGACGTCAGGAGTTCGATACAAGCCTGACCAGTATGGAGAAACCCTGACTCTACTAAAAATACAAAAAATTAGCTGGGCATGCCTATAATTGGCGCATGCCTATAATCCCAGCTACTCGGGAGACTGAGGCAGGAGGTGGACATTGCCATAAACTGAGATTATACCATTGCACTCCAGCCTGGGCAACAAGAGCAAAACTCCGTCTCAAAAAAAAAAAATCATCCATCAATTATGGCCTGTTTTTTATATGTAATATCATTCACCTCACATCCTCGTTTGACTTTGAACAACACCTAAACCTCATTTCACTGTTAGAATTTACCATGAAATAAAACAGGAACAAATAAAAATATGTTAGAATTCCAAGGTCATTCTTATGTTTGCTCAAAATGTCAATTATAGAAAGATATTTTATTTTTATCTTTTTCTGAAATGGAGTCTTGCTCTGTCACCCAGGCTGGAGTGCAGTGGTGCAATCTTGACTCACTGCGACCTCCACCTCCTGGGTTCAAGAAACTCTCCTGCTTCAGCTTCCCAAGTACTTGTGACTACAGACATGTGCCACCACGCCTGGCTTTTTGTTTTGTTTTGTTTTGTTTTTTTAATTTTTAATAGAGATGGAGTTTCACTATTTTGTTCAGGCTGGTCTTGAACTTCTGACCTCAAGTGATCTGCCCGCTTTGGCCTCCCAAAGTGCTGGGATAACAGACATGAGCCACTGCTCTTGGTCTAGAAAGACATTTTATAAAGAAACACTAAATTATGGAGTTAGTGTACTCCTCCATTTTAAAACAAAATAAAATGTATCAGCATTTTCATAAATGTGGCAACCATTCATGGTTTATGTGTGTGGCATAAATATTATCTACATGCCATGCCATTAAATTAATACCGGAACTTTCAATAGTTCATATTGCTTTTGATTAACATGAATTGGCTATGAAAAACACTGTCACATAAAGCAATACGTGCGGGATGAACTCTAGACCATCTCGAAGGGACCTGGTCAAAAGGAGTGGAGTGAATTGGAGGGAAGCACTGAGAAATGTATCTGGAGCAGGTGTCAGAAACTGTGTGACACACAGGCCAAATTCAGTCAACCAACAGATATTATTTTTGTAAATAAACTTTTGTTGGGAACACCGCTGCTTCTATTTTTTTCCTGCATTGTCTGTGATTGCTTTGAGTACCTTTGGCAGTGAACTCTGTGGCCTACAAAGCCTAAAATATTAAGTATTTTGCCCTTTAGGGGAAAAAAAAGTTTACTTACAATTGCCTAATATACAGCATAGAAATTTTTTTTTAAAAAAAGCAATAAAAGACAAGTTGGGCTCGGTGTCTCATGCCTGTAATCTCGCACTTTGAGAGGCCAAGGTGGGTGAATCGCTTGAGGTCAGGTGTTCTAGACCAGCCTGGCCAACATGGTGAAACCTCATCTCTACTAAAAGTACAAAAATTAGGCATGGTGGTGCGTGCCTGTTGTCCCAGCTACTCGGGAGGTTGAGGCAGGAGAATCGCTTGAACCCAGGAGGTAGAGGTTGCAGGAAGCTGAGATGGTGCCACTGTACTCCAACCTGGGTGACAGAGTGAGACTGTCCCCCCCCAAAAAAAAGGGAGAGAGAGAGATGGAAGATAGATGAATAGATGAGAGGCTCTAATGTATCTCTAAGAAGCAAAAGAGAGCAAATGAATGGATAAATAACTCTAAGAATTCACTATAAAATGTAATAATAATAGTAGTGAATAATCTGATGTACTTTTGAAGAATAAAAATTTATGAATAAAATAACATGTAAAACAAGATCAGAATGATTAATATAAAAGTATTCTCAATGTCTTATCAGGAAAATGACACATACAATGTTTAACTTTGCACAGTGTTTAGACAGTTAGGCATACTGCTATATGTAAGGTCAAATACAAAAAGATGTCTTTTAAAAGCATGGACGTGAAAACTCAATGGTGCAACTGCGTAGGAGAATGCATGAAAGCTGTAGAAAGGAAAGATGGCGGTAAAATAACCCAAACAATGCAAAGGAAGGCAAGAGGAAATAAAGGAGGAGAGAAAACAAATAAAAAATAGCAGCCATAAGATGATAGAAATAAATTACTAATATATGAATTGTCAGTATGTCATTAATTACAACGTAAAAATATAAAATCATTTCTTAAAAGATAGAAATTTTTAGGATGACTAAAAACAACTGTGATGATTCATATATGTGTCAACTTGAATGAGCCATGGGGTGTCCAGATATTAGGTCAAACATTATGCTGGGTGTAAGAGTGCTTTAGGATGAGATTACCATTTTAATCTGTAGAGTAAAGCACATTGCACTCTATAATGTGGGTGGGCCTCATCCAAGACTGACCTTCCCCAGTTAGCAGAACATTTTCTGGTGAACAGCCTTTAAACAGAATCATTGCTTTTCCATGGGTCTCCAGCCTGCTGGTCAACCCCACACATCACAACTCCTATGAGCCTCCATAATCACATGAGCCAATTCTTTAAAATATGTCTTCCTCACTCTGGAGAACCTTGACTGATACCACAGCTTTATGTATTATTCCAACAACAGTATTTAAATTATATTGTTACAGAAGTTTGAAACTAAAAATGTGTATCAGAAAATTATTGATCAATAAAAGAAAATACATCAGCAAAAGTACATGTTATGGCAAAAGAAACTATTAGTTAAATAAGGTATTTTTTAATTGATGAAAGACACAATTCACCACATAGATATACATTTTTTGGAAGCATAGCCATATAAATATGCACATCAAGCAACAGTGGAAAAAACCATAGCGACAAATTGATAAAAAAGCAGTTATAATAGAGGATCTCAATACAACTTTCTCAGAAAATCACAGATAAAACAAGTGTAATCTTAATAAAATACAAAGGTTGAATTCTTGAGTTTAACATCAAGATTGGCTTTTTTACTCTTTTCCTCTTTACCTTTTTTTCAGTGCCTAACATTAAATCATAGAGTAATAACTCATGACTGTGACTTCAGTCTGTCTTTCATCCCAATCCAAAGGCAAAAGTCAGTCTTTTGCAGTGACTTTGGATATAGCTATTTTCAGAGTTCTCTTGTCCAAAGGCATCTCATAAGAGTATTTGCAATTATGTTACAAAGTAGAGGAAAGCATTAACTTGATTAGACAGTGATTTTCGAGTAAGCATTATAAAGAGCACTACTGAATTAGGATGACTTCCAGGAAGCTGTTTGGAAAGTAAGATCATGAAGGCATTAGAAATTCAGCTTTCAGTCCTACCTGCATGAGAGATTGTTAGGCTGAATATTAATTTTAAATGATCTGAAGAGGTCATGACAATCACATTGAGTAACTTTAGCTCAAAAGCCTATTGGTGGCGGTAGACAGATTGCAATTTCTTTTTATTACATCAAAAATTAAAATGAAATTTGTTTCATTGAAAATGAAGATAATTTTAGAATCAATGTATAGATGTATCATTCTCCCTAAATTATTTAATTTTAGTTTAGTTCAGTTTTAGAGGAATTGAATCTCTGTTTTGCCTGCTAAGTGGCTCTCACTTCAAAATAAAGATCCTGCCAAAAAGACAGCTAATTGAATGTATCACACTGGGGCTCAAAGAAAGTTATCTCAGATGTTCCACGTATGCACCGACCTGCTCTTCATCCATCCATTCATTCACCTGTCCATTCTCCATCTGTTCACTCATCCATCTATGTATCTGTTCCCTATCCATTCATTCATTTATCCATTCATCCATCCATCCACCCATCCATGCATCCATCTATCCATCCATTCATGCACCTGTCTATCCATTCATCCATCCTTCCCTCCCTCCATCCTTCTCTCCATCTAACCATTTTTTCTCCACCCACTGGCTCATCCTATAAATATGTATTGAGCAGCTGCTATGTGCCAGGCACTGTTCTACACAGTGAGGATATGTTAGTCAATAAAGCAACAAAGCTCCTGCTATCTTTGGCTTTATATGCTAATAAAGAAAGTTAGAGAATACAATTATATATATAAATGCACACTACCTTGCTTTGTTTGCAAAGGATAATGGACAGCAGTTTCTGGTATATTAACTTCTTAGACCTGAGAAATTCAGTCTTGATTAGGTAGGCAAACCCCTCACTATCTTGTTCAGAAATCATTTTACAAGTAAGGGATAAAGGAACCCAGTGTAATCACATGGGTAGTTATTGTTCCACAACTTCTAAGGACAAGGGGAAGGACGTGTCCAAATTATGTAAGCAACAGGAATATTTAGAAAATATATATATTTCTTCATTAAGCAAAGAACATTGATATAAGTACTTAAATAACATGTTTATAGCAGAATAGACAGATTGAAAACATTCGATTTGAGATTTTGTGAGTTACCATAGCCCATGTAGATAATCTACTCCTATTTCCTTACTCCTGGCTGTGGGGACCTTGGTGACGTTCCAAATTTACTCAGCTTGTCTATGAAGAAAATATTTTAAGAAAGGAAGCAATATGGGTTGAATGAGGGTAGAGTTAAATTCAGTAAGGAGCTCAAAATAATATGATGGATAGCATTTTAAATATTTATTGAGCATGGAGATAAGCACTTCTACCCAGTTTGAAGCTTATTCATGCCAGACATTTTTTCTCATTTAATTATTTTTGAAGCATGAATTAGTTCTTTCCTCTTTTTCTTTTCAAATATCACCCGATTGTATAACAGCATACTCAATCTTTTCACCAATCCTTTACTTGATAATTCCTGTAGAAAAATATTAGCAGGTTTTTAAAATAATAAAGTGTATTACTAACTTTAAGTAATTTCAATTGCTTTAGTTTTAACTATTTTTTAAATTAAAAACATAACTAGAACAGGCATTTTGATGAATATGACAAAGTAACTCACAATAGTTCTCCAAGATAAAACAAAGGCACATAATTTTAAATAACGCTTGAAATAATGCACTTTGGAAAATATGTGATGCTAACACTTTTAATAATATTGGTAATTGTATGTTTAAACTTATGTCAATTTTGTATTAACATGTTTAAATCTGAAGTTGAGATTTTAAAAGTCTACATCAATTGTTAAAAAGAAGAACAGAAACTTTAAGAAAAGCAATTCTGTTTTTTCCAAGTAGTGTTTTCTATAAAACATTAGTTAAAGCAAAAGTGGGAGATTCAGAGCCCTGCCCACCTGTCCTATGAAGACGTAGTCATAGAGGAGTTCCTCAAATTATGTCTACATTTTCAAAGAAGCAAATAGGACTTTTTTTTCAAATCCAGCAATCTAAGAGTGAATGAATGCATGAATGGATGAATGACTGGATGGAGTCTTTTGATCTTTTTCTCCATACATTAATCAAATACATATGAAAAAATAGGAATTGCCACTTGTGTCTTCGAACTCTATTTTATGAGGTATATTAACTTCTTAGGCTTCCAACTAATTTTTTCAAGTCAGAGGCCAACAGTCTGGTTTGCAGCCTGCATTGAAACCCATGAGCATTCACCCTGACTTAACCTTCATCCAGGGAAATCCAAGGCTTTTCTCCAGGATAAAAGAGCTAGGTGGCAGCCACGGTTCCTCAACAACCACACATATAAAATGTCAGTCAAGGCCACTTAAAATACCTGACCTATCACCAAGACTACAGCAACCGTGCAGGATGAAGCAGCATTGCCTCCCATAGCAAGATGGATTAACGGGGATTGGAAGGACTGTACCAACGTGGCTCCAGCAAGTATGTGCCAACCGCACTTCTCCCTAACGTTGCCCCTTGGTAAAGCAAGTTGAGGAACATAGCATGTTTTTTCATAAATCTACGCACCTGAACATAGACATAGTTCTCGGTAGAGCCAAAGAAAATCACATGGGGAAAGACACAATGAATAAATGCTGAATTATCTCTCTCATTCTCAGGTGAGTTGCTGAAGTTTCTATTGACAAGCTCAGGTTTACTAAAACTGTTTACTGTTCGGTGAAGCTGGTTTTCTTACACCCTGTGCGGGAATATAGAGATCAGTGAAGTGATGTTTGTAAAACTGAGTTAGAGTCAGTTTTCTGCCTAGTTTCAAACCTGTGGTCTGAGAAGTATTGACGACCAATGTCACTTGGTCCAAGGGACTTCAGCACCATCAGTTTTAGAGTCATCAATTGTGAAACTGACAAGAAATAATCTCAGGTGCTTGGAACAGTGGCGATAGTGTAGTATCTGCTGTAAATATGTTTGCTGTGATTGGGATTTGAAGGTTCAACAAAGTGCCTAAGAAAAATAGTTTTTAACTTAAATTATAAATCATCAAAGTTAAATTTACTCTTCTGGCAAAAAAAAAAGGCCAATAAAATGCTATGTAAATAAATACCAGATGAATTTACTCTTACAGTACTTGCAGGCACATGCCCACAGGTGCACACATATTACACAGACCACAGACACAATTAAAATTAATCTAACCTGGAATTTATCATTAGACATAGTTAATTAAGCATTGCTTTTTATCTTGCTATTTTTTTAAGCCTTGTAGCTGCAAATCTGACATGTCTACCATCCAGTAGTTTGTATTTCTGTGTCCTGGAGGCATGAGTAATTTTAAAACTCATTGGAGATTTATAATCTAGTTCAGACAGGTTTTGTTAATATTCCTTACAGACTATGCCCATTTATTAGCATGTCACAAGGTCTCTTTAAGCAATATTTTTTCTCATCAATTTAATCTGACAAAACCTTCAGTTTTACAGTTTCATATTATCCTTATATCTGATTATATCACTGATGTATAATGAACACAGAGTGATTATACAATTAGCTGCTGTCCTGTTGCATTTGAGAATCTGTCCATATTATATTCTTCTTAAAATCTTTCCTTAGAATCAGAGTGATGTCTTCCAGTTTTGGAAGAAGACAGTATTTGTAAATAACTTTTTCTTTTTTTTTTAATTGAAAAATTCTTTTCATTTACAGATGAGTTGTGTGCTATGAAAATATTGTTTCCTTCCCAGCATTTATGATGTAATGAGTGGGGCTGTAGCACGTCCTTGAATAAGTTGAGGTGGCCTTTCAGAAGGTGACATACTGACATACTAGGGATTAAGCTGTGCATGGGAATTTCTCGTTCTTTTACAAGAAAGTGTCTATTCCTCACTGCTACAATTTAATTATTCTGTCTCCTTTTCAAGACAATGGTAAATCTATAGGATTTGTGACTATGACCCACATTGAAAAATGCAAAAGGTATAAAATAATAGCTTTGATTTATAGGATTTGTGACTATGACCCACATTGAAAAACACTTAAGGTATAAAATAATAGCTTTGATCTTTTCATCATCATGATCAGAGTTTTTAGATATATTTAAAGAAGAATTTTACAAAGTGTTGTATGTATTCAAAATAGCAAAATTTTGCTAAAGACATCATCATTCTTACTGAAAAATATATTACTTTTTTATTATAGTTTAATTTCTGGGGTAGATGTGCAGATCTTGCAGGATTGTTACATAGGTGTACACACGCCATAGTGGTTTGCTGCCTCCAATCCCTTGTCACATACATTAGGTATTTCTCCCAATGTTACCCCTCCCCAATCTCCCCACCCATCACTATCCCTCCCCTAACCCACCCCAAAACCAGAACACCTCTCCTCCTCCAAGGGATCACAACTCCTCACCAGCAAGGGAACAAAACTGGATGGAGAATTAGATTGATGAATTGACAGAAGGTGGGTAATAACAAACTTCTCTGAGCTAAAGGAACATGCTCTAACCCAATGCAAAGAATAAGAACCTTGAAAAAAGATTCAACAAAATACTAACTAGAATAACCAGCTTAGAGAAGAACATAAACGACTTGATGGAGCTGCAAAACACAGCATGAGAACTTCACAAAGCATACACAAGTTTCAACAGCTGAATTCATCAAGCAGAAGAAAGGATATCAGAGATTGAAGATGAACTCAATGAAATAAAATGAGAAGACAAGACTAGAGAAAAAAGAGTGAAAAGAAATGAACAAAGCCTCCAAGTAATATGGGATTATTGATAAGACCTAATCTGCATTTGATCAGTGTCCCTGAATGTGACAGGGAGAATGAATCCAAGTTGGAAAACAATCTTCAGGGTATTATCCAGGAGAACTTCCCCAACCTAGCAAGGCAGGCCAGTATTCAAGTTTAAGAAATACAGAGAACACCACAAAGATATTCCTCAAGAGGAGCAACCCCAAGGCACATAATCGTCAGATTCACCAGGGTTGAAATGAAGGGAAAAATGCTAAGGGCAGGCAGAGAGAAAAGTCGGGTTACCCACAAAGGGAAGCCCATCAGACTCACAGCAGATCTCTAGGCAGAAGCCCTACAAGCTAGAAGGGAGTGGGGGCCAATTTTCAATATCCTTAAAGAAAAGAACTTTCAACCCAGAATTTCATATCCAGTCAAACTAAGCTTCATAAGTGAAGGAGAAATAAAATTATGGACAAGCAATTGCTGAGAGATTTTGTCACCACCAGGCCTGCCTTACAAGAGCTCCTGAAGGAAGCACTAAACATGGAAAGGAACAACCAGTATCAGACACTGCAAAAACATACCAAACTGTAAAGACCATTGACACAATGAAGAAAGTGTGTCAACTAACTAATGGGCAAAACAACCAGCTAATATCAAAATGGCAGGATCAAATTCGCTCATAGCAATATAAATCCTAAATGTAAACGAGCTAAATTTTCCAATCAAAAGACACAAACTGGTAATTGGATAAAAAGTCAAGACCCTATGGTATGCTATATTCAGGAAACCTATCTCAGTGCAAAGACACACATAGACTCAAAATAAAGGGATGGAAGAAGATTTACCAAGCAAATGGTGAGCAAAAGAAGCAAGGGTAGCAATCCTAGACTCTCATAAAACAGACTTTATACCAACAAAGATCAAAAGAGACAAAGAAGGGCATTACGTAATGGTAAAAAGATCAATGCAACAAGAAGAGCTAATGATCCTAAATATATATGCACCCAATAGAGGAGCACCCAAATACATAAAGCAAGTTGTTAGTGATATACAAAGAGACTTAGATTCCCACACAATAATAGTGGGAGACTTTAATACTCCACTGTCAACATTAGACAGATCAACGAGACAGAAAATCAAGAAGGATATCCAGGACTTGAACAGAGATCAGGACCAAGCAGACCTAATCCCTAATCCCTAATCTCCATCCCAAATACATAGAATATATATTCTTCTCAGCGCCGCATCACACTTACTCTAAAATTGACCATCTAATAGGAAGTAAATCACTCCTTAGCAAATGCAAAAGAATGAAAATCATAACAACCAGTCTCTCAGATCACAATGCAATGAAATGAGAACTCAGGATTAAGAAACTCACTCAAAACCACATAACTACATGGAAACTGAACAACCTTCTCCTTAATGACTGCTGGATAAATAATGAAATGAAGGCAGAAATGAAGATGTTCTTTGAAACCAATGAGAAAGAAGACACAATGTACCAGAATATCAGGGACACATTTAAAGCAGTGTCTAGAGGGAAATTTATAGCACTAAATGCCCACATGAGAAGTGAGGAAAGATCTAAAATTGATACCCTGCCATCAAAATTAAAAAAACTAGAGAAGCAAGATCAAACAAATTCAAAAGGTAGCAGAAGACAAGAAATAACTAAGATCAGAGAAGAACTGAAAGAGATAGAGACAAAAAAAAAAAACCTTCAAAAAATCAATAAATCCAGGAACTAGTTTTTTTTAAAAGATCAGCAAAATAGACCACTAGTCAGATTAATAAGAAAGAAAAGAGAAGACTCAAATAGATGCAATAAAAAATGATAAAGGAGATATCACCAGCAATCCCACAGAAATACAAACCACCATCAGAGATTACTATTTTTTTAATGAAAAGAATGATCTTGATTTAAATAGTGAGCACCTTTAATTTTATTTTAATTTGTTATGACAGCTACAGAAGAAAAAACTTGAAGTTCAGGAAGCTAGGGGCCTTTGGCACTTAAAAAAATCACTGAAAGAAGAAAACATGGAAAACATTGTAATATAGGTCTAAAATGTTGTTTTATTGAAACACTCTGCTACTTGTCAGCATGATTTTTATTATAAAATGAGACACATATGGAGTATAGATAGAAATGAAAAACATTTCAAGCTTTGCCTTTTCTTTTGCTAACATACATAAAATATGTCAGTGGAATGTTTAGCACTAGGCTTGGCATAGTAAGTAGCTGATATTAGTTTCATTCTGCACACCAAGATTTTTAAATCTTTTTTAAAAAAACATACATCCCAAAGTTTCTTTTATATATATATTTTTTAAAAGTTCAACGCAATATGGTCAATATCTTGACTTTTGCACAGAGCCCAACGTCCTAGCTCTGCCCCATGGAGTAGATTAATCCTCAGGGAAGTTGTCTCAGCTGGAAGGTGTGATGAGCCAGGCCTGCTGACCATGCCTGTGCTAGACCCCAGAGCCCCTGTCCGGCATGGTCAAGGGCTCTCCAGGGCTGGCAGAGGGGTACTGGGAGAACTGTGCCCTGGAGAGAAGATGAATGTTCTACCACAAGAACAAGGTATCATACATTTTTGGGGGAAAGGGAGAGAAAGTAAAATAGGAATAGAAAGTTTTATGTTTCTTAGCTAGAAGTGAAGCATCTAAATTTTACACAAAGAAGGCCAGGCACGGTGGCTCACACTTGTAATCCTAGCCCTTTGGGAGGCTGGGGTGGGCGTATCATTTGAGGTCAGGAATTCAAGACCAGCCGGGTCAACATGGTGAAACACCATCTCTACTAAAAAGAGAAATACACAAAATTTAGCTGGACTTGGTGGTGCACCCTGTAATCTCAGCTACTCCGGAGGCTGAGGCAGGAGAATTGCTTGAACTCAGGAGGCGGAGGTTGCAGTGAACCCAGATCGCGCCATTGCATTCCAGCCTGGGTGACAGAGTGAGACTCTCTCTCAAAAATGAAAAGTAAAAAAATAAAAATAAATGAACTAATAAAATGTGCACAAAGAACCATATCTAAAGTAAACTGTAAGTAACATGTGAATTATTACAAATAGGGAACCCTGACAGCATAGCTTTCATTGATGATGAAGAAAATTATGTGTTAAAGCTGTATTAACAAGTGCATAATACAAGTTTATTTTTTTGAAGAACTTTTTAAATTCCTGTTTTTAACTGCAATCCAGTTTACCCTTGAACAATGTGGGGGTTGGGGTTCCCCCACTTTGGGGGGGGTTACCCCTGAGCACTTGAAAACACGCTTGCACATTTTGTCTCTTCGGAAACGTAACTACTGCTGTTGCTGGCTTAGCTGCAGTTACGGCCTCGCCAATGCCCTCTTCGTTTCTTGATCTTTGGGCTGATTCATTTATCTTAAGATGGTGGGAAATCCCAGCTGCAGACCTCAATTTACAGTGCATATAAAGCAATTTAACTGATTTTTGTATTGTCGTAAATTTTCTCTGCTTCTTGGGAAGCTTCCAGCATCACCAGTGACCCTTCGTGTGGGTTTCATGGTGCTTTTCAACCTTTACCGTATTGTACTAAGCACAAAAAATGCACAATAATGGCGAGGTTACTTTTTACTACGGTACGCAATTAACTAGAGACAAATTTTCACCTGGCAGTGATCGGCACTGCCGCGCTGTATGCAGAAGTTCACAACGCGCGCTCACCACAACAGCAATGGGAGGTGCCTGTGAAATTATCACAGTAGCACAGTATGCGCGAAAGTTACTTTCATGCAGCTATGATTTCATACTGCATCTTTACATTGGCTTACATTCCTCTTGTCTGTGAATGGTGCCGTGTACAAACTGTAAGCATTTGTGAGCATTAACTTGGATAAATTTTAACCTCGTGTAATTGATTTGCATGTGTTTATAGTAATAAATGATAAAATAGGACAGTATCTACATATATTTTATGCTTTCATGCCATACCTGTTTTTAAATTTCCTGATATTTCTAGGCTACATGGTTGGTCTACAATATTTTTCAAATTGTTGTAAATTGCCAAAAACATTTCCAATATAATGATTGAAAAAATTACTGTCTAAGTGGACCCACGCAGCTCAAACCCATGTTGTCCAAGTGTCAGCAGCAGTGTGGTAGATGAGGTTATAATTATTTCCTTTTGTAGTTCTGTGGCCATATAAATTTAATATCATGCTAGATGCTCAGGCCTGTTTATCCGTAAAGCTCTGTGCATGGCCTCTCCTCCCAGCTTGGGTAGACTGCTGAATGAGCGTAGTCAGTGCAACAGCTGGAATTCAGATGGGCCAATGATTCTTTCAGGGGACCCAATATGTCCTCTTCTCTTAATCCAAATAAATAGATGTCATTGGGCTGGGCGCAGTGGCTCAAGCCTGTAATCCCAGCACTTTGGGAGGCCGAGGCGGGTGGATCACGACGTCAACAGATCGAGACCATCCTGGTCAACATGCTGAAACCCCGTCTCTACTAAAAATACAAAAAATTAGCTGGGCATGGTGGCATGTGCCTGTAATCCCAGCTACTCAGGAGGCTGAGGCAGGAGAATTGCCTGAACCCAGGAGGCGGAGGTTGCGGTGAGCCGAGATCGCGCCATTGCACTCCAGCCTGGGTAACAAGAGCAAAACTCCGTCTCAAAAAAAAAAAAATAGATGTCATTGTTGCCACATTCCTAGCCCGAAAATGCACCTGGCTAGGTGCTGCCAATTTTTAAATACTGGGCTGTTTTCAGAGAGCTGCCCTCTTCTCCTTTCTGTGAGTTCTAACTCCGTCAGGGAGCGCTGGGCTCAAACTGTCCTCACATAAGGATCAGGACATCAGGAGTCTTTGAAACAAAGGAACACAAAATGTGCTCAGGGGACAGGTTTCACTTACAGAGACTTACCAAGTAAGCCACGGTTTAGAAAACTCTCGTTTGCCTTCTGCTTTCTTGGACTTTACAGCTCCCTTAAAAGTGGCTTAGCTTACCAGGCTTTGAGGTTTACAGGAATCAATGCCTCTCCTTTGAAAAATGAATCTCACAACCTTTCTGGTTGGACAAAATCTTCAAATCCATTTTTTGACCAGAAAGATTAAGATTTGAGAAGCCAAATCACAACTCTTTTCACCTGCCAGAGTAGCGTCCCCAGAACTTTCCCCTCACACTCTGGCAAAACACATTCACTCACAATGAATGGGGAGCTAGGTGTTAGTTTGCTTCTGACAGTCATTTTTCTTCCAGGTTGCCACAGCAAACCTGTAACAAAACTCCTGACAGTGTGTCATGTCAAAATTCTAACAGGCATCACTGCTAATCAGGCATAAAAGCACTCTGAATAATAATAACGGTAAACAGAATGTGGTTAACCCTTCGTTCTGAGTCATCCAGCTAGAAGCTGACAATAGATCCTAGGTGCTTTTTTTGTTTTTTTGTTTGTTTTTTTGTTTGTTTGTTTTGAGATGGAGTTTCGCTCTTTTTACCCAGGCTGGAGTGCAATGGCACGATCTCGGCTCACCGCAACCTCCGCCTCCTGGGTTCAGGCAATTCTCCTGCCTCAGCCTCCTGAGTAGCTGGGATTATAGGCACCCGCCACCATGCCCAGCTAGTTTTTTGTATTTTTAGTACAGACGGGGTTTCACCATGTTGACCAGGATGGTCTCAATCTCTTGACCTCGTGATCCACCCGCCTCGGCCTCCCAAAGTGCTGGGATTACAGGCTTGAGCCACCGCGCCCGACCCTAGGTGCTTTTTAATCAGCGAGGCGGTAGTTATACAATTAAGCTGCAGAAGTAAGGAGTCTGAAATTGTGTCCATCTTCAAGTGAAGCATGTGGTCCAAGGGACAGTTTTTAAACATGATGGCTTTATTTTGGCAAACATGTTTAGTTTCAGAAAGTCGGTTTAAGAATTAACAAGTGTAAATGACTGCCTTCTGGGGGTGGGGAATAAGTGCTGCAGAGTTTATCATAGCTCTTAGAGAATAAAAATAAGAGATTGAAAGGTTATTGAACATTTTATGGTATTGATCAGCTTTAAAGGAAGTATCAGTGAGCTCTGCTGATTTTGACAGACTGCATTCCCAGAGAAGGTTCTCAGACTGAATCTCAACACTTACATATCTCAGAAAGACTCTGAGACAGGTGCATGTCAGTATCTTCCAACCACTTCTTCAACACGCCCTGGAAGACCTGATTCTTGGTGTGTCACACGTCCTGCAACAAAGGACCTTTAGATGTATGAAGATCTTTAAAAAAAAAAAAAGCTGGTTTTGTGTTAAGCAGAGTAATAGAATTCATTTATGATTTTTTTTCTTTTTTTTCTTGGTGCTTATACCTGGATGTGCTTATACATAGAGGTAGATCAAGGAGAGGCTAAATATTAAGTTCTGAGATTCTATTTCTCTATGTAGAGATATATATTCATTACATCCTCAAAAACTAAAACCGGAAAATACACATAGTTGTATTATGGGGGAGTCAAAATATTTCACCAAAAATCAAATCTATGTTCTGAATGTAAAATCATAAACAATTATTCATTTGTTGATGTTAGGATTATACTTTTTAGAAAATTATGTATTGAATTTAACAGGACATTTTTGTCTTGTAATATGTTCTTAGCAAGCAACAGGAGCAAAAGATGTGACACTAAATTTAAATATATTTACATATTATTTTATTATGTTTGGTCTATGTTAAAAAGTTACTCAACAATAAAAATAGAATTGAGAGAAAATTTGTAATACTACTCTAGACAAAACTGGTTTTAAATAAAGCATTTTTAAGAAAGCCATATTTATATATGTGTGTGTATATATATACACATATATATATATATATACACATATATATACATACATATATATGTATGTATATACCTTTTTTTTTTCGAGATGGAGTCTCGCTTTGTCACCCAGCCTGGAGTGCAGTGACATGATCTCGGCTCACTGCAAACTCCATCTCCTGGTTTCAAGCAATTCTCCTGCCTCAACCTACCCAGTACTAGGGATTGCAGGTGCTTGCCACCAGTCCTAGCTAATTTTTGTATTAGAAGCAATTAGTGTTAAAGATACAGAAAACCAACACTTGCCTTCCTAATTTTAGTATTTGGAATATTTTCTAGTTGTTCTAAACATTTTTGAAAAAAAAACATTCATATTGAGGAAACTTCTGGATCTCCTTGAATGTTTTACTTTACAGAATTCCTTTATTTTCTTCTACCTGGACAATAGCTCACTGTTTAGGTGACTAAATGTGTTTTGTTGTGGATAGGTATGTACGTATCTGGTTACCTGGAGGGTGACAGAATGCCTGAGTTCATCAAGGTAAGGTACTGCCAGGAACATTTGTTTTCTGTGAGCATAGATACATATGTACACACACACGTGTATGTATGCATATGTGTCTCTAGAAGTGTAGCATGTTTCACTGAATCCAAGTTGCCATAGATTTCAAGAGGCAGCCAATTTCAAACATGTTGCCATGTAAAAATATGTGCAGATTTAAATTGATAGAGAAATCTAGACACAAGAAACTTCATTCAGCAAAAGCACAGAGTAGCTTGGTGATCTCAGACCCATAAAAAATGTATGAGTACTTTACTTTCGAGGTTTTTAGTTTAACATTTATAATATACTATCTAAAAGCCATCTGTAGGTAATTGGTAAAATACATTGCATTACAGCTGGATAAGGGAGTAATATGTAGCCATTATAATTTGAATTACATCTATATACACAGGCATCAGAATTGCTATGGTTATGTCATAAAGTTGAAAGAATAGGTGTGTAAACAGTATATGTGCTGTGATGTCATATTTGTAACATATAGATATAAACGCGTTTATATATATGAACACAAATCAGGGAGAATGTAAACTAAATAGTTTGTGGTTCTTATTGCAAGAGGTGGCATGTTTTGGTGGGGTGAGTAGAATTTACATTTGAATTTAAATTTCTGTTCCTGTGTAGGTTGTGACTGTGTAGGTTTTTTGTTTTTAACACCAAGTATATGGTACTCAACAAGGCAAAATCAGTAAAGGTATTCGATTTTGAAAAGACAATCTGTGATTAAATTTGTTAACTGGTATGTAATTTATGTGACTAAAATGGTGAGCAAAAGCAAACCTTAGTTACAGTGAAGACTAAGATGGAAGCTAACTCTTCACTGACCCTTCCTTAAGAGAAATATTCTCTCTCTCGGGAGTTTGATCAACATGGATCTAAAAATAAAGATGTGTTGTTTTTTCAAAATTTGAGATGGAAAGATGGTTATTTTAAAAAATTGATAGTAATTGTTTTTTAAGATTTTTTACTTCCATAGGTTTTGGGGAACAGGGGTTATTTGGTTACATGGGTAAGTTCTTTAGTGGTGATTTGTGAGATTTCGTTTCCTCCCTTCACCAAAGCAGTATACACTGACCCCAGTTTGTAGTCCTTTATCCACCACCCTCTTCCCGCCCTTTCCCTGGAGTCCCCAAAGTCCGTTGTGTCATTCTTCTGCCTTTGTCTCATACATTAGCTCCCACTTATGAGTGAGAGCATACGACGTTTGCTTTTCCACTACCGAGTTACTTCACTTAGAATAATACTCTTCAGTCCCATCCAGGTTGCTGCACATGCCATTAGTTCATTCCTTTTTCATGGCTAAGTAGTATCCCATCATATACATGCATGCAGATATCTTTTTCATATAATAATTGCCTTTCCTCTGGGTAGATACACAGTGGTGTGATTACTGGCAGACTTCATTACCAAGAACCCAAAGGCAAATGTAACAAAAACAAAGATAAATAGGTGAGACTTAATGAAACCAAAGAGCTTTTGCATGACAAAAGAAATAGTCAGCAGAGTACGTGGACAGCCCTCATAATGGGAGAAAACGGTCACAATCCATAAATCTAACAAAGGACTAATACCCAGAATCTACAAGGAACTCAAACAAATTAGCAAGAAAAGAACAAATAATCTCATCAAAAAGTGGGCTGAGGACATGAATAGATGATTATCAGAAGAAGATACACAACATACAAATGGTCAACAAACATATGGGAAAATGCTCTACATTACTAATAATCAGGGAAATGAAAATCAAAACCACCATGTGATATCATCTCACTCCTGCAAGAATGGCCTTAATAATTTAAAAAAAAACAATAGATATTGATGTGGATCCAGTTAAAAGGGAACACTTCTGCACTGCCGGTGGGAATGTTTCTAATACAACCACTACAGAAAACAGTGTGGAGATTCCTTAAAGATTGTAACTAGTTTTTAAAACTTCAGCAAAGAAATGGTCATGTTTTACTTTTTGCTGTTACTGCTTTTGTTGCTCCTAGATCCACTTTGCATTCCCTTTGTTATTAGGGTCAACACCAGTGTTTCCAATATTAATGTTACATGGAAACCTCAGCCTTGTGCAAGCCCTGAGGGTCCTTAAACACTGCAGACTGGCAGAGCTACCCGCAGTCCCCTGGCTCAGAGCCTTACTCAGCACCGTGCCATGCAGGTGTGCAACGAATGCCCTCTTACGGGTCTTGGGACAGAACTTGCAATCAAACGGAGACGTATTTCCATCCTCATGGCCAGAACTAAGCATAAACTAAGGTTATTCTAGCATCCTAAGGATGTAGGGTCCCCTTTTTTTTCCCTGAAGGCATTGGAGAATGATTGTCTCACCAGCCAAGGGTGACCCCAGAAACAGTCTCTACACCAAGCTTTGCTTCAGGCTCTTGCCTTCCCCATCCTTAGCAGCAGCACAGCCCATGCATGCCTGTTCGCATACTAGTGTGTTCACTGTGCCTGGGGCTATGGACTGGGCTGCCTGTGTGCCCAGCCTGTCAGTGGACTTCTGGCTGTGAGGAAGCGTGTGGCTACGTCAGTGCAGGGAGTACAAGAGGCCTGGAGTGGGGAGACAGCACAGCGCTCCCAGCCAGGCACCGGGTGCTCTCATTTTGTTTCATTTTGTTTGTGCTGACTTTTCAATTTTGCTACCTAGTAGAGGTACACATATTCTACGGATGATGTAATGAGCAGTCCTTCCTTCATGCATGTTTTTTTCACCTGCTGAAGTGTGGATTATTTTCTATTAACCCTCTCTTTCAGTTGAAGATGTCTCCCCAGTGAGTCTCAGGGATTTGCCCAGGAAGAAACAGGGAGACAGCAATTGCATGAGGTCCGTCCTGCACAGGCCAACCTGACCACCATACCCTCCCCTTCCACAGTGTTCTCCCTCCATCTCCCAGGAAGGCGGCCAGAGGGAGCTGGTGCTGGCTTCACTGCAAGGGCGGGCTTGCAGTGCAAGGCTAATGTTCTTTCCGTCAGTTCACACCGGGTGCTTCCTGCCGTTTTCAGCCAGTCTTTGTGGATTGTTCACTGCCTGCACCGTCGTGGCTGCTAAATAGTTTTGGTATTAGTCTTGGATCTGTTGTCTAACTTTTAAGTTGACGGTCAAAATGTGATGCAAATTAGATGAGAATTAAGATGACACACACACTCCGATTTGTTTGTTAGTAGGACATTGTTAGGATGAGGATGCATGGTAGATAAGGGAAGTGTCAGAGAGTTTGATGTAGAAATTCATGAGTCATATCCCTATTTTCACTCATTCTGCAAAAATCAACTTTATATTGTTTTTACCCATTCTGCAAAAGTCAATTTTATATTTATTGTTATAAATAAATATACATTGTATGTGTTTTTACCATCTTCAGGATTAACCCTCCCATTCATAGTCTATATTCTATGCCCGCTGTAAAATAGCAGATATGCATTTTCCTTTCATCCCTGTGCAAGCTGGCTAGAAAATGAATCCCCACGGTAGAAACTCGCTGCCCTGTAAGTTAATAGAAAAATGCTGTTATTGCTGGTGTAAATTAGGTTGCATACTTTGTATTGGTTAGAAGCATTTCCTGCAGGCAATTTTATACCATAAAGCCAAATTAACTGCTGTTGATTATGTTACTGATCATTTTTGTTATTTTATAACAATAATAAATAATCATATAAAAATCTCCGTATACCAGATACAAAATAGAAAAACTTGAAACATCAGAAACTTGGGTGGAAGGTGGGAAAGCTGGGCAAACAAAAGCCTGCTTAATTCTGAGTTATCTGCAGTATAATTTATCTTGAGAACTGGTTCAGCCTTAAGTAGAATAATAGAATCTACTTACGATATTTTTGTTGTGTTTATACCTTTTTCGGTTCCTTGTGTTCTAATAGAGAAAAAACTTGCAAGATTCCTTAACAATCTATGGCTTGTATTTCTGCAGAAGATACTGTTTTAATCAAGGACATTTTAAAAGGCTTTTGTACAAATATTCAATTTTGCAATTTTCTGGTATGTAAGTGGATAAATATTGCTAGTAAAACGACCAAATCTGCATAGTCTTTAATTCGAAGTGTGTTATTTAAAATTTATTGCAAACATATTTAGAAAATGATTATTGCTTGTGCTATACAAATAAAAATGTGCCTGTCTATGCTATAAATTCAGCCTTTCCCAAAGTCAGACCATGCCTCTTGTTTTGTTCAGTGACATATGATAGAAATTTCTCTTTACATATTGTAACTACCACCTTTAGACTTAAACATGGGTTATGGCAAAAAACAAAATTTGTCATTCAACACATTTGTCTGAAATTTATCTTTTAGGTAGATTAAACTTTTAACTGAAGTGACAGAATTATTTATTACAATTTCTACCACTAAGCAGTGTGTGCTTGTGTATCAGTTAATAAATGGTTCAAAATAAATAAGTTTATAAAAATAGTGACAGTTTATCTGGTTAAGACTTCCAAGGGTTTTAAGTAGTAGAAAATAACGTCTTAGAATCAATAATTTGTGATTGTTATTATCTATGATTTCTCTTATCAACTGGGTTTATTTTTTCTTAAAATTTACTAATTCACCCTGTAGATTTCACGTTAAATGATTTGAATTAATTTTATGTATATGGTTACAAATTTTTGGGTGATATTTTAAAAATATATCAATAGATAATTCATGCCTGCCATGTGGATGAACCTCCAGGCATCTCAGTAACAAGAGTCAAGGATTTCTGCTGCATGTGGTTTAGAGTCTTGGGTTACTCACTTGTTTTTCAGTTCCTGAGGTGATTCTACACTTGTTTCCTGGGGCCACGTGTGTTTCAAGCAGTCAACCAAAAAAGAAAAAAAAATCAAATAAAGTTTGTCCCCAGTGACGCTGTGTCTATGAACATGGGTATGGATAAAGCACCATCATTTTTATTGTTGCTTCCAGAGTCAACAGAAAACCTTACCACCACTTTAACCCACTAATTTAGCAGTAGAAAATCCTTCCTCAGCATGTGAAATTGTTGCATCAACTATGTCATTTTACCACTAAATTAGAAAGCAGATTGTAGACTCTTCCATGTTGACAATTTCCAAAAGAATTCATATCTTTACATTTTTAATAGTCTGAGTTTTTAACATTATGACCAAAGCGTAACAGCAGGAGAGCCAGTAAGGCATGATGGCATGGAGCAGGAATTCAGGAGTCGGCCCTGGGAAGCACAGATGGACCGAAGTCAGGCTGAGCCACGCTGAAGCAACAATCATCCAGCACTTGCCTTAGGAATAAGGGGAAATTATTATGATGCAGAAAGTGTTATTCCTAACGATTATATCTTCACAGTGGCTAATCTGTTACAGGATATTGCAGATGGTATCAATTTGCCTAAACTTCACAAATATAAATACATTTCAACCTATTTTTGAGAGTAATTCATTGTATTAGTATACTGCTAAAATTTAACTGGCATTAAAATGGAGCTAAACTATGGAATAAAACGTGAGACTCTACACACACACACAACACATACACACAATGAGCACACCACACACATACATACACATACTACACACACAGTACACACACACAGCACACACATTACACACATTACACATGCTGCACACACTACACACACACACAAACTACACACACACACACACACAAACGCACACATATGTCTTCTCGAAGTAAGAGTTTAAAGGTCAAAACATACTTTCAAAATTCTGAGGTCAAACATATTTCTGGGGTCAAAACACAATTTTAAAACTGTGCCTTGACATTGAAACAAACTGTTTTACAGGTGTCAAAACAGGAACAACCATTTTGATGTTTGAACAATAAGTCTATGACAGCCAAAGCCTTGGAGTAGAAAGTCTGAATTCTTGGATTTCATTTGCTCTTTGCCCTCAAAAAGCCACAAGCAGAAAAAAAGCAATGGAAATGTTTCCCGGTGCTATGAAAAAGGAGGCGTCTTGCTCATTTTAGGGCATTGAAAAAATCTTTCCACCGTTTTTATTTTTCTATTTTCCTGCGTCTTCAACATCATCGAAGTAGGGTTTCTGTTTCCAGCATTTTGAGACAAGCACTAACTGTACTGTCTTCTGTCCTCTGGCAGAGATAATGTATCTGGGTTTCCTTAGTGATATTTTAAACACATTTTTTTCTGTCCTCCCATACAGAGCGCATACTTTTGGTGGAATTCCTGTTGTGTGGGAGACCAGCTTAGTTCCATTCACACACTCACACTCCCAGATGTGGCCCCCTGGTTTTATTCCTATCTCACTGTTTCAACAGTCAGACGTTTGTTCTTCAGGCTGCTCTCTACAATATCCTAGTCAGACAACCGCAGGGAGCCTTTGTGCATTTATTTATTTATTTGCCTGGTATGCTTCAGTGTTTTGGGGGCTTTTCTTCCGTCTGAGGAAGTTAATACTCTGCAAAAGTTTGGCTCCAGGAAAAGGGAGCCCAACTGCCCTGTGATTCCTTTTTTTTTTTTTTTTGAGGTGGAGTTTCGCTCTTGTTACCCAGGCTGGAGTGCAATGGCGCAATCTCGGTTCACCGCAACCTCTGCCTCCTGGGTTCAGGCAATTCGCCTGCCTCAGCCTCCTGAGAAGCTGGAATTACAGGCACGCGCCACCATGCCCAGCTAATTTTTTTGTATTTTTAGTAGAGACAGTGTTTCACCATGTTGACCAGGACGGTCTAGATCTCTTGACCTGGTGATCCACCCGCCTTGGCCTCCCAAAGTCTGGGATTACAGGCTTGAGCCACCGCGCCCGGCCCCTGTGATTCCTTTAATTGTGTAAATGAGAGATGGCAGGTGGTGGGGCAGGGCTGGTGGAAGAGAAAGAAATGGAATTCACTTGGCATCCAGGATTGTCACTTGTCGTGCCCCTGTATCGAAAAACCACAAAATGAGACTGAAAAGTTGGGCATCAGAAAGAGGATTATGTCTATTTTCACCACCCTTAAACTTTGCCACTACAGGTTTGTTTAATTAACCTGTGAGACAAAGTGTTGAACCCTCTGAAAAGACAGAGGCTTTCAGAGGTGCCTTAGAGGCAAGAAACACAACAATATTTATATATTTTTTGGCTGAGGAAGGTCACTGTGGTGACAGTTTCAGGAGGACACCTGTATTCTTCTCTTTTGTCAACAGGACTTGGAATATGAACAAAACATGCGGTCACTTCCCACCAGGATGTATCCTGGACGTCAGCACACGTGCAACATGACAATTTCAGGCAAGAATCTTTTCCTCTAATCTATGACTTCATCACTTGGGTGTCTGGGAGTGGGTTAGAGAACATTTCTGAAGTTAAAGCTTGGGTGCTTTTCAGTGTGACTGGAGGCGAGGGCAGGGGTCCAGGAGACGCAGGCAGCAGTTGCTCAGCTCAGCACCTAAGTGATCCCTGTTCTTAGGAGGAGTAACAGAAAGCTTAGGGGAAGATACAGCTCCAAAGAAGACGGGTGCTTAAAAATGAACACTGTAAATGTTACTCAACATACAGTTGAAGGAAAGGCATCACTCACAGGAAGTGATCACGATTCTTTATTATCTGGGCCCTGTCACTAAGGAAACGTTCACTGAGTAGAAGAAATCAGTCCTCTTTGAGTTTAGGTTAGTTATGATGGCTCTCTGTTTGCTTCATTCACAGCAATTACACTTAAAAAGTTTATAGTCCTCAAGACGAAAAACATGTCCACACCCTTCAATTTGTTTTAGTTATATATGAGGTCAATGTTATCCATCTTCATTTATCAGATAAAGAAACTGAAAACCATAGTCTGTCATAAAATAATCCCAATTCAGATCTTCAAGAATTCAAGTTTTATCGTCCTATTGTACTAGAGCTATTTTTGTAAAACACACGACTTTAATCTTTCAGACAGATTCATGAAAATATAAACTTACCACAAACAACAGCATGACATGCAATGCAGTGGAGTCTAGGATATATGCACCAGTGTCAATTTTTAATCAAAAACCAGCTAAATTTGTTTAAAAAATTTTTTTTCCTGAATCTGGAAAAGGAAGTGCTTTTCTGGCATAAAACAAAGAATATAAGGTAGAATTCAGACCTAAAGTGTCTGCAGGAGATTTTAACGTGAATGAATTTCACATGCTTTTAAAGCTTTCTTCTCCTTCTTCTTCTATTTTTAATCATCTTAGCAGCCATTGTTTATTTTCTGGAGAGGAGTGGTTTTTATTTACATTGGAAAATCCATCGTTTTTGCATAGGTTGTCTTTCATTCTTGGTGAGGCACTGAGAAAAGGAGAAAAACATAACTTTAGAAACAGAGCAATGGTATAATTGATTGAATGTTACGTGAACTGTCAAGATCAGAATTTTCCCATACTATCTTAGGAATAAAAATATGTTCTGGTTAGTAATCCTCACCAAGTTTGGAAGGTTAGAGGTGACTCAGCCTCCATGAATGCGGTCTGGTCTTATTTTAAGAAGGGCTTCTGAGTCATGTGGAGTTGTGTCAAACTATGTGTTATGTTATGTTATTTTAAAAAGATAGCTTGTAGAGAGGAAATTGAACTATCTTTTTTCAAAAACTCTGCCCTTTAATAGAAGAAAAGGGCAAGTTATTTCCCACAAATCTCACTTACTCTATGTAATGTACCCCAGGATGTGATTTTACCACAGATATATTCTTAAAGTAGTTTGACAAGACCTTACTTAAAGTACTTTAAATTTGATACTTGAATAGTTTTTGCTAAATATTTATCCTTAGATGCAGTTGAATGCATTGCTCATAACTGAATAAATTTGCCATTGATCTATTATTATCTTGATTGTTCAGCTATTCAAATTGATAGCTACACAGATACATGTACTATTTTTATCAATATTCAAAATGCATAATGTTAAGTGAACTTCAATTTTCTCAACAGAAAAGTAGCAGTAGAATAAATCTTGCCTATATTCCTGAGTTGCAATAACATATAATAAAATCCTTGGAAAAGTACATCAGCTAATGATGGGTTCATGATGGCTCAGGTTGACTGGTGATGTCATGGCTTACAATCGAGGATGAAGTCTGCACTGTGGCTCAGCTGAGGGGAAGACACATCCAGGTGGGTGAGCAGGTCTGCTACGGGAACTCACTCTTGCATTCTAATTTCCCTAAGTATTTGTGGATGTTTCTCTATGGTATACCAAGAACATTCTGACATTTTAATCTCATTTCATATAGGTCTCCTCTGAGTCCATGATTCAGCCAACCAATTGAGAAAATCATAGTGCTATTCCTAGCCCCTCAAGTTAAGACACTGAATCAATAAATCCCTATCAAGACATACAGCGTGATACAATTGTCTACTCTTTCCAACTTAATTCCACATCCTTAAGATACATTGGGAGGCCGAGGTGGGTGGATCACGAGGTCAAGAGATCGAGACCATCCTGGTCAACAAGGTGAAACACCGTCTCTACTAAAAATACAAAAAAATTAGCTGGGCATGGTGGCACGTGCCTGTAGTCCCAGCTACTCAGGAGGCTGAGGCACGAGAATTGCCTGAACCCAGGAGGCGGAGGTTGCAGTGAGCCGAGATTGCACCATTGCACTCCAGCCTGGGTAACAAGAGCGAAACTCCGTCTCAAAAAAAAAAAAAAAGGATACATTGCCACTCTTATTTCCCAGGTTTTGTTTCTATTAGTTGGCAAATCATGCAACTGTTTGGATGTGTATCATATCCCATCACAAGTTTGAGACTTAAATCAACTCTGGGTCTAGAAGGAAGGAGGAGTGGGAGTAGAACTTAATGAAGATTAGCAGGGCTCTCAATGCAAGTGCCAATGGGTGACAGTGGGCATTAGAGATTCTTCAAGCAAAGAGAGACTGACGTCATCAGGCAGGGCTGCGGACTGCATCTACTGGCCAAGAAGGCAAAGAAGGCTCTAGGTTTCCAGATTCATTAGAATTTGCTCATATATTCCATTCCCAAACCTCAAATTCCGACTCCTTCCCAGTAAACGGCCTGAAGGAGACTCTATGAGGCTTGGATTTCAATTTTGTCTATAATTCAGCCACCCACAGGATGAGACTTTGGGTTTCCTTTTCAAAAACCTTGGTTCTCTGGCTACAGGACATAGGATTTCTTTCAGAACCAATCTACAAGCTTTCAGGATCCCTATATAGAAGTTGATCTTGGTATTTAAAGCCCTGAATTCATCATTTCCCTTCCCAACTTCTCCAGTGTAGAACTAGCTAACCAACCCAATTGTGTTCCTTGTTTTTATTAAAATGCTCAAACTCAATAAATTCTTGGTCACTCAGACGGGCACTTAATAAAAGGCACATAAAGGTGATAATTTGAGTTTCTTTTCTTTCTTTCTTTCTTTCTTTTTTTCTTTCTTTCTTTCTTTTTTCTTTCTTTCCTTCTTTCTTTTCTTTCTTCCTTTCTCCCCTTCAACTTTCTCTTTGACTGATACTAGGAACTACTTATCCCTCTTTTACCACTGGGGATAGGGTAATTAGTGCCTTAAATCTAATTAGATCAGAAAACCAATTACACACACACACACACGCAACTCAAAAACTGTATCCTTAAGATTCCACCCCTCTGAAACTAACCTTAGTACCAAATTCTGTGTGAGTCAAGTTTAAACCAGGAAGATAGCAACTCTACAAATTTGCCTTCAGGTATTCGACTTATACAACATTGGGAGCTGGTTAAAGCATCTCTGGAGAGCTACGTTTGTGTCTAATGCTGGACTTTGAAGTTCACAGACTAGACATCTGGGAAGAAAACATGGGTATAGAGTGGAGAAGGAAAGCTGAGCTGAATCCCAGAAGCACAAGCTGAAGCCCGAAGGGCAGACAGCTCATGTCAGTTCTCATCGCCTCCACCTTTGCTTAGGTGGGTGCTCTGCAGAGATCGGGACTCTTCGTGATGGAGCTAAACACTCATATATCTAGCCCCCGAGTCAAATAAACTGTAAAAGGAGGCAGCTACAAGTTCAGCTGGTGCCTCCCATCAATATCTGCAGGTAAATGACAATGTATGTGAGATTATGTTTTTAAAGGCAGTCTGGGTAATACATTAAAACCTCATCTCTTCAAAAATGTAAAAATTAGCTGAGTGTGGTGATGCATGTCTGTAGTCCCAGCTACTCAGGAGGCTGAGGTGGGAGGATGACTTGAGCCCAGGAGGCAGAGGCCGCAGCGAATTGAAATTGTACCACTGCACTCCAGCCTAGGCAACAGAGTAAGACCATATATATATATATATATATATATATATATAAAGGAAAGGCTGCTCCCCCATTTCCCCAGGCTATATCTTCCACAGCAGTGGTTAAAACACTGAGAACATACAGGAAAGACAATCCTTGGGATGTAATTCATTCAAGCCTAGGTGAGACCTTACAAAACTATCACATCACTCTGCTTTTATTTTCCATTTTCTTTTGCAACTTTTTATCTTTCTTTGCCCTCCAAACTTTCCCACTGCAGTGCAGAGTATATTTTTGTTTTTCTTCACATTATTTTTAGGATGCAGCTATAGGGAACATTGATTAAATTTCTGAAGACTTTCTTCTAAGGTTTTCTAATTGCTTCAGCAAAACTGCTTAATGGCTATTTTTAAGTCCTCTAGAGGCATTCTCAAAAACCAGCCCACTGCCATCAAATTCCACTTGCTCTTCCACAAAGGTTTTCAGAATATTTCTTTACCATATCATCACCATCCACAACAGCATCCTCGTTGAGTAAAACACGGCACACGTGGCAATGAGCTGCACATCCAAGTTTCTCTACTGATCTTCTACGATGAATACAATTTCACTGTAAAGTAAGTAATGTAGGGGTCCTTGTCTGTTTCCTGCTCTGATCTCAGGGGTACTCACTACGTGATGAGTAACAGAAAAGGATGAGATGAATCATTGCACTAACACAATTTAATTTTTAGTTTAATTTTGGATGTCAGCGCTTTACTGGCTTGGGATTGGGAGACCACAGAAATAATAAAATTTGAGCTTAGAGAAGCTCAGGTTTCCCATTGAAGGTATGGGAGAAAAAGAAACCTAAAAAGAAAGAAGCTGGACAAACACAGTTCCATGTACACTGGGTTTTCCCCGACACTGGTCCTGCTTTGAGGATGAACACACCCATGGGTAAAGCAAGGGAGAGGGCATAGAGCAACCGTCTAAATTATGATCAAATAAAAATGCAACATTGCTTATTCAGGACTGAGAAGTAAATATAGTGGGCTCAGTACTGCTTCTCACTGCCAGCATTTTGATGAAGAAAGGATATTTAAAAATCTGCTTCTATGAAGTTACAGTTTCACACAGATTTATGTTGCCAACTTTCACTTGACGGAAACTGCAGACACAATGCAGAACACCTTCTCCACAAACAGATTAGTGTGACTTCAGTGTGTTTGTTTACGGAAAGGCAAAAGAAAATGGTTTTTCTAGGCAAAAGACAAAACAAAAAAAAGAAGACCCACACAGAAAGTCCCAAGCTAAGCGTTCAGAAGATGATTTTGCATGTTGGCATGACGAAGGTTTGGATAACACATTTTACCTTTCATTCAGCACCTTCGTATTCTATGATGGAAATCTCTCTCCCTTACACTCATCAGCTCACTCTGACCTGGACCATCCTCATTAATCAATGCACACACATCTTCCCACTTAGTGAGGTTCCCAAATTCTGCAAGTCACATTCAAAGAACATATCACATACAAAGAGCAGAAGCTTATTTGTTAATTTAACGCTGATTCAAACTTCCCCTTAATACTCAATCTGAAAATTAGGACTGCTCCTATGGGGGGATGGAGACAGCAAACCAACTTGCCATGTATGTACCTATGCAACAACCCTGCATGATCTGCACGTGTACCCCGGTGCCCAAAGTACAATAAAAAATAAAAGACTGATTCTAAATGTTGAAGCATGTTCAGGAAACATTGTCTTATTCATCAACTCAGATTTTCTTCTGGGATCCTGAGCAAGGAGGAGCCTGGGCCCCGTGCACAGAGCCTTCTCCTGGGTCACACTCCTTGGGTGTTCCTGAAGATGTTCCTTGTCATTCTGGTTGCTGAGCACCCTCGTGATTCCTTTGAGAACTTCGTGCTGAAGCCAGAAGTGTTTTTCAAGATAAAAATTGTCTTTATATGACTCTCCACCATTCTAAAATCCTTCCAGTTTTGTTTCCCTCTTTCTTTTCATTTTTTTTCTTGAGACAGTCTCACTCTGTCACCCAGACTGGAGTGCAGTGGCACAATCTCAGCTCACTGCAACCTCTGCCTCCCAGGTTGAAGTGATTCTCCTGCCTCAGCCTCCCAAGTAGCTGGGATTATAGGTGCCAGAAACCATGCTTGGCTAATTTTTGCATTTTCAGGACAGACAGGGTTTCACCATGTTGTCCAGGCTGATCTCAAACACCTGACCTCAAGTGATCCACTGGCCTCAGTCTCTCAAAGTGATGGGATTACATGCATGAGACACCATACCTGGCTGCCCCCTTGCCTTTTTAAAAGCAAAAGCTTACGTATGCCCTCTCCGTGGCTACCTCTTGTCTTGTGTGGCTGTGCCCCTCTGCTGTGTTCTTGCTTTTCATGTTCCAGAGACATTGGGTGCGACCATGTGTCCATTTTTATCCTGCCAGAGACTTTTCTACATAAGATGTCAGCCTCACTGCTGCATCCCCCAGAGTCCCTTTTTCTCTAGCTAATTGCTGCTCACCCTTCAAACTTGAGCTCGAATATAATTTCCTCAGGTCAGATACTCGTTGACTCTTGGTCCCACTCAGTCTTTCATCTTCCTTGGCCCGCGCTGCTCTGCTTCACTGCACGAACTACATCTCAGTCTCTAAATATCTGTGTAGCAGGTGCCAAAATGTCCTTCCTCTCAGAGGCCAAGTAATGTTCCACTGCCTGTGTACACCACACTGTGTTTATTCGCTTACCTGTTGAGGGATCGAAGAACACCTGGGTTGCTTCCACTTCTCAGCTATGGTGAAGAATGTTGCTATGAATATGGGTGTACAGATATCTCTTCAATATTCCCTTTTCACTTATTTCAGATATATATGCCTGTAGGAGGAATTACTGAATTATATAATAATTTTATTTTTGACTCCTTGAGGAATCACCATACTTTTTCTCACAGTGGCTACATCATCATCGTCATCATTATTTTTGAGACAGAGTCTTGCTCTGTCACCAGGCTGGAGTGCAGTGACACGATCTTGGCTCACTGCAGCTTCTGCCTCCCAGCTCACTGCAGCTTCTGCCTCCCAGGTTCAAGCAATTCTCCCGCCTTAGCCTCTCAAGTAGCTGGGACTACAGGTGTGTGCCACCACACTTGGCTAATTTTTGTATTTTTAGTAGAGATGGGGTTTCATCACGTTGGCCAGGATGATCTTGATTTATTGACCTTGTGATCCTCCTGCCCCGCCTCCCAAGGTGCTGGGATTACAGATGTTGAGTCACCGCGCCTGGCCCTACATCATTATTTTGTGTTCCCACCAACAGTACTCAAGGTTTCCAGTGGCTTCACACCTGGCCAGCTCATGTTTCTTTCTGTTTCATTTTCTGTTCTTGTTTTTAATTGTAGTCATCCTAATGCACGCGAGGCAGTATCTCATGCGGTGTTAATCTGCATTTCCCTAGTGATTAGTGATGTTGAACAAGTCTGCATGTGTTCATTGGCTATTTTATGCCTTCTTTAGGGAGATACTATTCAAGTCCTTTCCCTACTTTTGATTGGGTTATCTGAGTTTTTTGTTATTCTTTTTTTGTCATATTTTGAAAGCCCTAAAATTAAAAATTAATTTAATGTGCATTTGTCCCTGCTCAGCAATAAATTACTTTTGTGGTGTTTACCTCCCATTTCTGACAAATGTCTTATATCTAAAAGTACGTAAAAGAATGTCCTATTTGTAAATAGCTTTTTCACCAGGGTTCTTTTATTTTAGCTCAAAAAGTGAAACCATTGTTTTCCTATGGTTTGTGATGGGTTTAGAGGGATAGTGGAGTAGTATTCTATTCTATTGCAGATATGCAAATCCCAGATAACTATTTTTAGACAGTTTTGGAAGTAATGTTTTGCTTAGAATGTTTTTCGTACTTCTACCGATGGAAGAGATGCAAAAGGAAGGGCTTATAAAGGATCGATGGGAGCTAGCAAATAGGCTTGAGAGTATCAGGGAGGAGAGCTTAGCGGAGGAGACACTCACTTGTCTGCACACATCAGTTCTTTATTCTTCCTGGTCAGAGCTGTCTGGGAAGATTATCGTCCTCAGCTCCCTCATGACCGTGGGATTCAGTTCTCAACAGGAAACTACGAGCATCCATGATATGCTCAACTTGAATCTAAAAGACCCCTTTCCTTCCTGCTAGATCTAAGTTGCAAAGATAGGAGCATCTCAGGATAACGTGTTTTGAGGATGGTGAGCTGCCCAGATCACCTGGGCATTTGACAACTGGATGGACCTGCGTGTCCACCCTAGACTACCTCTAGACAGAGAAGGAAACTTGCATGTGGTATGAACTATTGCATTTGAGGCCAATTTATTAGTCATTTTTTTCCCTACTCATATGTGCTTGATTCTTGTTTTATGCCTGTTTGAGTCACTTCTTTGCAGATCTAAATACCACTTATTTGTAGAACTGAGTAAGGCTCACAGAACAGGGTGCAAAACACACCACACAACAAATGTGATGGGGACACTCTCCATCCCGAAGTAATTAATGCAGTATCTTTTTCTAAAAAGTCAAAATATTGCATACAGGAAACACATAAATAATAAAGTATGTAATAAGTGCCTGTGTGAATAGTGTCGGCAGTTAGGGTTCTAGAACCCTAAGAGGAAGCCTACTTAGGACCTTGTAGAAAGTCAGAGCTGATTGGAGGAGGAAGCAATCAAAGCTGGAGTGGAGGCTTCCAGAAGGAGAGAAACTGAGGCCAACCTGAAGCGCTGCGAAGCATGTAAGGGAAGAGGGGCTGACCTGCACCTGAGCCAGGAGGGGGTCATTCTCACCACCATCCTCACAGGACATGCTCTTCCCTTCCACATTTCTCCTAGGACAGAGGTGAATCTTCCAGGCTAATACACCAGGCATGCCAGTCCTGCAATTATATGTGAGACCACAGAGTAGCAATTCCTTCATGATGAGGGGCTTGTATGTGCCTCTGCGAAGCACGACCTTTCTTGCTGTTACCTCACCGGGGTCTCCTTGTGCCCAGGCATCTGATATTGCTTCCACAGGGAGCCTTGCACGGCCCTGGGCCGAGGTTATGTGCATTCCACACAGAAGCACCCCATACTCCCTGCTATTGCCCTTGCAGTATAAGATTTCAGTTTCCAGGCCAGGCACAGTGGTTCATGCCTGTGATCCCAGAACTTTGGGAGGCCAAGGCTGCTGGATCATGAGGTCGAGAGATCAAGACCATCCTACTAACATGGTGAGACCCTATCTCTACTAAAAATACAAAAATGAATCGGGCATGGTGGTGCGCACCTGTAATCCCAGCTACTCAGGAGCTGAGGCAGGAGAATTGCTTGAACCCAGGAGGCAGAGGTTACAGTGAACCAAGATTGTCCATTGCATTCCAGCCTGGGCGACAGAGGGAAACTCTGTCTCATACACACAGATGAAAGATTCCAGTTTCCAGTTAACAAAACATATCGTCTATGGAACTGTCAGTCTTATGTAGACTTTTTCATGCTTTTTAGCCAAAGAATTATTTCCAATGCTTAGGATAATTTCTGCAATAAAATAGTCTCAAGAAAAGTATTTTAAATAAATTAATACTATATGTGAATGCTTTGAACAAGGTCAAAATTGGGACTGAACTACACTGAAATCTATCCTATGGCAGATGATACTAAGTATCTTTTCAGAAAGGTGAACATTTTAAAAATTACAAGCTGTTCTGTTAGCAATATGTGGTCACATGGGAGTCTGTTAAATTCTTTAGCCTTTTTTGGGAGCTTAAAATATGAAATGAGTTCACAGAGGTGGAATGGTTTCAAGCAATAGAAGACCAAGATTAAACTGCTTCTCATTTCCCCTCTGAGAAGGAATCATTGATCTCTAGTGGAACTATCAGAGTCCTGGATAAAAATAAAAATGTGAATTTTAAAAATAGGGCTCACTTTTTGAAATACTCTTCCAAAATGAATCATGCAGTTTGGCCTTTTTATTTGAGCTATTCGGCTGCAATTTTCCCCACAAAGACACAATTTGTATTAGAACCGGCCTCTCTGTTGTGGGATTTAGCAACTTGGGAGGCTCTGCTGGTGGAATCGCTTGCTAAAACTCAGCCTCTCCTGCTCTGCATTAAATGGATGTACAGACAGGTCTCAGCCCTCATTTTCTTTGAAAATGGAGAGGTAATTTACCAAACTACGAATCCAGTTGATTATTTCTCTGGGCTCTGCAGGGCAGCAACTAGTTAAGAAGTTGAAAGGCAGGTAAGAGTTATGTCCTGCCAGCACCAGTCCCTGTAACATTAGAGGCATCTCCTATACCAGTCGTTCTCACCACGGGGTAATTTTTATGATCCTTCAGTCCTCACCAGGGAACACCTGGCAGTGTCTGGAGGCTTTTTTTGTTGGTCTGAACTGGGATATTGCTGCTAGTATCTAGAGGTCAGGGCCAGAGATGCTGCTAAACATCCTACGGGGTAGTCCTCCACGACAAAGAATGATCAGACCTACAGGTATAATAGTCACCTGTGGGCAGGGCGTGGTGGCTCACTCCTGTAACCACAGCACTTTGGGAGGCCGGTGGATGACGTGAGGTCAGGAGTTCAAGACCAGCCTGGCCGACATGACAAAACCCCATCTCCACTAAAAATGTAAAAATTAGCTAGTCATGGCATGGGTAGCTGCAATCTCAACTACTCTAGAGGCTGAGGAAGGAGAATCGCTTGAACCTGAAAGGTGGAGGTTACAGTGAGCCGAGATTGCACCATTGCACTCCAGCCTGTGTGACAGGAACAATACTCCATCTCTAAAAAAAAAAAAAGTCACCTGGGAGGTGGAGACACCCTGTTGTCAACCCTAATGAGTGTCTTTCATCCTTGTTAAGTAGAAGAATCTTTTTGGAACGTGTCTTCCACTTGGTTTCCGCCCATCTCCCTGCAGTAAAGACCCTCCTAACTCTGGTGCCGTCCCACAGATGATGCAGGAGCCGGTGGCCCCAGTTCAGTGGAAGGGCAGGTCCTGGTGACCCATTTGTGTCCCTTCTTGGGTTTGAGGTCCCCAGCGTGGCTAACCCACCCATGTGCAGCTGACAGAGGCTCACGTCTCTGGAGCAGGATACTGAGAGAAGCTGTTCCTGGATGTGCCACTTGCAGACTAGGGATCACGTTTCATCTCCCTCAGTCCTGGGCTCTGCATCAGTGGCTACAGAGGGAAAACATTTGCCTGAAACTGGATCTGGGGCTGTGGTCTGGAGTGGCTCGCTCCAGTGGTACCTTCTGAAGATGTTGCCAGTGCCTTGAATTCTCCTCTGTCAGTAGCTATAGAAAATTAAGAGGAAATATCGAGTGGTCTGTGTTTTCAGGGCCACTAACTCCATGGCTTTCAATGTCTGGCCTTCATGAAGCTGGGCAGTCGAGCGGGACACACGAAAACTTGAATCAGTGAGTGCTGCCTGGCCCGAGGCCCCAGCTTGATCCCATGACAGGGAAAGTTCTGGAGCTTAGGAAGGACTTCATTGTCAGCCTCTGCTCACTCTTGGAAGGAGATCAAAATTAGATCACTCAGATTTTCATTTCTTTTGTTTGATTAATTGTAAAAAATTCTTAAAATGGAACTTGTGGTGAGGTATTTTTTTGTTTGTTGTTTGTTTTGAGACAGAGTCTCCTCTGTCACCCAGGCTGGAGTGTAGTGGCGCGATCTCGGCTCACTGCAACCTCCGCCTCCCAGGTTCAAGTGATTCCCCTGCCTCAGTCTCCCAAGTAGCTGGGACTACAAGCACGCACCGCCACTCCCGGCTAAGTTTTTATATTTTTAGTAGAGTCAGGGTTTCACCATGTTGACCAGGCTGATCTCAATCTCCTGACCTCATGATCTGCCCGCCCTGGCCTCCCAAAGTTCTGGGATTACAGGTGTGAGCCACCGTGCCCAGCCTGAGTTTTTTTTTTTTTTCTTTAAACTCAGTTTGTAGTGTTTAAAGTAGTGATTGAATGTTTAAGCAATGACAAGTTCTCATCTTATAAATGATGGCGTAGCAAAGTAACATGAGAAAGCCCTCCTCTTCCCACTCTCTAGGACCAGCATGACTTAAGATTTGCCTATACAAAGGAGGGCATAAACCAAGTTAGGAATATATGGCCATATCTTAAAACATGCATCCCAATTATAACATGTACGCATGCATTTATTTTCCTAGTTCATAGCTTTTATTTATTAGAGTAGGTTTAGATTTAGAGAAAACTGGAATGGAAAGTATTCAGGGTTCCCAGACACTTCCTCTCTCCTGCCCCAACCTCCACTATAATGGACCCATCCCACTAATGTGGTATATTTGTCACAACGGATGAGCCAATGTTATTGATGAAATGTTATTATTAACTAAAGTCCATAGTTAGCACTGGGATCCACTTTGTGCTGCACATTCTGTGGATTTTGATAAATTAATCCTCAGTTGCAACATCATCATACAGTGCCAATTCCTTGCTCAAATAATCTCGAGTGCTCCACCTGTCCCTCCTTCCCTCCCTCCCTACACGTCCAATCAACCACTGAACATGCTGCCTCTGTGTTCGGCCTTCCATTTCCTTTTCACTTAGAACTGGATCTTGCGAGTTCTGCTTCCATGAGTGATGACTCTTCGGCCCTCTCTCCCGCCCATCCACTTCTCTTTTGCTGCTGGCTCAGCTCATGGTCTTGGAGCCTGGCTTGAGAAGAGACTGGAGGCTGCTCTTGTCACCTCCAGCTTCTAGTCTAGTGCGTGTAGGAACAGCTTCTCTCAGCATCCTGCTTCTGAGAAAGGAGCCTGTGGTCTGGAGTGGCTCACTCCAGTGGTACCTTCTGAAGGTGCTGCCAGAGGCTTGAATTCTCTTCTGTCAATAGCTATAGCTGCATATATGGTGATCTTTTTTTTTTTTTTTTTTAACAGAGTCTCTCAATGTCACCCGGGCTGGAGTGCACTGGCATGATCTTGGCTCACTGCAACCTCTGCCTTGCAGGTTCAAGCAAGTCTCCTGCCTCAGCCTCCCAAGTAGCTGGGATTACAGATGTGTGCGACCACACCTGGATAACTTTTGTATTTTTAGTAGAGACGGGGTTTCACTATGTTGGCCAAGCTGGTCTCGAGCTCCTAGCCTCATGATCCATCTGCCTCAGCCTCCCAAAGTGCTGGGATTACAGGCATGAGCCACCACACCCGGTTCATGGTGATCATTTTGAAACACAATGCCACCGTGTCCCTTTCCTACTCAGTGATGGCCAATTGTCCCTGTTGCTCCAACAAAAGCAAAGACTTCACAGTGACAGAGGAGGCACATGAGCTCCCATTTCTGCAAACTGATTTGGTCTTGTCTCCTTCCTCTCAAGGCTTGTATCCTCAGTCCCCTCCCCTGTCTCCTGACAGTCAATATTTCTGTCATGCATGCAAATTAAAATCCCTCACACAAATGCATTTTCTTTTCTTCAGGGTGAATGCTTCCTGCCACCTGCTGGGTCTGCTGCTGGCTGGTGTGTAACAAACACACACCAACGTTCCAGTGGCTTCCTACAACAAGTTTCATTCTTCCTCATGAAAAAGTTTAGGCTACGCTCCTGGTTGGCAGCAAGCTCCCCTCCACATGATGACTCAGGGACCTCGTTTTGTTCATCATGGCTCTGCCGTGTCTGTCGTGTTGATGACATTGATACAGGAACATAGCCATTTTCTGTAGAGGCATAACCTAAGTGATACCTAGCATACAGGCTCCCGTTCCCTTGGTTGGAATTTACTCACATGACAGCCTCTATTTTAGAGGGAGGCAGAGAGACTTATTGCAACTTTATGCCCAGAAAAGAGAGATCAACTGAGGATTTTAAGTATCTCTCAGTCTCTACTTAAATGAATATGATGCATTCTAAGTGTAGAAAACTAAAGAAAACAGACTCAAATATCCAGCATCGGTAGACTAGATAAAGAAAATGTGGCACATGTATATCATGGAATACTATGCAGCCATAAAAAAACAATGAGTTTGTGTCCTTCATAGGGACATGGATGAATCCGGAAACCATTGTTCTCAGCAAACTGACACAAGAACAGAAAACCAAACACCATATGTTATTACTCATAGGCGGATGTTGAACAATGAAAACGTGGGCCCAGGGAGGGGAACATCACACACTGCAGTCAGTAGTGGGGGGCTAGGGGAAGGACAGTGGGGATGGGGAGGGAGGGGAGGGATAATGAGGGGAGAAATACCAGATATAGGTGATGAGGAGATGCAGGCAGCAAACTACCTTACCATGTATGTACCTATGCAACAGTCCTGCATGATCTGCACATATACCCCAGAACCTAAAGTACAATTAAAAATTAAAAACAGACAGAGGAAGGGAAGTAGGTGAAGGGTGCAGAGCACAGAATGAGGGAGCTAGAAGTGGCAACGACATGCTACCCTAGAGGAGACGATGGGGTAGCTTTGCAATGCATGGAAAATCTGTTCCCTCGGAAGGCCTGGGGTTGAGTTGCTGCAGGTTTCTGTGTTGACCTGGATGGTAGTTATGCAGGGGTGCTCCCTTTGTGGCAGTTCCTCAAACCATTCACATCATGTGTTGCCTTTTCTGTAGGTATTTTTTTTTCAATGAAAATTTTAATAAACACAAAAAAGAAAATATGATCACCTTATCTTTGGAAAGGTTCTCAACTGTTTTATAACTAATTAAATTTTTTGATTTATACATTTAATTGGACCATTTTTCTTTGAATATGCATCACAGATATCCTAGGTCACAGGAATTTCCACTTATATCTAGGATACAAAATCATGCTGATGCACACATTTGGATTTTGTGGATTCACTTTTTCTGGTTCCCTTTCCCTAGAGTTTCCTCTTTTTTTTCTATGTAGCTGAATTCAACCTATTAATTTTAAAGTATTTGATTAAACAGAATCTTCTTTATGAAACCATTCCTGGGCCTTCCGTGTGGAATTGACCGTTCTATTGTTCATGCTCCTGTAACACAAAGCACATCTTTCATCCGGTCCTGAAGCATTTTAGTGAACTTCTTTGACTCCAGTTACTGGATAATAAGCTCCTTTGATGTTAGAGGTTATGCTTAATTATCTTTTTATCCTAAGTCCCCAGAAAACACAGAAAATGCTTAATAATTTTTTGAAGGAATGTGCAAGTGAATGGAAATGTATGCAACGTGTAACTGTGTCATATAATTTTCAATTATGACTTAATGTTTGTTCGGTTTATAGTAATAACACATTATTTTAAATCGAGAGTCTAATATCATTTAAATATTCTAACAAAATAAAGACAGTTTTAGGTCTTTGGTTACATTTTTTAATAAATTTGGGACGAAATAACAGATTTCAAAGACTTGGTTCCTAAGTAATATTTTTCTGTCACTCAGTGTCTATTTTCCTTCCCGTTGGTTATTTATTTTGTAAATAATATAAATTTAAAAGTGCAACTGCCCTTTTAAGAGAAGGCAAGCCCGTCTTTGAACCTCGGCTTATTTCTCGCACGCTGACTTGCTTTGCACAAACACTTCCACGTAGGCCTGCGTTTGTTCATCATGAACCAACAGCATAATTTCACCACAAGGATCACTGTGGAAATAAAATGAGGTGATTTCTACATCCTAACTCAGATGATTTTCCACAAATGTTAAGTTCTTACTCATTTTCTTGTATCTCCTGAACAAGAGTTATTAAGTTAACCACAAATATCAAATTATAAAGACCTGCTATTTATGGGTTTTATTCTTTTGTTTTAAAGAAAGTACTCAAAAACTCCTGAAACTGATAAGCAACTTCAGCAAAGTCTCAGGATATAAAATCAATGTGCAAAAATCACAAGCATTTCTATACACTAATAACAGACTGAAAGAGAGCCAAATCAAGAACGAACTGCCATTCACAATTGCTAC
>CM052669.1:3551068-3588588 GCA_028533165.1 Leontopithecus rosalia
CCAAATATGGGTGAGGGGGCAGAAGGCAGCAAAACACACTGCCACGTGTGTACCTATGCAACTATCTTGCATGTTCTGCACATGTACCCCAAAACCTAAAATGCAATAAAAATTAAAAAAAAAAAAAAAAGAAAGAAAGTACTCAAACTCAACTTTAATTGGCGGCATTAATTTAATATAGTGATGGGGCTGAGGTAATGTAGACAGGAGAACTTTTTCGTCTTTCTTCATTTTTCCAATGATCGTTACACATTCCTGGAGGCAAATCTTCATTTAAAACGTGCTGCAAACTCAAGTGTCCCTAAAGAACGGCATGTGTTAAATTCGAGGGACCCCAAAAGAGTTCTCACACGTTACTGCTGTACACAGTAAAATACACTCTGACAAATGCACTGATTTAATAAAGGGGCAGAAAGTGAACAGATGAATCAGTCAACTTGGGAATCTGGAAGATCAGAGCTGCAGCAGGTGCTGCTCTCACCCATCCCGCCCTCAGCTTCTGCCAGCAACGTGTGCATTTTCTTCCTCGTGCTCTGCGGCTAAAGGGGCCGTCTTCGTCAGAGGATTGCCTCCTCCAGGAGGACTGTTCTCCTGCTTCCCTCCTAGCGCTGAGCTCTGACTCCAGGAGGAGCTAACCACACAGTGTGACTTGCTGTCCTGGTCTCCCTGCAAGCTCAGGCTAAGTCGGCGGTTGCACCTGAACCTCTCGCTGCTGAGTGGCCTCACTTTCTGGCCAGTATGTTTCACCTGGAAGAATTTATTTCACAAACCCTTTCACCCAAACCCTAGTCTCAAAGTCTGCTTCTGAGAGAACTCGGCCTATGATGGAAATGTACAGAACCTAAGGAAAGAAAGAAATGTAGGAGCACAAACTTAATGCAATTGAGAAGGAGAGGCAATATGGGGAATTCACAAAAGATGGCAGATGAAAGTCTAGAAATCTTAATAGTGAGAACTTCTGTATGATGCCATGCTCAGTAGATTGGGTGTGGATTTGGGATGGATGGAGACTTGATTCTGATGATCTGATCATATGAGCCATGTCTAGCAGAGCCCAAGGTCAAAATACTTGGGGAAGATCTTTAGAATCACAAGTGGGTTCCAGAAAATTATGAGCTCCATATGTGAAAATCTTATGAGAGAATAGTAAAATAGAAGGAAGAGAATTAAATCATGCAAACACGGAGTATTATCAAAGACGTCACGGTGCAAAGTGAGTGCCTGAGTGTCTACATTTTTCACAATAGACTTTTTTAAGGTAAGAGGATTTTTTATCGTATAAATATTTATGTTCCTTTGTTTTTGGCAATGCTTGCATATGAAAGGTGCACAAGAAAAGTCAAATACATGAAAGCTCAGTAAGAATGGTCATAGAATCTGACTTTATTTTCTATTAATTTTTGTTTCTGTTGTGCTGGAAAAATGATATGCCTTTATATGGGAATGAGAAAGGAGAAAAATCACTATGTTCCTTTTTCTTTTCTTTTTTTCTTTTTGTTATTTGACATAAGGTTTCACTCTATTGCCCAGGATGAAATGCAATGACACGATCATGGTTCACTATAACCTTGACCTCCTGGGCTCCAGTACTAGGCTCAGTAGCTGGGACTGTAAGTGCATGCCACCACAACCTGCTGTTTTTTGCTTTTTAAAAAAAATCTTTTTCGTAGAGATGAGGGTCTCATTGTATTGCCCAGACTGATCTCCAGCTCTGGCCTCAAGTGATTCTCCTGCCTTGGCCTCCCAAAGTGCTGGGATTACAGGTGTGAGCACCTGGCCTTATATTTCTTCCTGTTTAGTTTCACAAGGATGAAATCTATCTCCTGATTTCAACCAAAGTCCCATTCTGACAAGTAAAGATAACAATTTGCTGCTAGGTATATACTTAGAAAGAATAAAATCTCCCTTTTAAGGTGAATGAAAGTAAGCTTTATCTTTCAAGTGCTGGGAAAAAAGGCCCACACAGGTGGATGTGAGTGTGTTGGTGTGTGTTATATATAGTATCTGCTGGGTACGATGGTGTGATCCTAGGCCTGTAAAAAGAACCCATCAGAGCAGCAGCCATATGGTATTTTCTGCAAATGATGAGATGTTTTCAAAGATTTAAAATATTTGCCTTAAAAATAGAATTGGGTATCTATCTGATACGGTGACTATTTCATTTATTATCCAAGGTTAAGTAAACATTTTCACTAGGGACATCACTAACAAAAATCATATCTCAGAGAAAGGAAAATCATTCTTTCCAATTTAATTTTATTCCGTTCTTTGTGCAACAGGAGGGAAGGCTGGGATCCACTGCGTTTATTCCAGGGACTATCTCTGGGCTGGGATAGAGTGTAAATATGGGCATCTCTTTGTCTTCCACAGTTTAATGGACTCCAGTTGCCAAATATGAGACATTTTTTTAGTTTCAGGCCAGTTGCTACTGAAGTCAAAAGTTTTAACTGTTCATTTGCCCACAGTCTTCTGGGTGAGGAAAAGGGCTGAGTGCGAAGAGAGAGATCCCTTCTGTCGCAGGGGTCACTGTCCTTGACAATGGTGGATGCCCAGAAGAGACAGCATGGCCACTGCAGTAAGAGCCCTGGGAGCAGGTAAGCACAGCCACCTGGCTGCGATTGCCATGGCTGTCACTGTGAGTATTATTAGTATTGTTAGTGTTTGTCTCCAGTGCCACGAGGCGGCTTTCTCAAGCAGCAGTTTCTTTATTTCAGAACAAGTTTTGGTGTAATTCACTTCACTCACAAGGGCATTCCAGAAACAAGTGAGTTGCTTGTCGGCCTTTTTAGCTGACACATTGAATAAACCTTGACACTCTCCCTTCCTGCTTTCTCCCCTCCCTCACCACCATAGCAGGACGCTGCTGCGAAATATATTACACCAACAGTGAGCAAATGTGCAGCAGGACGTATCACGGTTCCACCTGGCGCTTCAACTGTGAAAACAAAAGAGAAAATGTAGTTCACCTAACAGATAACGAGGTCAAAAACTACCGGTACAGATATTCCACAGGCAACTATCACAATACACATTTCATGGAGGGCTTATTTATGGGAACATATTATGAGTCATAGCAATTCATAACATGATGTGCTATGGAAAATTCCAATCTCTACTCCAACCAAATAGTAGACACACAGCACTCCTTTTTGATTAATGAGAGCCATAAACATATCCCACCAGGTATAATACAGTAGTTTACAACTTTGACCTAAATTGACAGATGTATTTTTTTCTTCATAAAACAAGAAGGATGGGATAAAGTAGAATGACTGCAGATCTCAGCAGGACAGTTAACTGGCTTCAGCCATGGCAGGGGCAGAGTTATCACAGACCTATCAGGATTCCAGCTCCTCTGGTATTATTTATTCATTACCTGTATTGCAGCATCTTCATCTATTCTGTAAATATCTTTCTAATTTAAATTAAGATAATGTGCTATCTGTGCTTGTTAGATATGGCATAACACAGTCTGTATTCACTTCAAATCTCACCAAGTCAGAGAGCATTTTTGCATTCCAGATAGAGCTAAAAATATTCACCCATTAAAATAGTAATCATCATTAAAATTCGCTCACTGATTTTGCTGATTAATTTTTCAGTAACAAGTGTGCTTTCCAAAAAGTTTCAATTAAACATTTTTTTGACAAAACTAGACTTCTACATCGTAAGAAGAAAGAGATAATTAAGGAAATAAAAATAGAAAATTTAAATCTACTGTAATTTTTTAAAGACTTTAAAAAATTCTCTGACAAAAATAAAGAGTGAAGAGGATGGGGATGGTTGCTATTACTAGAATGTAGGACTGAGTTAGTTTCCTACATTTTCATTTTTGGGCTGTGATCATCACACCTTGGAAAGGTTGTCTATTTTTGTCTGATAGAAAAAGCACAATCTAGCAGACATAAGTATTCAAAGGAAGAAGGCCACTTTGGTGAGATTTAAATCTTTATTTGCATGAGTTCTATTTTCAAATGCAGCAGGCATGGTTCAAGTTCAGAACAAGGTTGGAAATCTGTCAAGGTGCAACTTTCAATGCAGAGGATGACACCAAAGGTGGCTGCTTGTAAGGCAGTCGCTGGCACTTTTTTTTTTCCTCTTTGAAATCAATTTTTGTTGAAGTTAAAGACGCAAGCAACTTTTGAAAATGATGAGAGAAGAAATGAGGCTGGGCACGGTGGCTCACACCTGTAATCCCAGCACTTTGGGAGGCCGAGGAGGGTGGATCACGAGGTCAAGAGATCGAGACCATCCTGGTCAACATGGTGAAACCATGTCTCTACTAAAAATACAAAAAATTAGCTGGGCATGGTGGCGTGCGCCTGTAATCCCAGCTACTCAGGAGGCTGAGGCAGGAGAATTGCCTGAACCCAGGAGGTGGAGGTTGCGGTGAGCTGAGATCGTGCCATTGCACTCCAGCCTGGGTAACAAGAGTGAAATTCCGTCTCAAAAAAAAAAAAATAGAGAGAGAGAGAGAGAAGAAATGATGAGTTTTTCTTTCTTTCTTTCTTTCTTTCTTTCTTTCTTTCTTTCTTTCTTTCTTTCTTTCTTTCTTTCTTTCTTTCTTTCTTTCTTTTTGAGACAGTGTCACTCTGTCACCCAGGCTGGAATGTGGTGGCACAATCTCTGCAAACTGCAACCTCCATCTCTTGGGTTCAAGTGATTCTCCTGCTCCAGCCTCCCGAGTAGCTGTAGCTGGGGCTAAAGGCATGAATACCACACCTAGCTAATTTTTGTGTTTTTAGTAGAGATGGGTTTCTCCATCTTGGCCAGGCTGGTCTCAAACTCCTGTCCTCAGATGTTCTGCCCACCTCTGCCTCCCAAAGTGCTGGGATTACAGGCATGAGCCAGTATGCCCAGCCTTTATTTCAAACCCATAAGAATATCAACCCCATGCTGTAATCTTTAAGAAAGCAGACCAGTACAAATGTCTCTGGTTGGTTTATTTATTTATTTATTTATTTATTTATTTTAATTTATTTGAGACAGAGTCTCACTCTGTTGCCAGGCTGGAGTGTAGCGGTACAATCTCGGCTTACTGTAACCTCCGCCTCCCAGGTTCAAGGGATTCTTCTGCCTCAGCCTCCCAAGTAGCTAAGAATACAGGTGTGCACCACCACACCCAGCTAACTTTTTAGTAGAGATGGGGTTTCACCATGTTGGCCCCGATGATCTCAGTCTCTTGATCTCATGATCCACCTGCCTCAGCCTCCCCAAGTGCTGGGACTACAGGCGTGAGCCACCGAACCCAGCCATGTCTCTGTTTTTAAAATAGATACACATATTTTAAATGGAGAATAAGAATATTAACTATAAGACAGAAACGTATTTTAAGAAAAGGAGAGATACAGAAGATAAATTGTAGGAGAAAGTTATCATGCTTAGCCATGTTAAAAATAATGTCTGTATATATAATTTGGTACCAATTAAAGCAATTAAATACTCCTTAGCTGTGAAGATTTGATGTGGCATCGTATTTGCAATGGACGTATGTCACAAAGCAGTAGTGGTGTCCAGCCTGTCACAGAGGAGCATCAGAGAGTACATGTCATGGGAACATCTGCTGACCTTTCTCACAGAATTGGTGGCAGCAGACCTCAAGAGACACAGAAGCTCCTGTCAAAAGGATTTGGGACAGAGCAGGCAAGAAGGAGCAGTAGTTAACCCAAGAATTTTCACATTTTCACAGAAAAATACAAACACACAGGTTTACTTTCTTTTTAGAGAACACAGATAATGTGTAGTTACATATTTCTTTATTTCCAAACAAGCTGTAATGGAAGTGAGCTTGTTTTAATAATATAATTTAGCTTAATCTTCTATGGAGTTTTAGTGAGCCGTTTTCTAGAATTTTTAGAAAATAAGTCATTTGCTGTTTGTGAGTCTGATTATGTAATCTCTGGGCCATTCGAATTGCAAGAAATATTAAATCAAAATGTTTATAAAAGGTTATCTATGTATTCTATGACAGAGTGTGTCTGAGATGGCTAGCATTTGAGAAACAAAGAATTTTTCTTATTTGTCTCCTTTAATTTGAAATGTAAATGTAGTTTGGTTTAAAGTGGAATGCCATAGATAACTACCAGAATAGTGTGTATTTGTGTGTGTGAGCGTGTGTAGATGGGTAGATAGATAACAGTTGATACATAATAGCTATATAGACGGATATAGCTATATGGACATTTAAAATATCTAAATTGTCCTATATTATCATGTCTTGATTCGTAATTACATACAGGTGTATATAAAGATAAAACATTTGAGCTATTTTAAATCCTGTATGTTTCATACTTCCCAACATTCACCTTTGCCCTCTTGTAAACTACCTTTCCTATAGTAGCCAGAACGATTTAAAAATAAAATACAGATGTTTTAGGCCTTTGAAAGGGCTGGCATCACACTTAGAATGAAATCTAAACTCCCAGCTACAGCCTGCCTCTCCCAGCTCCCACCCCTCAGCTCACTAACTTCCAATTCTGGACCCCACTGGCTTCCTGCCAGCCTCAGGGCACACAATTTCCTTTTCTTCAGCCTGAGATGGCCTCTCCCTGGGTCTGGTCTCTGCAAGCTGGCTTCTTCTAGCACTGCTGGGGCTCTGCCTAGCCTCCTTCAGACCTCTTGACCAGCTCTGTGGGCTGTGCCCAACTTCTGGGGAGTTGTATCCTGGCTCAGGGCTTCTTCCTGGGACTTGTGCCAGCTGGGTATATGAAGCTCAACTCCCTTTCCTCCACAGCAAACTGCAGATGTAGCATCATCATCAAGCATCCTGAGCACACAGGCTAAGGCTGAGACCCCCCTGAGAACCTGTCCCTGCCTGTTATCTCCCACCCACTTCTCTCTCTCTCTCTCTCTTTTTTTTTCTTTTTTTAAGACAGAGTCTCACTTTGTCTCCTAGGCTGGAGTGCAGTGGTGCAATCTTGGCTCACTGCAACCTCTGCCTCCTGGGTTCAAGTGATTCACCTGCCTCAGACTCCCAAGTAGCTGTGATTACAGGCATCTGCCCCTACACCCAACTAAGTTTTGTATTTTTAGTAAAGACAGGGTTTCACCATGTTAGTCAGGCTGGTCTCGAACTCCTGACCTCAGGTGATCCACCCACCTCGGCCTCCCAAATTACTGGGATTACATGCATGAGCCACTGCGACCGGCCCCTTCCCTCTCTTGACCCTTGCACTGCCAGATTGGCCTCTCCTGGAAGCTGTTCTTGAATCAATCACTTGCAGGTCAATCTTCATCTCGGCGTGTACCTCTAGGAAGTCTGAGGCAAGGAAAATGGCAGCCCCAAAGCCACCTCCAACCCCCTTCCCACAAAGACAGTCCATTCAGGAACCTGGCATACCTTTCAAGTCCGGAGGTCAGGCACCACAATGTCTGCTTCCTAGATTTTTCTAGGAGTGGGGGATGCACAAAGCGGAAGTGAATAGAACAAGTTCCTCATGACCTTTCACCATTTGGCAAAGGTTTATGATAGAATACGCAGAATGGGCCAGGCAAGGTAGTTTATGCCTGTAATCCCAGAACTTTCGGAGGCTGAGGCAGTAGGATCACTTGAGCCCAGGAGTTCAAGACCGGCCTGGGTAACAAAGTTAGATCCTAACTCTACAAAAAAAATATAAGAAATTAGGGAGTCAGTCTACATACATAGATGGTTACCTTTGAGGTAGCGCTTAACATTGGTGTTTCCAGCAAACCCCAGTGGTAGACTAGTAAATGGCAACAAGTAATAGAATTCATGCTATTCTCATAGGAGCTTTTTTTTTTGAGACGGAGTTTCGCTCTTGTTACCCAGACTAGAGTGCAATGGCATGATCTCGGCTCACCGCAACCTCTGCCTCCTGGGTTCAGGCAATTCTCCTGCCTCAGCCTCCCGAGTAGCTGGGACTACAGACACGCACCACCATGCCCAGCTAATTTTTTGTATTTTTAGTAGAGATGGGGTTTCACATTGTTGACCAGGATGGTCTTGATCTCTTGACCTCATGATCCACCCGCCTCGGCCTCCCAAAGTGCTGGGATGACAGGCTTGAGCCACCGAGTCCGGCCTAGGAGCTTTTTAATAAGTTATAGACTCATCTGAGTGAGTACCAGGATATTGGGTTCTAGAGATTGACAGCAAAGAGAAACTTAGGCATGACTCTTCTTAATAACAGCTAACCTAGAAATAGAGGAAAAATCATTCTTCTCACAATATAGATTAGAAAGTAATCATTTATATTCAGCAAGTATTTACTGCATAACTAAAAGATTCTATGTGAGAGCACTACATGTAATGATTTTCTGTGAAGCAGTTAAAACACAATTTGTTCCTCTAAGAAGGAAAACTGGAGGTATGCAACTATGTTCTCTGCCAAGCACACTAAGGCTTTTGCTTTTAATTCATAAACATTATGCAATACAATGGCGTATAATAAAGTTCCTCTTTGTTTAGTAGTGCTGAGGATGTCCCAGTTGGTTGCAATACATATATTTAACAATGAGGCTGTGTGTGTATGTCCACAAGTGTGTGCATGTATGTGTGAATGCATGTCTGCATGCGTATGCATGCACATGAGTGTGTGTGAATGGGCATGCATACGTGTGTATGTATATGTGCATATGTATGTGAGTGAATGGACATGCTTGTGCATGTGTGTTCATATTGTGCAATCCAAATGCCCTGCTTTGTGCATCTATATTCAAGACTCAAGTCCTGTGGGGACAGAGTAGCTTGTTTTCAAGAGTGTTTGGCATGGCACCCTGCAGATGTGGGAACTTAATAATTGTGTGCTGAGGATGATGATTAGGTTGATGACAAATTTGTGGTTGAGTAGAAAGAGCTTACTGATTACTTTCTGGAACTGTTGCCCAGTTCTAAACAAATGGGGTTTTGCTTTTTATTTATTTATTTTTCGATTCATGGGTTCTGTCCTGTATTTAGTTAAACTGTGAATGCTGCATTAAAATGAATATCTTCTCATCTTCCTGGAATATGCGTGGGTGTCTTGTGGGGGTTATGACAGGACTCTGAACCCTGCACTTCTCCTGCACCTTCTCCTGTGTCCGAGGCATGGCCAGATGCAGAGGCCTGGGGAGGAGCACAGGTGTTCTGGAGCTTTTATTTTGGGGATTTGTATGTGTATTTTTTCAGAGGTTTTCTGAAATTTCTCAATCCTATGCCCAGAAAATGCCCAGGTTGGCACTAGGTGTTGCCCTTTGGCTTGAGTCTCTCTCATTAAACCTTGCTGTTATGTGTGTGGTTTTAATTTTTTTTAAAGGACATAAAACATGCATCCTTAGTAAGCAATGAAGGGGAGCCGCACGTGGATTATATCCTGCACCTTTCTTCCTTCCAGTTCTCCATGATGTGCTCTGCCTGCTGGAAACATTTCTAAGAATCTTGTCTCCTTTTACAAACTTTGTTTATGATGGCAGCTCCTGTGATGATGAGTTACGTATATTCTGTTCTCTGTGCTGCTCAAATTAAAAGTGGTAGCTGTTCCATTCTGCTGTTTCAGGAATTTAGAAAGAAAAATATGAGCCTGGAAGATCCTTTCTCTAAAGAGTAAAAATTCAAACAACAAAAAAAGGTTTTCAGTACTGTGAGAAATAGATTATGGATCTTTGCTAAAAAGTGGTATTATCTATGACGGCAAAAAATATGAATGCCCCAGTGAATTTTAACTTTTGCGGAAAGTTGCTATCTTAACTGGCTTGGATTTCAGACAAATGTCTCATGGTAAAAATTTAAACAAAATAAGAAAAACAAAGAAAAGAATAAGCTTACTAAAACGCAATAAATTGCCACAAGTGTTCAGGATCAAAAGACTCAGTGTTTTACTAGGACTTCCTATGGAAAAAGCCCTCATTAGATTAGACAGAGAAATTTGATTCCACTTTATTGAAATTATCAAGAGGTATGTGCAAGACCGCAGGTGTCCTAAGTGACATCTAAAGAGGTTTTAAGCTGTGGGAAAATCTGGCATGACTTACTGTTTAACTTCAGAGCAATTTCAAAGGCAAGCTCAGTTCAGGGAAGACAGATTATTACTTGTACTCAAGAAGTAGATGCTGAGAAACACAGGCTTCTGACCTCCAGGCTCAGGTTAAGGTGGTAAATTGAGTTTTCAAACAGACAATAACACAGTGCCCATCACAGCTCTACCTAGGCCCTGAGCCTGATAGAATCTGCCGCTCCACCCTCAGCACACCACAAGGGAGTCTCAACATGTATTCGTCTGCCTTCATGCTGCCGATAAAGACATTCCTGAGACTGGGAAGAAAAAGAGGTTTAAGTGGACTTACAGTTCCCCATGGCTGGGGAGGCCTCAGAATCATGGCAGGAGGTGAAAGGCACTTCTTACATGGTGGCAGCAAGAGCAAATGAGGGAGAAGCAAAAGTGGAACCCCTGATAAACCCATCAGATCTCATGAGACTTATTCACTATCAAGAGAATCACATGGGAAAGACTGGCCTCCATGATTCAATTACCTCCCACTGGGTCCCTCCCACAACAAATGGGAATTCTGGGAGATACAATTCAAGTTGAGATTTGGGTGGGGACACAGCCAAACCATATCACAGTATTATTTATTTCTACCTACCTATATTTACCACAAGCTTTGGCATGGACATGGGCATAGGAAAAGAGATAAAACTAGAAAGAAGATAGGAAAAGCAAAGTGGCTTGGGACTGGCCATCCACTTGAAGAAGGGAAACATGAGGAGAGGTGAAGATTCTCCATGGGAGTTCAAGCTCCTTCCTTAGGGGAAGTGGTGTAAAGAGGAAATTCAGCAGATGCATAAATGCTACCTCCATGCCAGAGAACAGTGTAGGAAATTTCATTTCCTTAGTTTAACAGGATTCTAACTGATGCTCAAACAAATAGATACAGAAAAATGTGATGAATCATAAATCATTTTATGCTCTTTTGTTTTAAAATAACCCCGTATCATTTTATAGCATGAAAAGTCACTCAAATGTTGAAGCGATCACAGGTTTTTAGCATTGAGCTTTCTCCCAGGGAAGAAAGTGAGGAAAACAGTTCAAAGGTAAAGCTAAAAGTGGCCCTGATTTAGACCTGGGTTCGTCAGATTTCAGATTCTACACATGACTAAGTCAGAACCAATGCAGTCTTCCCTTCAGGTCAGCAAGAGCCACACTCTGAGTGCCAAACACAGCAAGATATTGCAAGAATTGCATGAGATTCATAGCTTAAGAACATAATATATCACAAGCAAACTTTTAAAAATCACCTAGTTTAATCCTTACCTGCCAGACAATAAAATATCTAGAAATCACAAACACAGATTTGACTCTACAACCGCTATTGCTAATGATCCCTAGCTAAAATGAGCATGTGAGCCAGGCATAGTGGCTCATACCTATAATCCTAACACTTTGGGAGTCAGAGGCAGGAGGATTGCTTGAGGCCAGGAGTTCAAGGCCAACCTGAGCAACAAAGTGAGACCCTGTCTCTACAAAAACTTAAAAAACATTAGCTTGTCACAGTGGTGCACACCTGTAGTCCCCACTATTGGGGAAGCTGAGGCAGTAGGATCAGCTGAACGGAACAGTTTGAGGCTGCAGTGAGCCATGATTGTGCCACTGTACTCCAGCCAGGGTAACAGCGTGAGTTCTTGGATCAAAATAAATAAAAGTAGATAAATAAATAAATAAATAAATATTTAAAGGTTACGTAGGGTTTTTTTTTTTTGGAAATAAAATCATCTATTGCTTTAAAAAAATACAGATTGATTTGTGGTCGTTCTGTGATTATCCCAGACAAACAGATAGTGTATATTTATTTTCCCTTAGACTTGGGCCACCCTTGTTTTAGGAAAATCATGTACATTTTCCCCATTTTAGCTGTATTTTGTAAATGAAATATCTGAGGGAGAAATGGGCGGAGAGCAAAGAGGGACCCTGTGATGTGTTTGTTTCCTTTCCGTTCCTTTGTTATGCGTTTGCTAAATTCCCATGAGTGTCCCCTTAGTGGTCTGAGATTCTGACTACTCAGCAGGCAGGACCTGCTCACCTGCTGCCTGTGACCCTCACAGTAAGAGAACACAGTCAGCTGCAGCAAGTGAACCTTGGAGCTGTGATGTCAACTCAGCTACTGTACCCGTGTCTGTGTGTTCTTCCTGAGCCTGGAGAACATTTAGGGAAGAATAAGATTTAGGCAGAGGATAGACAATGGGCAAAAGTTTTAAAAGAGAAACTGTCGGTTAGCAAGAACTCACATGAATATCCAAGCGCAATGACTTGTCAGTTCGGTACTAGGTGATACGGTGACTTTTGAGGAGAATGTTAATTTCAGTCTCCAATTTTGCTGAGGTCATAATTTTGATCGAACGTTTTAAAAAAAGTTTTTGTTTAATACTGGTAGATGAAGCAGATAATCTGCCTTACCTCCAGGCACTCAGAAGGTACTTGCCCAGGGCTGCACAAGTTGTACCAATAATGACAATAAGAGAAACATTTACATTTTATGTAATATTGGAGATTTTAGAATTTAATATGAATAATTAAAAAGGTATGAGGAATAACATAACGAACCACCAGCTTTCCCAAATCTTCATATTTTGGCGTACGCATTTCACACTTTTTAAATAAATTAAACTAAATATGAGGTCTCTTATCGAGCCCCGAAATATCCCCTTTTCTCCCTTTATGACATAATCAATTACCCTGAATTTGTTGTCTGTCACCCCATTCATATTTTATGCTACCTTTATATGTGCATATTCATGAATTTTTCATGAAGTTGCTTTGCCTATCTTAAAATTTAAGTGTCTCACACTGCACATTCCATTTCTTACATATTTTTGTCACAAAGTTTTGGAGAATTTATTCTGTTAACTTTTTTTGTAGTATTCTCTGATGTGAATACTGCAGTTATTCTTCTTGTCTTGTTATGCTCCTTAAGACTGATTCTGAAAGCAGTGCAAGTAGTGAAGGATCTTTTGTTTATTTATTTTGCCAGTCTTTTTTAGGAGCATGCATCTAGAATTTTTGCTGGCATACAGTTGCTTTTGCAGTTTGGTAGGCACAGACACGCTGAGCTGCTGCAAGGTACCACAACCTTGAGACTGGGTGCTCATCCAGCCTTGGTCCCAGAAGCAGAGAGGAGGAGCACGGGGCGCTGCCATCCCAGCACACCTTGCAAACCACCAGCAACAACATGCGGGAGCTGCAAGCCGCTCAAATGCCGGAGCTATCTGTTGCTGCAACTTCCAATTAAATCTGACAAAAGTGAGGAGGCAGTCGCCAGTATCATATATGTGAGATCTCTAAAAAGGGTTCTCCTTTTTTCAGAAGGCAATTGGATGTATGTTTCATTTGGATTTTTTTAAGTTAGTGTACTCGATGAGCTGACAATATTTTAATGAGTTAAGTCAGAATTTAGGGAAGAATGAAATTTTCCCAAAGGGAAATAAAAATATTTCTGCAACAGGGCAGCAACCAAAGGAACATTTACTTGGGACCCCTGGGGCCTCTGCCTCTGCTGTAATCTGGAGGAGGCTCCAGCACTGGTTTCCAGCGGCCAGCCTAGGGCTTCTCTCAATATCTTGGAAACGTTCCTCTGTTTTCTGCAGTGCGGTGCTGATGACCTGTTCCCAAAATTCGTTGATTCTCTTCCTTGACCTAACCCCTCATTCCCTTGTTCTACTCCCTGGGTTCTGGGATATTTCCTTTTTATATTTCATGTCAATTCTTATTTCTTGGCTATCTGAATGTTCTATTTACCTTGTCTTGATTTTTTTATTATTTCAAAAAGGTAACATTTTATCATATGTTTATGGGGAATATAGACTTTTTTAAGTGAGATTTATTTTTTCAAGTTGTTTTCTAATATATATATTTTCTTTTTTTACACTTTGCCTATTTATCCCATTTAATGTAAGTTTGAGGCTTCCTTCTGATGTCTATAAATGTGATTACTTGGTAAAATTGCATGTCTGTCTTCAGTGTTATTGAACGCCACTGAATTGCTCTCGACGGGCCTGTGCCAATTTAGTGTCATGAGCAGAGAACGAGCATTTCTGTCAAACACCCACCAGTGTCTTTAACATTCAGTGACCAAGATACAAACATGGCACCACCTTCCACTTGTCTAACTTTCTTAGGTCTCAGGTGACAAGCTTTGGAAATGTAATTTCGGCAATAACCACCCCCTTAAAGTATTCTATGTTTTGAGTGGTACTCGACTGCTATATTGTTGCATTAAAAGTGCATTATTTTTTCATGGATTTTTATAAATATAAGTTTTTGTTTTAGGTTTATTTTATATATATTTTTTTACCCCCCAAACACAAACAGGGTATAGGATTAACACAGTTTGTTTGCTTTTGTTTGTAGAATTCTTTATTTTTTGATCTTTTGAAGTGAAATGTATGAGTGTTATTCTACCAAAGATTTTGTATTTTACTCTTGTAAACTGGATAGACCTATTTATTCAGTAATATAAATGGAAACATTCTGTGTTACAATGGACTTATTTCAATCTACAGTCGCTTGTGTCTTTTTGTCCTTGTAGAAAGTGACATCTCTATTAACAAATATTCTGATGGGAAAGTAGAAATTGGTTTATTTACATTTAAAGGGGACAGTTTTATGACACAATAACTTTATAGGACTAGTACATTCATCTGAATGACTAGAACTAATAATATACTGAATACAATTTAACTTCCTTGAGAAAAATCTTTATTTGCCATTTTGAAAGAAGATGATGAAATAATTTGTGTTATTTCAAAATAAAAGAGAATTAAATATTTAATCTAGATTTGTCAATTATACCAAATCAGAAACATCTATCATTATTCTTTTGCTTTGAGATAAACATACGTAAACAAGCCAAAACTATTTCATCTAACACTAAGGTACTCAAATGGAGTACAATTTTCATCAGGTAAGCTTGCTACTAGAAAACAATTTACATTTTTGTTAATTACATTAGTATGTGCTGAACTTAACCTGGAGAAGTGGAAGAAATTCTATTTGTTAATTATTGTAGAAAATTACAGGAGGAAAAATGGGATTTTGTTAGTTTTGCTTTTAGTTTGGATCTTGCTGGAAATTCATTTTGTTGACTACCATATAAACCCAAATGTCTGCATATTTAACTGTAATCTTGGTTGCTATGAAACTGGAGATTGTGTTTTTAAGGAATATTTACTAGCAAAGACATTTGTGCTTTCATAGAATATGTATACAGAAATAAATTTGAATTCTGGTGAGAAAAGGGTGCACTATAGAAAATCCATAATGAAAAAAAGAATTACTCTAACAGTGTTTCAGTCATACCCACACTTTTCTACTTAGACAAAGACTTTCTGCAGAGCTGTAATGGTTAATTTTATGTGTCAACCTGACTGGGAGATGGGGTGCCAAGACATTTAGCTAAACACTGTACCTGAGTGTATCTGGCCAGGTGCATCTGGAGGAGGCTAGCATCTGAATGAGTGGACTGAGTAAAACAGGTTGCCCTCCCCAGTGTTGGTGGCTTTCATCCAACCCAGGGAGGGCCCCAAGGGAACAAAAAACTGGAGGAGGACAAACTTTCTCCTCTTTCTGGTTGAGCTGAGACCCTGGTCTTTGCCAGCCCCTGCACTGAAACTTGTGTTGGTTCTGCAGATTTTCAGGCAGTGAGACTCAGACGGGAATGTACACCACTGGCTTTCCTGTGCCTGCGGCATGAAGATGGCAGACCATGGGACATAGCCACTATAGTCATGTGAGCCACTTTCTTATTTTATATATACATATGAAAACATCCTATGGTTTCTGTTTCTCTGGAAAACTCTGACCAACACAAAAGTCATACTTTAATAGCCAAAGACTGCAGAGTGTGCATTTTTGAAACGTCAGGAGAAGTTTAGATGAGAACAAAAATATTAACTAATCTTAGTACATAGTAGATTTTTAGTCTATAAAAAGCAAGAAAACTTTTTAAAAACTGATTAAAAAGTGTCACGTCTTTGAGGAATAGCCATACCATCTTCCACAATGGTTGAACTAATTTACATTCTCACCAAAAGTATAAAAGTGTTCTATTTCTCCACAACCTCACCAGCATCTGTTGTTTTCTGACTTTTTAATAATCTCCATTCTGACTGGAGTGAGATGATATCTCACTGGTTTTGATTTGAATTTATCTAATGATCAGTGATGTTGAGCTTGATTTCATGTTTGTTGGCCACATGACTGTCTTCTTTTGAGAAGTGCCTGTTCATTTCCTTTGCCACTTTTTAGTGGGGTTGTTTGTTTATTTTCTCATGCATTTGTTTAAGTTCCTTGTAGATTCTTGACATTAGACCCTTGTCAGATGGATAGGTTGTAAAACTTTTCTTCCACTCTGTTGACCCAGCAATCTCATTACTAGGTATATATCCAAAAAAATATAAATCATTCTATTACAAAGATACCTGATGAATATGTATGTTTATTGCAGCTCTATTCACAACAGCAAAGACATAAACCAACGCAAATGCCTTTCAGTGATAAACTGGGTATAGAAAATGTGGCACATATACATCACAGAATACTATACAGCCATAAAAAGAATTAGATCATGTTCTTTGCAGGGACATGGATGGATCTCGATGTCATTATCCTCAGCAAACTAATTCAGGAAAAGAAAAACAAACATTGCATGTTCTCACTTATAAGTGGGAGCTGAATTATGAGAACGCATGGACACAGGGAGGAGACCAACTCAGGCCTGGTGGGGGATGGGAAGGAGGGAGAGCACCAGGAGAAATAGCTAATGCATGCTGGCCTCAATACCTAGGTAATGGGTTGATAAGTGCAGCAAAACACCATGGTACATGTTTACCAACGTAACTAAACTGCACTTCCTGCACATATACCCCAGAACTCAAAATAAAAACAAAAAAGTATACCTTGTAGACATGTATGTCTCAAACAACTTTAAAAACCAATGTACCATGTTCACGCTTTTCCTTCAAGGACATCCATTATGATATGATCTTGTGAATAATGAATATTTTCTAATCAGAGTTTGATGACATTCTCAAAACTTTTTTTTGAGAGAATACAATTTTAACAATTTCTATGTTGAGTCAAAATTTCTGTGATAGTTTTAAATTGATCTAGGGTACTTTCTTACTGTATTTAGAAGAAAACTTAGATTATATATAATCTACAAAATGTCAACATATAGCATCTGTTCAATCTTTAAATCTTGGGATATTATTTTATTTTATATTATCTTGTGAATTGAAAATTTTACTCACATGACTTCCACATCAATTAATTGTCTGAAAAAAAGATCCTGAAATAGTAAGGATTAAGATTGTTAGTTTCATGTTAACAATAGATCCCAGCTATACATTGGGGATATGTTCCAACATCTTGGTAGATGCCTGAAAACCTCCGCTAGTACCACACCCCACATACACCATGTTCTTTACCAAACCTGCAAATCTATGACAAAGTTTGCTGTATAAATTAGGCACAGTAAGAAATAATTGATGATAACTAATAATAAAATTGAACAATAAAAGGTTACCTGGATTTGGTTTCTCTTCTTTCACTGCACCACCAAAAACTCAAACTGTAAAAAGTGAAACCTTGGATAAGGTAGGGCTACTGTACTCAGTTATTAACTCATATAAAGCAGATACATTTTAAAATGTGCAAAGAAGAAGGGTACATAATTCTGTCCCTACCTCAAACCTGCGTGCCCTGAAAAACTCTTCCAACTCTCCAGCATAAAGGAGATAAGTGAATAAACAAGGCAGCTCGCAGCTGAAATGATTCCACAATTCCAGTGCCAGAGGTTGCAGGTAAAAAACAGCAACAGCAATAACAATACTCAGGGAAGAAGTTTATGGACCAGATTATCGTCCTTAGAGTTGTTTTCCACGCATCCTCGTTTTGTCATCATGTGAAAAGCCTACCCTTGCGATCCCCACTTGATAGGGAAGGAGGCAGCTGCTCAGAAGGCCGTGTGGCCCGCATGTGGCTGTGGCTCACTTGTGCTGTGCACTTAGGCACCAGGCACGCAGCAGTCGGATCCCACGGCGTTTCTGTTTCTCTCCCTTGCTCATCTAGGATTCTGCATTAGACCACACATTAGAAGTGCACAGTGTACGATGAGAAGCTCTATGTCCTCTCCCCTGCAGGGAATTATGATGAAAACCTCAGGAAACCACATTCTCCAAGCCGAATTCAGGCTTTGGAAATGTACTCAACCTAAAACTGTTTCAACGGTTACTTCTCAATTACATGTGTGGCATGGACACAAGAAGTTCACCTCAAATCCTAAACAAATTCTAGTCATGTTTAGTTCTTACAGAGGGGAAACCCTCTAAACACCTCTACTTCTTAGCCTGCCTATTATCAATTGGCCCAATAATTGCTCTAGTATCTTATCTCTTTCATGATTTAGTTTTGCTTCATTAGTCCTGTTTTTAGGGTTCAATACCTTTATAAAAGTTCATGATGTGCCTGATTTGCTGTAACTTATTCACTTTTCAGTTAGCATTGAAGGATAAAAACATGAGCAATTTGCAGAAACTCCTCAAGTATACCTTGTCTGAATAGGACATGGTCCAGTGCTAAAATGCTAACAAGTTTAAGAAGTGGAAGCCTCTCTTTAGATGAGAGCCGGTGACCTCAGGCTCCTGTACATCATTTAGGTCTGCACTGTATGTGACCACAGACCCAACTCAAATTGGTTGAAGAAAAAATCCTGGCTTCTGTAACAGAGATGTCTACAGGTAGACCTGTTTATGATTTGACATTATTCAGGCCTTAAACAAACGATAGATCCAAAGGCTCTATCGTATTCATCTTCCTTTGAGCTGGTGTTTGTCGAACCATCTGATGTCTCCCACTCCCACACCACTAGGTCCAGAGGAAGGAAGAAAGCGTTCTCTTTTCCAGAGCTCCAGCAAGCATTTTCTTACATTTCTTTGACTCTCATTGAGTGATCTGACAGTCTCAAAGCCCATCACTACGTTTGACGGAGATGAGAGAAACAGATGACCAATTTAATCCAATTGATTCCAGGAATGGAGATAATTCTGGGGTCTATTCCCCCAAAACTGAAAAGGAGGAGTGTTTTTCCTGAAGAAATTAGGATTTCTTTTGTTACCAGAGGTGAAAAAATTGGATGTTGGTCAGCTAATAACAGATGCTTTGTAATTAGAGCTCCAGCGTCTGGGATTTTCATGAATAGACTTTAAGAAATCTAAAAAATTCTTTGAAATTGTGTCACAAATGCATAAAATAAAATACGCATATATTTAGTGGCATTTAATTTGCCTACAATAATAGCCACTAGTATAGAGGCTGCATGTTTAAACCTGCTGTGCTAGAAAGGGGTTTAAATGCACAAACAAATGTCCTGTCTAAAGGTATACTATCAATTACCTAGATTGTCTTTTCTTTCTTTCTTGAATATTTCATTTGTTAACACGTGAGGACCCTTGATAAGTATGACTGGATTTAGATAGATATGTAGGTAGATATTTAGAAAAATTTATCTACATGTTCTTCTTCAATTGTTATAAGAAATAGGCTTATTACAAATGGGATTACTGAAAATAAGCATGTCTTTATATTCTATGAGCGTGTGTTTAATAGCTTATTTTCCTCATTACTGAGAACAAGTAAGAGATTATAAAAGGAATCAAAAGCCCTGGAAGGACTCAAAAAGAGAAATGCAAGACAGTTAACTTGTAAGAAACTGCCTTTCAACGAGACAATTCTACAAATACTTTAATAATAATAACAATGGCAATAATAGTCATTTGGATTTTCAGTCTGTAGTGTCTTTCTATCGAGGGTTTAAAGCACTTCGACAGAATGAGATAATATTCACACGGAATAGTCATAGTTGTAAACGTCCACCACACTTAAACACTGATGAGGCGCTTTGACATCTCGTGCTTGCAAAAGTTTTTCCTCTAAGTGCTTCTCAAGGCAGCGGCGCTACACGGCACAGCTGGGAAATGGGGACGGCAAGGAGCCTGAGAAAAGGAGTGGGACTTTTCACTGGTGATGAGTGATTGTGCTAGCTAGCCATGTGGCCGGGGGGTTCTTACTACAATCCACTCTTTGATGCCTACAATCCAAACGTTTGCTGACCAGCTGTCCAGTGAGACAGGATGGGTGCTCTGAAACAGTGTTTTGTGGCTCTGTGTATCTCCTGATATACTCAGAGGTTCTCAGATGAATCTCAGAGGCCTTCTTCTCGTCTGCTTTGTGGCTCCATTGAGCAACTAACTAGTCTCTCCAGTACGTCCAACCTTCAAATTCTAACTCAAGTGATATTTCTAAAACACAAATCAGATCTTTCATGAGTTAACAGACATCAGCAGCTCTCATTTGCTTTCAGGGTGAAGCTCAATGCCCTACATGATTCTGCTCCTACCCAGCTTTCCGGACTGCGGTGCTGAGGACTCAGCTCTGGGGCCAGGTGGGTTTGGGCTCAGCTGCACTAAGACTGCTGGAACCTTGAGAATCTTTGCATCTTTATGCCTCAAGGTTGTCACTTATAAAAATTAGATTAAATAAATCCTGCTTTGTTGATTTGCTCTCAGAATTAAAAGAGAAATCAGAAGCTTAAGGGGCTGGGCTATGAAAATTTGTGATTTAGATTGGCCTCCAGAAGAGTTTCGGGGAAGCTTGCTGTAACTGGTACTAAGACAATCTGTCTTCTTACAGTGCTGAGCTGATAGATGGGGCTGCAGGTACTCATCTCTTGAGCATAGACCTGAAACATCAAGGGTTAGATTCCTGCTCAGCTCATGCCAGAGGGAGGCCAACATTCCCCCAGCAGATGCACTTTGAGAATTAGGGTAGGATAATGTGGTTCTGTTCCCACCCACTGCTGGAACAGCAGTTCCTGAGTATTTAAGGGGAGAAGTTGGTTTTTCCCCATGATTTATCCTAAGTGTCCAGGACCATGGCCCCAGGCTGTGACACCCACAGTCCCGAGGGTGAAGCACAGCTGTACTCAACTCCGCAAACCTCCCCCAGTAAGCACTGTTCTGGAAGGTCTTGTAGGAGTGAAAGGAAAAACTTCCCCTTAACCCTCCAAGCGTTCACTGAAAAAAATTGCAGACAACAGGTGCAGGAACAGGAAAAAAGGCACACAAACTTGTTTGATCACAGTTGTATGTGATACAGGAGCTTTAAGAATGGAGTGCCTGAGATACAGGGGGAATCGTCCATTTTTATGTTTAGGTTCAACGAAGTAGGAAGGTGAGAGGAAGCTCACGTGGCCAACTTCGTCTTGCTTCTGACCTCACAGGCTAACTGGCAGTTCTCATTCCTTTATGTAGGCCAAGCTAGGGGTGGGAGGAATTTAGTTTACAGCTGAACTTCCAGGGAAGGATAATAGTAGCCCTTTGCCAAAATGAACCCCGAGGACGTAAACAGGTTGTGCACATAACTAGCAGCATTTGCTCGACAATGTGTATCCCAGCACTGTGACCTGACCAAGGACAAAGCAGTTTGCAGCCTCCTCAAACTCCTGCTGGTGTCCCGATGTCTGTGTCAGCAGTCACCTCCTGACCCAAACCCTCTTCTGGTTCTCCCTTCCCCAGTATAACAAGCTTAGGCCGGGAGTGGTGGCTCAAGCCTATAATCCCAGCACTTTGGGAGGCAGAGGCGGGTGGATCACGAGGTCGAGAGATTGAGACCAACCTGGACAACATGGTGAAACCCCATCTCTACTAAAAAAAAAATGCAAAAAATTAGCTGGACACGGTGGCACGTGCCTGTAATCCCAGCTCCTCAGGAGGCTGAGGCAGGAGAATTGCCTGAACCCAGGAGGCGGAGGTTGCGGTGAGCCAAGATCGCGCCATTGCACTCCAGCCTGGGTAACAAGAGCGAAATTCCGTCTCAAAAAAAAAAACAAAAAACAAGCTTGAGGTCATGCCTTTGAAGACGGTTCTTCTTTAGGACAATAGCCTGGAATCCTCCCTGTTTGCTGACTTTCCAACATCATGTCACTTTTCTTGCCTCAACTCCTTGTTTCCTGTCTCATTGCCTGTCCTATGCTCAGTAGTATGAGCTTTGGACTCAGTGTCTTGAAGAGCCATGAAAAAATATAACTGGACAAAAGGGGCTTCATCTAATGCTGACGGAAGCAGTGGGGAAACCCAGTGAGTCCTGTCTGTCTAGGTCATTCATGGACTCTGAGCATACACTTTACTTCCTGGGTGTGGGGCAGGAACCTCTCTGGAATGGGGTTCTCATGGCCCATAATCAAACAAGGTAGGTCAGACCATTTTTTATGGTCAGCTTTTACACAGAAATGCAAGGAGTGGGGGGTGAAATTAGAATAATATTTTAAGGTTTTATGATTTGGGGAAAAGGAATTCTAGTTTCTATAACTCACCTTGAGGAAAGAAATTCTAGTTTCTGTGGCCAGCCTCTGGGGAGAATGGTACTGAGAGACAGGGGCAGGGGAAGGTCAGAGAAAAATGTTTGCTTCTGAAGCTGTTTCTGAGCCCTTCATTTCGGGGTGTTATTTTCAAAGTCCCAATAGTCTGATTGTGTGCTGTCAATATTCACCCGCCTTTGTTTGCAACGCTGGCATGCAATAGTGCTAAGTAAATAGTCCCATATTTCAAAACAATAGCACACTTGATTGCCTGACTCATCCTAACTTGGACTGCGGATTCCAGCTCTATTTCCTGACCTGAAACTCTGGCTTTGGCATATGCTCCCTCTGACAGGACACCCTGTCTTCATTCACTAACCCATCTCACTCCAGTGACCCTCCAGGACCCAGGAGGGTGAGAAGCAGCTCCCTCCCACCACACACGCCCCTACCCAGACAGACCACGAAGCCCCAACACTTGGCTCTCCTCTGCTTTTCACCCCCTTGCCTATGCCTGTGGATATCGTAGGGGAGGAAAAGAGTCACCTTCCCTCCACCCTCCTGGCTTCTCTCCCCGCCCCCCAGCTTGGGCCCTGGAAATGAGACTGACAGAAGACAGATGAACAAGGGTGAAGTAAACAAGCCTGTTGGCCGGTGCACCCTGCACACCCGAGGGTAACGCAAGGATGAGGAACTCGGAGGGGTGGTTAGAACTTGGGCTTCTGGAGCATCTCAGACACAGACCAATACACTTTTTAGAAAAGCGGCAAGACAAAGGAAAAGGGCTTTGAGATTTTAGGGAAGGCAAATTGCATGTACGTAAATATTTGAGCAAGCCAATGGAATGCAAGGGTTAGTGAGTAAGGCTTGTTAGGTAGATTCCTCTGGCTCCTCCAGCCTGATAAAGGTCTAGGGTAATCTTGGGTAACTGACTCCTCGCCCTCCTGGTCGGGAGGAGGGGAGACATCATTACAAATGCAAGTCCTGCCTTAGCAAATACAAGGAAGGCAGAGAGCTCTTCCAGTGTCTGCTTCTTCTCAACCGTCTTCATCGCAAAATAACCCTTATGTTAAAGCAGCGTGTTTGGTGCATGTTCTACTGGCTGTCACTCTCCTTGGTGCTTCCTCTCATCTCCCTGTGCACTGCTCCTGCTCAGCGGGGTCTGTGTCTCAGGGGCTCCACTCATCACTGGGGAACTCGAGGAAAGGAGCCCTTCCTACCACACTTGGTCATTCTTTGGTCTTTTTTTTTTTTTTGAGGTGGAGTTTCGCTCTTGTTACCCAGGCTGGAGTGCAATGGCGCGATCTTGGCTCACCGCAACCTCCGCCTCCTGGGTTCAGGCAATTCTCCTGCTTCAGCCTCCTGAGTAGCTGGGATTACAGGCACACACCACCATGCCCAGCTAATTTTTTGTATTTTTAGTAGAGACAGGGTTTCACAAGTTGACCAGGATGGTCTCGATCTCTTGACCTCGTGATCCACCCGCCTCGGCCTCCCAAAGTGCTGGGATTACAGGCTTGAGACACCGTGCCTCATTCTTTGGCCTTTAACTTCACTTCTGCTCCTGGGCTATTCCCCTCCTTCTGTTTGCCTCCTGTTTTCTTTGAAGTTGCTCTCTTTCTATTCCCTTTAGCTGTAGTTTTCCCTTAGGATTCCTCCCCTGACTTTCTTTTCTTCTAATGCTGCCAAGTGATCGCTTTCCCTCCCATGTTTTTAACTCCACCTGGAATCTGCCTCTTTCTTGAGCTTCAGAGCAGTGAATTCCTACCAGAGACTGCCCTGGCGTCCAAGCGGAGCTCACTGTCACCCCACAGGCCCACAGCGCACTCCTCGCTCTTCCTCCCTTAGAGGAAGCCGCAGGACCCCCAGGTCCACATTCGATGCTTGGTCTCCACGCCTATCCTGCCTCTTTCCATTCTTCCCGGTTACATTCACATTTCCCTCAATTCTGACTCCGTATTTTCATCGACCCCTTTCTGTTCTCCGGCCTTACTGTGTCCATTCGGCTTCTCCTCACAGGTGATCCCACTCAGCCCGACACTGTCAGGTTGGCTCTTCCTGTTGAAAAGTTACCCTCTTTTGATCCATTGCTCTTTTTGTTTTATTATTTCTGCGAGCAGTGTGTTCTTTTTCTTTGAGACGAAGTCTCGCTGTGTTGCCAGGCTGGAGTGCAGTGGCACGATCTAGGCTCACTGCAAACTTCATTTTCTGGGATCAAGCTGATTTTTGTATTTTTTGGTCTTCACCATGTTAGTCAGGCTGGTCTCAAACTCCTGACCTCATGATCCGCCAACCGAGGCCTCCCAAAGTGCTGGGATCACAGGCATGAGTCACTGTGCCTGGTAGACATTTTATGTTTTAATTTCATTCTTTAACACCCTGCCTTGACTCCCATGGTCCAAATGATGGAGCATCCTCCCTGTGTCAGGGCACCAGGTGTTTGCGCTGACCCTGACCCCTCTGCTGTCTTCCATAAGCTCTATGCTTGGTCTAGACAAACGGAACGTCATACCGTCTCCCCCACTTTCCTGGCCCTAAGATGCAAAGCTATCATGTAGCAATGCATGTCCTCTGTCCTTAGGGAACACTCTCGCTTCAGAAATGTTATTTCCAGTTTTCACTGGATCTTCAGGATGCAGCAGGTGTTACCTCTTGCACAAGCAGAACCAGTGACCACGTCTGGGGACCCAAGGTGCCTGAAGCGGAGACCTGAGGCCAGCAGCCTGAGGAGAAACAGGCGACGTTGGCTCTTTTTGGTTATACCTCGTTTTAGGGGTCTTTTTCTATCATGCATAAGGCCACAGGGCAGGGAAGGGCTGGGCATCATTAGCAAGATTTTCAAGATGCAACTGCATGAGGTGACAGATGCCCCATTTACACTGGTGTGACTATTCCACATGTATCAAAATTCTTCATTTATCCCATAAATTTATACACCTTCTTTATACCCAAGAAAATTAAAAATTAAAAAAATAAAAGATCCATCATCTCAAACAACAGCAAAAGAGCAACTGCAGCACCTTGAGGGTCAAAGGCAGGTCCCTTCTGCTCGAGGGAGCCGATCTCCCTGTGTACAGCACACATGCTTTGTTATAATGGAAGGCAGCACGTCACCGTGTATCACAGCGATGCTGCCCAGTGGCCTTCAGTTTTCTATGGCAAATCTACAATTTGTTTTTTATTAGTGTCTAGAGAAGCAAGTAAATATTAACTACTATTTTAACTTCATTAGACGCTTTAGACCTCATGGAAGCATCGATGACTTCAAGTTAGGTGTAGACTTTCGAATAAAAAATAAGACTTCTTCAAAGTACTGAGCAAGGGCGTTTAATAACTAAAAACGTTGAAAAAGAAAAATGAAGAGTGTCACCAGAGGTCCCGAGGAGAATCCAAGGGGTGTGAGAGTGCAGTTCCATTGAGATATTTCTGAGCAGTTTGAAGAGAAGATAAAACTTTAGCGCTAGATTTTATGAACCTGCTGCCTTTCACTGTAATGAAGACATCACTATATTAAACGTATACTTGGGCCTTGAACTATGTACAATGGATTTTTACTGTATTTTAATTTAAATACTTCTAAAACTGTAAACAGTTTCATAAACAGAGAAGTCTAAAAGGTTGTACAAAAACAGAATGTGGGTGTAAAATATCCTTTCTTTCAAGGCTCAGATTGGTCAAAATTTCTTCCTGGGTCACTGATGTTTCCACATTCTCAGGTTTGGGGTATGGAAGACTCAGGGTCCTACACAGGGCATGCACAACTTGAAGTTATTAATTACAGTCCAGATTTTTTTTCCTTTACTTTAATGGAAGCCTTATGTATGTGAGATTTTCCAAAAATGTGGGACTCTCCCTCTCTTCCCTTCCCCTTCCTCTCATCCCTTTTGGAATCCATACAAAAACACTTCTAAGTACAGAATGTCCTTTTCTTCAGCACAGCCAATTTTTCCTAATGACCGTTTATATAAACCTTGGTAATGTTGAGAACAGAGAATTCCTGCAGTGTTATAAACAGCTTGCGAGAACTCTGCCCTCGACCTGACTGCGCCAAGGGAGTAAGTGTTTCTAATTACTGCATGCGACTGGTGACCCACAACCAGCACACCCTAGCGTGGCCATTCAGGATCCACGCAGCCACAGCCTGCGTCACACACAGAGCCTAGCCCCAGCGCCACACCACTGGTCGGGGAAGCCCATGTTTCCCGGTAAGAAAAGTGGTGTTTACCAGGGTAAAAATGTCCATAAGAAAAGCCGCATGCATCACCACATTGGGATATGGAGATGAGAAAGTGCCTCTGTAAAGTTGTCTTTCTGAAACCACCTTTGCACAAAGCACTAGTGTATTTTCACTGGGCTGCGCATACCTTAATTCTTCGGTATTGGCCAACGATGCGGAAGTGTCCCCCAGGGTAACCAAGTATTTCAGCTTCTCAAATGACAAGCTCAAAATACACGTACATTTTCTGCAAGTCTTGATAATACTTTCTGTCTCACTGCTTTCTCTTTCTAATCAGAGCTGAGCCCATCACAAATATGAAATCGCCAAGGCTTAGCGTTTGCATTTCATTCTCTACAACATCTTCTCCCCACACCTGTCAGATCGCTAACTGACAGGTGCGGTGAGTCAGTGATCTGACATGGATGGTGAGAAGACATTGTAGAGAATTAGCTTTGTACGCAAACATTTGCCATCTAAGCAGTTCCTACTGCTTAGATGTGGCAAATGAATGTCCATTATCTTTCCACTAACATACTGAAAAGCAGGTTATTCGAGGCCTAATGATTCTGCGGGAAGACATTAGTCCTTTGCTATGATGAACTGGTGCTGTAGTTTCCTTGTACATAGTCAGGGAGCTGTTCATGTCTTCCGGTTTAAACGTGTATTGATACGAGATCAGGCCGGGTGCAGTGGCTCAAGCCTCTAATCCCAGCACTTTGGAAGGCCGAGGCGGGTGGATCAAGAGGTCAAGAGATCGAGACCATCCTGGTCAACAAGGTGAAACCCTGTCTCTACTAAAAATACAAAAAATTAGCTGGGCGTGGTGGCGCATGCCTGTAGTCCCAGCTACTCGGGAGGCTGAGGCAGGAGAATTGCCTGAACCGATGAGGTGGAGGTTGCAGTGAGCCGAGATCGCGCCATTGTACTCCAGCCTGGATAACAAGACCGAAACTCCATCTCAAAAAAAAAAAATGAGATCAGTTCTAGGTTGAACCGTTATCGTTAATTTACTGTGACACGTCTACTTTGTTTTTGTTTTGTTTTCCTTTGTTGTTGTTGTTACGTTTTGTTTTGAGACAGAGTGTCACTGTCACCCAGGTTGGAGTGCAGTGGTGTGATCTCGACTCACTGCAATCTCAGCCTCTCAGGTTCAAATAATTCTCCTGCCTCAGCCTCCTGAGTAGCTGGGACTCCTGGTGCCTGCCACCACATCCAGCTAATTTTTGTATTTTTAGTAGAGGTGGGATTTCACCCTGTTGGCCAGGCTGCTCTTGAACTCTTGACCTCAAACGATCCAGTCACCTGGGCCTCCAAAGTGCTGGGATTACAGGAGGGACCCAAGGTACCCAGTGAAATACCTGTTAATAAACATCCTGGACCCCCATGTGCTGTCTTTACAACTACAAAGGAGAGAAGGGCTTTGAGATGCTAACCCACAGATGTGGCTTCTGAGATGAGCATGGCGCTGTGGCGGCAGGACTGTGTTTGGTGTTGGGTACAACCATGGGGACCATCAGCCCCAGCCCAGTCAGTGCTGCCACCTGTGATTCGCACACATTATAAGGCAGTGACAGTTTTCTCAAACCAGTAGATTCATATCCTCCTTAAATTTAATCCAGAGGAGCTCTCGGCACATTTGAAGTTTTCTCTCATTACAAAAAAAAAAATAAATTGTGGAGAGGGGCTTAAAAAGAAATGACCCCCAATCATAGAACCAAATTGAAAGCACAGTTGTAATCTCTAATATTATCTCATGTAGGGAAAGAATAAACCCCTTAGGTTCTTAGTGGGGAATGAAGCTCAGCAACAAAAGACAGGTAAGCAAGAGAAAACCACCACTATACCATTCACCCATGTAACCAAAAACCACTTGTGCCCTAAAGCTATTGAAATAAAAAAGGAGATATCCATAGCCACGTTTATAAACATTTATGTTTTATGTGTACATGGGAGACACACAGAGAATGAGCAATGTAAGAGGTAGCTTTGGGGTCCAGCTTACGTAGCATCTTAACACAGAACAGTAACTTTTCAGAGGGGCAATGAGGACAGGAGGACATTGAGTCTCTAGGGCAACTTGCGGGAAGAAGAACAAGCGGCAGATAAAGCCTGGTTAGTAAACATTGTCCATGTAGACGCTTCCGGAGCCATCCCCCAGGTCCACGGGGTATAAGGTTGACCTCAGTGGTTAACTTTTGTTCTCCTTGGGAGCATGATTGGGGTGTGGCTTCTATAGCCTGGATTCCTTTCGTCATCATCAATCTATGTCCTGCTTTTAGGCAAATAGAGGGAGGGCAGAGAGGCTTTCTGCACATGCTTCCTCTTAATTGTCTTCAGCCCAACAATCCTACAATATCCTAATCTCCCATATCATCACAGATAGAAATTGTATCCTTCAGCTGCCTTTAGATAACTTCTTCGCTCTTTGAAAATCTCCAAATGACATGTTTAGCTGTTTTGGACTGCATTTTCACTTGTAAACAAACTCAGTCCTTTTTAGAATTGGAGAGAGTAAAAATTTTCAAAGTCAGGCAAGTCTACCTTTTTATTTATGCCATGGCTGGATGTCAGGCCCCGCCATGAAGAGCACAGGACCACAGTCTCTCCTGGCCATGCCACTGCTCACTCCACACTCAGACAGACTCTCCCTCCTAGGCGCTGGCCACTCACAAAGGGTCGGGGGAGACATTACTGAAGCAAAGACAGTGGCGGTGTTAAAAGCAGAGAGAAAGGAAATGGAAATCCAGCACACTCAAAAAGCACCTCTCCTTTAGTCCTACCGTCTCCATCAGCTTGGGAACAGCCTCGAGGGCTCATGCCCCAGTGGGATCATTTCGGGCCACCCTGGTGGCAAGCTGCCTTTGCTGTTTCCTTATTTTCAGCAGGGTGTGGCCTCAAGGAAAATGTTTGTTTCGTCACTAGGATTCTTGTTTAATCACTCTCTCTGACTTGAGTTATTTTCAGGGATTTCTTTCTTTTTTTCTTTTTTTGAGATGAACTCTCACTCTGTCGCCCAGGCTGGAGTGCAGTGGCACTATCTAGGCTCACTGAAACCTCTGCCTCCCAGGTTCAAACAATTCTCCTGCCTCAGCCTCTGAGTAGCTGGGATTACAGGCACCTCCCACTACACCCTGCTAATTTTTGTATTTTTAGTAGAGATGGGGTTTCACTATATTGGCCAGGCTGGTCTCAAACTCCTGACCTCAGGGGCTCTCTCTCCCAATTTGCATAATCCCTCTGGAGGTCTGGGTCGCCCTCTTCACGGAGCTGCCTGGGTTCCTGCTTTGCCGCGTGGTGTAACCACATCACTACTCTTAAACGTCTTTGGTTTCAAATGTAGGCTGTGTTTATGTAGGGGACACTTCTCCCTGTCTCTCTCTGTCAAGGAAGGGAATCTGAGAGACAGAAGGGTTGCTTTCTTCTTTCTTTTTTTCCCTTCATGGCAAAGAGGATGAAAATGATACCTCATTTTCTTACATGTACTGGAGTCTTCTCGTGTAGCATTAGGACTCTATACACTGAAGCTTATTCCCACTATTACAGAGCGGACACTCTGCTGTCATAGCTAGACTACGTATGTATCTCATACACAAAGTGTAATGATCGCCCTTTCACCTATTCAAATGCTTCTGCTCCTTGTTCTGCTATTCCCTCCTAAGCTTATAGAGGAGAACATGTCCTTCCTTATCCAAGGCAACCAAGAAAAAGGCCATGCTGGGAGCATCCTGCCTCTGGGCTTTCTCACAGGGGCTGCGTGAAATGTGCTCTTGAAGTCCTTTCTTGACTGTGTGCCTGCACTTACCACCATACATGAATGGCCACAGCGGCCGTCTCTAGGACACTTAGTGTGTGCACGCAGCCTGAATGCAGTAAGCAAGAATCTCTATTCCACCCCAGAGAAAGGTAGGGAGTAAATCTTTAAACATATCCTTCAAAAACAAACAGGAACGCTGACTCTTTTTATCCTAGACGTGTCCATGCAGGTGCCTGCCTGGTTCTGCCAAGAGTAATGCCCAGAGCTACCCACACTGGCTACACATGCGTGATCAGCAGGAGCTCATGATCCCAGGCAGCAGCCTCCAGGTTGTCTTGAAACTTCCATCTTTCAGGGCAAAAGAATGCACTGGATGGCAGGATTTCCTCCCAGGAATTTCATCTGAGCCCACAGGGAAAAACGTTAACCATAGAAGCTGAAATACTAACAAAAATGATACAATTAACTCTTTGAAAGTACTATTAACTATTCTTGCCTTAACAGATATTATTTTCTTAAATGATCTTTTTCTGAAAAAAAATTACTGAACTAAAATATGAATACCATTTTTTAAAATGTGAGTTATCTTTCAAGGTGTTTGAGAGAGTTATCTTTGCAAAATTTGGCAAGAAAAAGTTAGATGCTAAGAGAAAGAAAAAGTCAACCGCTTTCAATGGAGATACATCTAAGGAACAACTGGTTAACTAAAACAATTTTCCTCTGACAGTTACGGCTTACCTTGAACAAAGGGATTCCTAACTACTCCCCCAGCTTTTTCTGAATGAGTTCAATGCCTAATTTATCTGAGGGAAGGTGCTCCCTGCTTCAGTTGTCCTCTGCAAACAAAGGGAAATTGATTCTTCAATATCACTGTTTTCCCATGTTAAGGGGTATCACAACTGATTCATTCATAATTCCCTGTGCATGAACCTCCAGACTATGGCAGGTTATTGAAATACCTCAGGCTATTTATCATGTTCTTATCACCTGTACCCAAACAAAGAACTAATCTTACAAATTCTGTAGTAGAAATATGAAACCAAAACAAGGTGACTTTAGTTTGTCTGCTGGCTGCATAAAGTACAGCTCTGTCTTTGAAGGAGCCACAGTCCCCCAGTGTCCTCATGCTCCGTACCATGCATCCTCATGAAATGTTTGCCTCGTCCAGCTCTGGCTGATGGCGGTCAGCTCTGATTTTGAGGGGCTTGCCTGCTGCACTGCGGTCTTCACTACCTGAGCTTCAGTGGATGCTTGCATCTGATAACACGCATTTTTAACGTGCGTATGCTGTGATAGGGTTGTAGTGACAAAGTGGGCTGAATCGTGTCCCAAAATATATGTGGAAATCCTATCTGTACTGTGAATCTGACCTTTTTGGAAATTGATCATTGTAGATGCAACCACGTTAAGATGAGGTCATACTGGAAGTAGGATGGGCTTATAATCAATGCAGAATGACTGATGCCCTTCTAAAAGGAGAAGAGGTCCAGAAACACAGAGAAGTAGCCAGAGGTAAAGGTGGGAGCGAGGCTGCTGTAAGCCAAAGAATGCCAGACTGCCAGCAGACCACCAGCAGCTGGGATATAGCTCATCCTCTAGGAACAGCTCATCCCCTGGGCTGTCAAGAAGGAACCAGACCTGTGCAAATCTCAACTTAGGACTCTTGGCCTCTGGAACTGTGAGAGAATATGTTTCTGCTGTTTTAAGGCACTCAGTTCATGGTTTCTTGCTATGGCAACCCTAGAAAATGAATATACTTGTAAATGAATGGCTGTTTTTATTCTATTTGAAGTCAAAACATGAAGCAATCAGTTTCAAAGAGAGAAACAATTCCTGGAATAGAATGAGGACCACCGGGTAGCTGTGTCCTGCTCTCTGTTTCTGACAGGCCTCTCCTTTTGTACATGAGTACAGCCTTTCTACTAATGAGTTTCGAGTCCGTCTGTAGCGTCGGGCTCCACAGGCGATGTGACACGTCACCCAAGCCACGTAAAAGAGCATGGAGCAAACAGAAACAGGTCAAACAAGACCGAAACACAGAATCCAAAGGGGGATTCGAAGTTGTAACTCACACTTCCAGGCCTTCGTTGTCCCTTTCTCCCTTTCTTCTTTGTGCTGTTTTGCTTTCAAACAACCAGAGAATGGGATGCCCAATTTTGAGTCATTGTATGTGATGAATTCTAAATCAGTTCCTCAAATCTGTTTTATTTTTATGGAAAATTGTTGTGTCTGTGACTGCCAACAAAAAGCTTTATTTGCATTTTTCAAAAGAATCCTGAAAGCAATTTATTTTTTGTATGCATGTTGAAATGCATATGCAGGAATGCTATTAAAATGTTAAACAACTGATCAACTCAGGTGTTAGACTTTCAGAACAGCCACTGACAGAAGCTACCGAAATAGGCATATCTGTGGACACTGGATGGCTATCAGATGTGTTGCACATATGTTAGCCTATGTGCATGTCTGTGTGTTTCAGAGTCAACTAGAAATGAGATATACTTATAGAACTAATGGAATGCTGGGGTTGTAGTTTATTCTTTCAAAACACCAAACACTGCGTCTAATTTCTTTGCCATTCTGAAAGTTCCTTAAAGAAAGGGATTGAGTTCTGATCAATCCTTATCCATCTAGATTTATATTATCTAGACTAAATGCAGTAGCTACAGAGGTGGTAGATTAATGAGAAATGGTAATGATTCTATGGAAAAATATCACAATAAATAACTATTTTAAGTAAAATCCTTATAAAATTATTGTTTCCATTTAGGTTAGTAGGCACTCTAGTCTTGGTATAATTTAGAGGCTGACAGATGATGTTCTGCATTTTAGAATTTCTTTTTTCAACGTGAGATATTTTAGAAAAAATTAAAAATAAAACCTACACGGTACGTACATTTTCAGATGTGTTTTTGTCCCCGAGTCCATATGTATTTTAAAATATTGAAGGTACAGAAGTATCAATGTCTACTGTCAGCCTCAATGTTCTACCGAGCTCTCCCTGTCCTGATTGGCTACTTCTGAGGCCAAACAGAAAGCATCTCCATGGTCATTCTAGCGCCTCTGAACATGAACTTGAGTAATAGTTGTGCGACTCTAGGTTCCCATCTGATCTAAATAAGGCAAACATCAGTCGTTTAGACAACGCATGCCATTCTGACTTACTGTTAATATCTAAATATTAACTACTCAATGCAACTGTGACCTCCAGGAAATAAATCTTCTATGTGTTTTATGTACAAAAACTGCCTTGAGCCCTTGAAGTATAAATATGTATTATCGCTACATGAAAACGTGTGCTTATAATAATGTATGTAAAAACTATTAATTGCATATACGTGTGATTTTAAGAACTTTTATATAGTTGAGTAGTAAAATAGATTAAAGAAACTTAAATATTAAGAGACAGTCTGTATGGTACATTCCGTTAATAAGACCATTTTAACTTGCCAAGTTACAGCGTTCACACAAAATATTTACATAAAAATAATAATACAACATGGAACAATAAATATTTGGTTAAATCTTAATTTTAATCTCTTTAAAATATTTGATATATTGGAATTTCTAGCAGAAAACAAAATAACTTTTACCAAGTATATTGAATTCTACTTATTTAATATGGATGTTTCTAAAAAAACTTTCTTCAGAGGAAGTTTCACATTTTATGAGGATGAGTTAAAAACATATTAACTGTGACACATCAGATTTTCTCCAATGAGGTAAAATTCCAAAATTATTTTTAGAATTCACTATAATTTAGTCTCGAGTAATAAATAGCAAGGTTTTAAAGGAATATATACTTCATAAAAAATATCGAGAAAAGAAGACTATGGCAGGGAAAGAGAAAAAGGAACATATTTTATTCTCCCAATCAATCTTCTTTTAAAGACATTAAAGTTATTCTAAGAAGAATTTTTTTATAATTTTAAGTTTATGAAATAAGTTTTAAATTACTGCTATGAATGCCAAATCATTTTTAGTAATGTGCTTTTTATAATGGTTCAAGCAGTACATCCTCAGCACAAAGTTTCTTCTAAAAAATACTTCTGAAAATCTTTGCCTGAATTATATTCAGCTGTGCACCAAAAGGCTCATAATATCGATACATGTGCCAGTTGGAACTGAGCCTCTATTTGGGGTTGCAAATGTGAGAAGCGTGTCTGCGCGAGCAATTCTGCAGCTGACAGGACTGGGGAATTATCCGTCTTGAACTAAAATATCTAACTCTGGAAATTTGGGTACAAAATTATTATGAAATTGCAATGATAATTATTTTGAGATGATGCAATTTCAGACTCATACTTGGGTACAGAGACTTAATTCTCTAGTGGTGATAGTCAACTTCAGCCATGACATTAGCTGTCTTTTCATTTTACATTGTGTTCTTCAGGGAGTCTTAGTCAAGTTGCTATCACAAAATACCATAGATTGTGTGGCTTATGCAACAAGCAGTGACTTCTCACTGTTCTCCACACTGGAATGTCCAAGATCAAGGTGCGGACAGGTTTGGTTCCTTGTGATGGCCCTCTTTCTACTTGCAGATGGCCACTTCTAGCTCTGTCCTCACATGGAGGAGACAGATCTCTTATCTCTCTGTCTCTTTTCTTTTACTTTTTTTTTTTTTTTTCTGAGATGATGTCTCATTCTGTCACCCAACCTAGAGTGCAGTGGCGTGATGTTGGCTCACTGTAACCTCTGCCTCCCAGGTTCAAGCAATTCTGCCTCGGCCTCCGGAGTACCTGGGATTATAGGCACATGTCATCACACCCAGCTAATTTTTTTTATTTTTAGTAGAGACAAGGTTTCACTGTGTTAGCCAGGATGGTCTTGATCTCTTGACCTCGTGATACGCCCACCTCTGCCTCCCAAAGTGCTGGGATTACAGGCATGAGCCACTGGGTCTGACCTCTCTGTCTCTTTTTACAGGGACACTTAACCTACTCATGATAGCCCCAACCTCATGACCTAATTGGGTCATAAAGGCCCTACCTCCTAATTCCATCAAATTAGGGATTAAGGTTTCAACAAAGCAATTTGGGATGGACATAAACATTCTATCTCTAGCATAGTGTTAGGACAAAAGATCTATCTCATATGTCTTCTTAAAAGCAGAAAATTATAATCTGATTTCAGTGTTTTGCAATATAACACTCCACATTCTTGACACACTCTCTTGCCCAGATTTAAATAATGTTAAAGTAGAATTTCAATTTATTTATTAATTTAAAACTATTTTTTTCTGTGTCTTGGGAAGAATTTATATATTCCTATTGCACCATCCTTATAGTGTGAAGAAATTATAGGGAAGTAACTAATTTAACATAAAAAATATTCTGTAGATATTAGCTCAGATCCAATATGCAGCTTCACTTACAAGTGAGTTTGTCATGTTCCCATGAAACTGCACAATGGCTGGTGAAGTATACTGTAGAGGCAAATTTGTTACAGTAGAAACGTAACCAGGAAGTAGAAAGTCCCCCTTCAAAGCTAAGATTCTAAACTTGTAGTTTTTATTTCACAATCAGCATCGCCTTTGCAATGAGCCACTGATACCACAATTTGTCTTTAGTGAAATCAACCACGTGTTGAATGACTATTTTGCATTGTCTCACCCAGCGCACAAGCTTGCAGTCAAGTTACAGCTTTGTTTGTGAAATATAACCAACAGAGACGTGTGTACAATGGGGACACAATAAGAGCCGCAAGCAAACGCCTGTGAAACCCGCTCAACATAGGTTGCAATTCTACCAGGACTCCTACCTTGCTTCTCTGTCCTGGTTACAGACACCTCACTGCGTTATAACGGCACATCCCCGGCTTTACCTTAGCTTGACTGCCTGTGTAAGCATTTCTTATTTTTGCCTGATTTTTACTTTTATGTAAGTGGAATTGTATGGTATGTGCCCCTTCACATTTTGATGCTTTCATCCCATATTGTCACTTTCAACCATGCCACGACTGCTGTGTAGTATTTCATTATCTGAATCTTCCGTGATTTATGTATCTATTCCATGATGTCTGTACGTAAAGGTAAGTTGAGCATTAGCCTTGCTGGTGCAAATGCTCTTCTGTGTGTATCTAGCTGCACAAGGTCAAGAGTGTGTTTAGGGTACAAACCAAGGATGGAAGCGCTTGGGCAAGAGAGTGTGTGAGGCCGGGTGCAGTGGCTTATGCCTGTCATACCAGCCCTTTGGGAGGCCAAGGCAGGCAGATCACCTGGGGTCAGGAGTTCGAGATCAGCCTGACCAGCATGGAGAAACCTCGTCTCTATTAAAAATACCAAATCAGCTGGGCATGGTGGCACATGCCTGTAATCTCAGCTATTCAGGACACTGAGGCAGGAGAATCGACAGAACCCCCGAGGTGGGGGTTGCAGTGAGCCGAGATCACGACATTGCACTCCAGCTTGGGCAACAAGAACTAAACTCTGTCTCAAAAAAAAAGAAAGCCATGTGTAGATAATATCCAGCTATTTGCTCCAGTGACAAGGCCGGCTTGCGTTTCCCTCAGTAGTGTGTGAAACTGTTCTTTGCTCCATGTCTTTGCACACTTTTGGTATTGCCAGTTTAAAAACTTAATCTCACATCCTGGAATCCTGGTCATAGACAATTTTAAGTGAGTTAACTTAAAAAGAAATTGGCCCTTCTGTAAATTAGGAAGAATGATAAGAACAACGTGATTATTGTGAGGAGTAAATAAATAAAATGATGTAAAATGTTGAGAGCAAGGCCTAGCATGTAGTAAGTGCCCAGGAAACATGAGTATTAACAAGTGGTTTCTATAGTGAGTCATCCTACAAGTAATTTTCAAAGTGAAAAAAATGAATAAAGTATGCAGGTATTTACATAGAAAGCAGCCTGTTGACTGGGCGTGATGGCTCACGCCCAAAGTCCCAGCACTCCGCGAGGCCGAAGTGGGTGGATTGTTTGAGACAGGAGTTCAAGATCAGCCTGGCAACAGAGTGAGGCCCCATCTCTGCAAAAACTACAAAAATTGAAAATTAGCCAGGTGTGGTGGTGCGCACTGTAGTCCCAGCTACTAGCAAGGCTGAGGTGGGGAGGATTGCTTGAGCCTGGGAGGTTCAGGCAGCAGTGAGCTGTGTTTGCACCACTGAACTCCAGTCTGGGGGATAGAGTGAGACCCTGTCTCAAGAAAGAAAAGAGAAGAAAGAAGAGACAGGGTGCAGGGGGTCGGGGAGAG